>OZ004602.1:51359043-51709043 GCA_963924605.1 Malthinus seriepunctatus
ATTGAGATTAGGAGACAGATAGAGAGATACAGATAAAGTGTCAAATAAAGAGATAGATAAAGAGACAGATAAGGAGCAGATAAGGTGAGAGACAGATAAGGAGAAAGACAAAAATTAAAAATGGCAGGACATAGAGAGAGATAAGGAGACTGTTGAAATGAGAGATAAAATGATAAAATGTGATAAAAACATAGTCAAATAGAGGGAGTTTAGAGATAGATACAGAGATAAGGAGATAGATACAGAAACTGATAAAATGTGATAAAAACATAGTAAAATAGAGGGAGTTTAGAGATAGATACAGAGATAATGAGATAGATACAGAGATAAGGAGATAGATTAAGAGACTGATGAAATAAGAGAAATACATAGTAAAACAGAGGGAGTTAGAGATTGATACAGCGAGAGAGATAAAGAGACAGAAACAGAGATAAATAGAGAGAAACAAGATAAAGAGACAGAAACAGAGATAAAGAGAGAGAAACAGAGATAAAGAGAAAGAAACAGAGATAAAGAGGCAGAAACAGAGATAAAGAGACAGAAACAGAGATAAAGAGAAAGACATAGAGAATGGGAAGAAGATAGAGAGAAAAAGAAGCCCCAGGGAAAAAGTCCAGGGGATTTTTTTCCCAATCTCTCTATCTTGGTGCCTGTCTCTTTCTCTCTGTTTCTCTCTCTTTATCTCTGTTTCTGTCTCTTTATCTCTGTTTCTGTCTCTTTATCTCTGTTTCTGTCTCTTTATCTCTGTTTCTGCCTCTTTATCTCTGTTTCTTTCTCTTTATCTCTGTTTCTCTCTCTTTATCTCTGTTTCTGTCTCTTTATCTTGTTTCTCTCTATTTATCTCTGTTTCTGTCTCTTTATCTCTCTCGCTGT
Source organism: Malthinus seriepunctatus (assembly GCA_963924605.1). Lineage (NCBI taxonomy): Eukaryota > Metazoa > Arthropoda > Insecta > Coleoptera > Cantharidae > Malthinus > Malthinus seriepunctatus. Next base: position 51,359,917 of record OZ004602.1, read on the forward strand.
ATCAATCTCTAACTCCCTCTGTTTTACTATGTATTTCTCTTATTTCATCAGTCTCTTAATCTATCTCCTTATCTCTGTATCTATCTCATTATCTCTGTATCTATCTCTAAACTCCCTCTATTTTACTATGTTTTTATCACATTTTATCAGTTTCTGTATCTATCTCCTTATCTCTGTATCTATCTCTAAACTCCCTCTATTTGACTATGTTTTTATCACATTTTATCATTTTATCTCTCATTTCAACAGTCTCCTTATCTCTCTCTATGTCCTGCCATTTTTAATTTTTGTCTTTCTCCTTATCTGTCTCTCACCTTATCTGCTCCTTATCTGTCTCTTTATCTATCTCTTTATTTGACACTTTATCTGTATCTCTCTATCTGTCTCCTAATCTCAATATCAATTTTTGTCTATTTTCTCTCTCTATTTTGCTATCTTAATATCTCATTTCTATAATCTCTTTATCTGTCTCCTTATCTCTATATCTATCTCTTCTTTCTATTTTTATACCGCTTTCCATCAGCCTCTTTATCTATCTCATTATCTCTGTATCTATCTCTATATCTCTCTATTTTACTATGTTTTTATCTCATTTCTTCATATCTCCCTCTATTTAACTATGTTTTTAGCTCATTTCATATGTCACTGTATATGTCTGTTTATGTATCTCTAACTCCGTCTGTTTTACAATGTTTTTATCTCATTTCATCAGTCTCTGTATATGTCTGTCTATCTACCTCTATCTCCCTCTATTTAACTATGTTTTTTATCTCATTTCATCAGTCTGTTTATCTATCTCCTTATCTCTGACTCTATCTCTAACTCCCTCTATTTTACTATGTTTTTATCTCATTTTATCCGTCTCTTTATCTATCTCTAACTTCCTTTATTTTTCTATCTTTATATCTATCTCTCTCCCTCTGTAGCTCTCTCTTTTAATATCAGCTGTCATAATCATCTGTTGTATTACAGATTTAGCCAGCTGGACTTTATTGTCTTATGTATTAAGACTTCATTTGTCTTCAATAAATTTACTTTTTGCTTTTAAAATCCAAAGTTAATTGAAAATTCAGAAGAGTATGGAGAGAAGAGTCTTAAGGACTCCAAGAGTGCTGTTTTTTGGGAAAAAATGTCAAGATTTACATCAGTTTACTTACTATTTATTAAAATGAAAAATACACAAAAGTATATTATAAAACGTATATTTAATATAATTATGTACACAAGAAAATAATAATAATATACTAGTAATTAATTAATTATACAAATTTAAAACTAATTATTTGTAAACAATTTATTATTGATTGACGGGCCAACGCTTAGTAAATCAGCAAAGCGAGATTCAAGAGACATAAAAGTCCCTTTAACGATTCAGTCTTGTGTCCTAATCGATGTATGCAGCAGAAATTAAAAAATGTAAAAATAGCTATACCATTAAAAAACAGATTAAAGGTTGCAGCCCAGGGCATGGGCTGCAACAAGTCCACCCCTCGTTAGATTTGGAAAGAAATAACTGTAACAAATAAAGCTTGAGGAGTCATCGCTTGAGGAGTTCGGCTCATCAAGCGGTGGCCCACAAGACATAATACATAATTAAAACAATAAATAATTACAAAATATTAATTAATATTAAAACTGGTAATGGCTGCTTATCAGGTAGCAGCTAGGTGGGTGGCATCGCTTCAACCCTGCACCTTGTCCGAGAGAGTACGAGGGGTGGCACCCCCCCTCCACCACTGGGGGTTGTCCTCGAAATTGTCGGTTGTTGCTCCTCCCCCTTAGTATTTAATGCGCATGCGCGTAGACTCCGTGTAGGAGTGCGCATGTGCGTTGACGCCGGGCGGGGAGGGGTAGGGGGGAGGGGACCGCCGACCCCCCTCCCACCTACCCCTCCCCGCCCGGCGCCAACGCACACCCACATTGCTACATGGAGCCCACGCCCATCACCACATCAAAGACTGCGAAAGAGGAACAACCTCCGACCAATTCGAGGACAACTCGCAGTGGTCTTAGAGGTTGCTTCCCCTCGCGCTCTCTTTAACATGGAGAAGAGCTGTTGGAAGCAACTTACCTAGCTGCTACGTCTTCGCTAGCGATGACCAGTAAATAGGGGTAGCTACCCTCCTAAGCAAGCAATGAATTTAAATTGAAAAAAATTAATTAAAAAAAAACTAATCGAGAGGTGTAGCTACCCTTCTACTACTATACTTAAATACAACCCAAAATAAATTAAAAATAAATTAATCCTCATGTTGGGTCCAAAACCAGAAGACACTGTCGACTGTCGGCTTGATAAAAATAAGCATCTTTCCGAATCAAAGGTGGAATGTAATCTGAAACTAATCGAGATGTTAGTCTGATGTACCCATTTTGGACACAAGCTGAATCGTTAAAAGAACTTTTGCTTCTTAAAGTTTCGTAGTTATCGCTCAATCATTACTTCCAATTAATTAAAAATAACTTCAACTTGGTCCATTAAGTTTTCTAAAAATCCTTTTGATGTGGACTAAAGGGCACTCTCACTGTCGACGATTGAACGGAAACTAAAATAAGACGTGTTTTAGTATGTATTTTAGGCATGTTTCGATTAAGTAATTAATTTTTAATTTGTAATAAACATTAAATAAAAATACATGCATGATTCAGCATAACAAAAAGCAAACAAACTTCTGGAGTATGCTCTATATTTAAAATTAATTAAAATAACTTACTTAAATTTTAGTAATTTTTGTCCAATGATTATTTCCAATTAATTAACTATTAATAACCAATAATTAAACATAATTGGACCCAAAATATCTCGAAAAAGCGCTGTCAGTTAATAAACTTAGATAAAGTAACTTCAACTTGGTCCATTAAGTTTCCTTGTAATCCTCTCAAAATAAAGCACTGTTAGTCACAAGACCATCTTTCAAAGTCGAAGATTTGAACGGAAACTGAAATAAGAAACGTTTTAGTATGTAATAGGCATGTGTTGATTAACTAATTAAAAATACAAGGTGTAAACAAAGTGCTTCAATAAAGTTCTAGGAGGGTGAGATCTCTACTTAAAATTAGGCACTTACTTTAATTTTAGTAGTTATCGTCCAATGATTATTTCCAATTAATTAACCAATAATCACAAATATTTTGATTCAAAATATCTCGAAAGCGCTGTGAGAAAATAAACTTAGATAAAATAACTTCAACTTGGTCCATTAAGTTTTCTAAAAATCCTCTTGATGTGGACTAAAAAGCACTCTCACTGTTGACGATTGAACGGAAACTAAAATAAGATGTGTTTTAGTATGTATTTTAGGCATGTTTCGACTAAGTAATTAATTTTTAATTTGTAATAAACATTAAATAAAAATACATGCATGATTCAGCATAACAAAAAGCAAACAAACTTCTGGAGTATGCTCTATATTTAAAATTAATTAAAATAACTTACTTAAATTTTAGTAATTTTTGTCCAATGATTATTTCCAATTAATTAACTATTAATAACCAATAATTAAACATAATTGGACCCAAAATATCTCGAAAAAGCGCTGTCAGTTAATAAACTTAGATAAAGTAACTTCAACTTGGTCCATTAAGTTTCCTTGTAATCCTCTCAAAATAAAGCACTGTTAGTCACAAGACCATCTTTCAAAGTCGAAGATTTGAACGGAAACTGAAATAAGAAACGTTTTAGTATGTAATAGGCATGTGTTGATTAACTAATTAAAAATACAAGGTGTAAACAAAGTGCTTCAATAAAGTTCTAGGAGGGTGAGATCTCTACTTAAAATTAGGCACTTACTTTAATTTTAGTAGTTATCGTCCAATGATTATTTCCAATTAATTAACCAATAATCACAAATATTTTGATTCAAAATATCTCGAAAGCGCTGTGAGAAAATAAACTTAGATAAAATAACTTCAACTTGGTCCATTAAGTTTTCTAAAAATCCTCTTGATGTGGACTAAAAAGCACTCTCACTGTTGACGATTGAACGGAAACTAAAATAAGATGTGTTTTAGTATGTATTTTAGGCATGTTTCGACTAAGTAATTAATTTTTAACTTGCAATAAATATTAAATAAAAATACATGCAGGATTCAGCATAACAAGAAGGAAACAAACTTCTAGAAAATGTTATTAATTATTAATAATTATTTAAAATTAAAATTAATTAAAATAACTTACTTAAATTTTAGTAATTTTAGTCCAATGATTATTTCCAATTAATTAACTTTAAAATAACCCATAATTGGATCCAAAATATCTCGAAAGTGCTGTCAGTAAATAAACTTAGAAAAGTAACTTCTACTTGGTCCATTTAAGTTTTCTTGTAATGCTCTCAAAATAAAGCACTGTTAGTCACAAGACCATCTTTCAAAGTCGAAGATTTGAACGGAAACTGAAATAACAAACGTTTTAGTATGTAATAGGCATGTATCGATACAGGAGTCAACCAATGATTATTTTTAATTAAGTAATTAATTTTTAATTAGCAAAATTAACTAATTAAAAATACAAGGTGTAAACAAAGTGCTTCAATAAAGTTCTAGGAGGGTGAGTTCTCTACTTAAAATTAGGTACTTACTTTAATTTTAGTAGTTATCGCCCAATGATTATTTCCAATTAATTAACCAATAATTACAAACATTTTGATTCAAAATATCTCGAAAGCGCTGTGAGAAAATAACTTCAACTTGGTCCATTAAGTTTTCTTTTAATCTTGTTGATGTGGGCCAAAAGGCATTGCCAGTTACGGGACCATTGATTGAACGGAAACTGAAATAAATTGAGAGATGTTTTAATTACTAAGCAATGATTATTTTCAATTAAGTAATAAATTTTTAATTGTCACAATAAATTAATTAAAACTACAGGGTGTAAGCAAAATGCCTCAACAGAATTCTAAGAGGGTATGTTCTCTACTTAAAATTAGTGTAGGTAGGTAAACAATAACAAGCAAGGAAGTAACAATAACCGACTAAATTAATTAATTTTAATTAATTTAATTACTTAAGGGAAGTTATAAAAAAAAATTGAATAAATAAATATGGGATTACTGTGGATGGACATAATAATTTAAATAAATCAAAAGTACTTACATTAATCTTTGTTAATATTCTTGTAATCCTAGGTCCATTGGTCTTTGGAATTATTGGTATAGAGAGCACTTAACGAACGATCTTTCTAGTTCAAAAGTTGAATGAAATCTGAAACAAATTACGAAATGTTTACTATGATAGACACAAAGTGAATCATCGCAAATTCAATGTTCTTATCTATTTTTAATTTTTTTTACTTTTACGAAATTTATTCTTATGCTTATCGCCACATTATACAGGATGTTGAAGAGAATAGAATTTCAAACATCAGATTACTATGTGTTTACATGATAATTTAAATTAGTTTAATGCTTAATTAATAAGAGATATTTTACATAGTAAGAAGTTTTACCTAAAGCCTATTTTGAAATTAGCGCAAAACTTAACTTGATTAATCAACTCTAAAATATTACTTGCCAAAAATTTCTTACAAATACACCCATAAAAATCATTAAATTAATTGGTTGATTTGAACATTAATAATTAATTGTATTTTATGTCAAAATTAATTTAATGAAAGTAGTCCTAAGTCTTTTTCCTATTTTAGAGAGTTAATGAATGACCGACTCAATTACCAGGTAATTGGATTAATTACCTACATACGAATTACTGATTATTTTGACTCGATCCTTTATGGATTTGTTGTAAAAGGTTACAATTAAGGAATTAAAAAAAATTATGTTAATGGCTACGTATTTAAAGCACTACCTAATAGAAAATATTTTTTAATTTTTATAACAATCCAAAATAGAGAATTAAAACGCTTTTAATTTATTTTATAATTAGCGAGACAAAAGTTATAAATATCATAAATCTTACTTACAAATTTTTTTCACTCTTTTATTGGGAATGCAACTGGCAGCTTTCTTTTCATGTTATCCCTGGTCTCTGTTCATTTTCTGTTAATCCTTAGGTTCTGTTGTTAAACGCACTGGCACTTCAGGAACCATCCTTTCGACTCAGAAGTTCGATGAAAACTAAAACAAATTACGAAATTTTACTATAAGTGACACACAGAGTGAATCATCAAATATGTACTTTATCAATTGTTGTACCTTTGTAAATTTAAACTTCAGATTAACACAACAATTATTATGTGATTATATTATTAAATATTTATTTTTATTCTTCTAAAGGTAATTGTTAATTGTCAATTAATAAGTTAATTGTTTATTGTTACTAAAAGTTTGGCAGGATAAAAAAAATAATGTTTTTAATTTAAAATTAAAACTACTTTGAAAAAAAATATCATCAAAAGCATCAATTACTAGTGCTTTATTGCCCCAATAATGTAAAAAAATTTCATTTTTACTACCAAAAATGGATTGGAATTAAGTTGAATGTTTAAGACAATTCAAGAACATTTAGCACACCCTTAATACAATGGATCCTTTAGATATCTTCTATTATGAAAAAGCAATCTTTCAGACTTGCTATTTCTGTCTTTGTGGCAGAACTGAAGTCAGAACACCCACACCTTTTTTTGAGACATTTGAGGATTATTTAATGCTAATTACTATTATAATTAATTAGAAGCAAAGTTAAAAGAGAATAACTTACATTTCACCTCTGTTCATTTTCTTGTAATCCTTATGTTCTGGTGTTAAATGCACTGGCACAGTTAAGGAACGATCCTTTCAACTCGAAAGTTCAATTGAAACTGCAACTCTATAATAAATTACGAAACTTTACTATAAATTTACTACAAAGTGAATCATCAAAAATGCTTTATCTACTAACTGTGCGTTTTAAATTTAAACTTTTCAGATTTACACAACAATGTATGTAACGTTTATTGTTACTAAAAGCTTGGCAGGATAAAAAAATTATGTTTTAATTTAAAATTACTGTTAGTTTATTAATTGTCTAAATATTATATTTTATAATATTATAAAATATTTCTTGCTAATGATTCAAAAACATAACTAACTCACAGTTAAATTCGTGACACAAAATTGCATTCCTTGCACACACCTGTTAACACTTAAAAAATAGTAGGCATTTTGTAACTACTTACTAACTTATCGTTATCAGAGATTTCGTTGCCAAAATTACAAACTTCATCGCAAATTTGATTATCTCTGCTCGCAATAAATGACATTACTACAGAAAACTATTTAGCTAATGAAATTCAGAAACGTTTCCTGCGTTATCAGCATCACTTAATTAGTTCCTTATTTTACGAATAGATGCCACTACAAAAGATGCAGTAGTTCATTTGCACAATGCGAAAAGCCTACTATTTTTGTTCATTTGGCAACTGTTTGCAAAAAGTAAAATTTTTACTGTAAGTCGTAATCAAACTAGTTTGAAATGCGCTAATAAACGTCAGGTATACGTCAATGATAATCATATTTAAATTTTAAAGCAGACGTTTGGTAGAGCACAATATCTTCTCTCAAATGCCACTATTAAACTGAAATAAATAGATCAGACTACTTCAATTTTCAATTGATAAGAAAATTCCCACCCCAAAGCTAATGTGATTACTAAAATTAGTATTTTATCTCAATTCAATTTAGTTTTTATGCGTGTTTTATAAAACACAAAAATTAGCCAATTAAATAGTTTTAAGTTTGAAAATATATATTACAAAAAATTTATGTACACAAATCTATATTTATTTATGTTCAAGTCAAAAAAAAATCAGAATACAACTCAAACTTAAAATTTTTTAATCTTACATCTAAATAATAACTACAAAAACTAAGTTCGATTTACAAAAAATCGAAAAATATATAATTAGGAAAAAACAAATCGGCATCATATTTACAGGGTGTTTCTGGATTAAATTCACAATATGGCAAAATGATAACGTCTTATTTATTTTCAAGGAACTTGCTTTTCAATGGGAATAAAATTTTGGTAACAATAAGGTCGAAGGGAATATTAAATGTTTTGAGGCAAAGGTTTTTGTCATTCAAAAACCTTAACCTCCTAAAAACATCTCTCAACCTGAATAGCAGGTTCAACATTATGAAAGTTTTATTATCACAGAAATTGGATTTTAAACAAGCAATTCTCAAATATTAATAAAATATCATCACTTCGCAATTTCGCGAGCTTAATCAATGAAAAACCCGCCTATTTTTTGATACAATTATCAACCTGTATACTATAAAAAAACTCAAAATAAAATAATATACAATTAAAACTAATTAACACTACTCTCACTTGATAAAAAATTTCAACGTTAAGAATTACACTATGTACATAAATTATTTAGGAATATTTCCACCAGAAACAAAATGCTAAACATAAAAGTAACATAAGAATTTTGAAAAAAGTTTGGCACATGCAGAAAAATACATTTTACCAGAGAAGCTAACATTATACGAATTTCTTAATAAAAAAGCTCGCACGAATAATGCCGTACTGAATAAAAAAATATCAGTAATATTAAAAAACCTAACATTAAAGTAGTCAAAACTTGAAATATGGTGTTTCTACCTATAATAGTAGTGTTTATATAAAAAGCATTCGTGATCAAAAATTGAAATTGGGAGAATGTTCTTATATTAATATTTATATTAATGTTCATTTTAGAAACTCGCATTAATATAAATATAGTGCCTTCGGAAATAACCTCACCGCACGTGATCAATTTACTACGCCAACCAAACGTAATGAAATATGGTGGTCAACTAGCAAAATGGTCTTGTGCGTCGAGGTTATTTTCCAAGGCACCGTACAAAAATATGCAAATATTAAAATATGAAAGAGATAATAGTATCGTCGCTAATAAATTATGAACTAAAATGTACATGTTAAATAAACAATCAACAAAGTTCACTTATAAAACTTAATCTTAGAATTAATTGATTTTAAAATCAAAGTGACAAAATCTAAGCAAAACGATGCTTACAAAACAGTCTAAGGTGAATTTTAGACCATCGATAGGTCTAAAATTAATTTTTAAAAAAGTCTAATAGCTTCTACGCAACTAGACCACCTACGGCGCCTTGAGTATCGTCTTCTGGAATTTCTATCCATTCGGCATATCCTCGTTTAACTAATTCTGCAGTAATTGATATAGCACGCTGTGAAAAATTAAAATTAATTGCCGATTTTTAGTAAGTTCAAGATTGCTATCTACAACTGCTAGAAATAATCAACTTTTTTACCACTACTTATCAACTACTTATTAGTTAAAAAATGACAGTTATTATCACATGGAGTGACAGCCCAATTGGTGCTGTTGAAAACCACTGCAACTTCACTCAAGAGTTAAATTTATGTACACCTGTACCTTCAAATATGCAATTTGAAATAATTACGATTTGGAAATTGTGGGAAATTGACATTTAAATATCACACAAGTAGCGACACCTATTGTGCAATTATTTAAACTTATTTTGAAAACAATAAAGTAGCGACTCCTACTGTCAAATTATTCGAACTTATTTTGACAACTGTCAATTGACAAAAAATTTAAATTTATGGATTATTTCAGCGGTTGTAGATAAAATATTGTACAAAACATGTGGAAAAATGCATCAATACCGTACTTAGTACAGTTTTGGACTTTTCCCACTATTTACACGAAGAAGTAACTTACCGTATGACTTGTGATTGCATAAATATTTACTAAAGGAATTTCATCTACAGTATAATCGATTACATGTGTTGTGGTGATTAAATTTTTAGTAAGGCCTTCTACTAGCTCATATGCTTTCTCGTGCCACACGCCGTCATCTGAAAAAAATCAACATTAACATCTTGCATGACAAAAAAAACTTTTTTCTAACCTCCTGTTGGTTTAACATTATATAATATACATTCGGCTGCTTGGAAAGGCAACCTAACAAAATCTTGATGAATTTGTTTTAAATCGCTAATGTGCAAAGTGGCATATCCGCCATAATCTAAAAATTGTATTGTACACGACTCTTCTTCTTCGTTGCTGGATAAAACAAGAGCTCTATACCAAGCACCTTGAGATGGAGCAGCACACAATGTACGTTCTGTAATTTAAAAGTTTAAAAAGTGAACGCTTGGCTTAAATTTTAATTAATTACCTGGTACGGGGAAAGGTACTGCTGGAGAATTTGTATCACAAATGTACAAATCGTTCATGAACTTGTTTAACATACTCAAATTGAGGTAAGTCGGATGTGTATGTAAATGAAGAAATAGGTGATTGGGAGCAACCATGCAGCTTACAATTGTGTCGTTGTGAATACCATCAACTAACCGTATCTAAATAGAATATTAGTATTAAAACGTGAACAAGAACTACAACGGTGTTATTTAATGAACGATAAGCAGACCTGCATCTCGTTACGGACATAAAATTGGATACTTACATAATCTTCTTCTAAAGGAAGCACCGGAACTGGTGGTGGTCCAAAAGAAATTGGTTCCAGAGTTAAATCTGGATAGAATTTAACGGGAAACCTTTTCCTAATTAAAGCTAACGCTCTCGTAATTCCTTCTTGAGTACCTAAAAGACAACATAGGATAACATTTACAAGGGTCGCTTAAAAAAGTTTAATTTACCTTTTACTACACAAATGTTCATTCCAGGTTTATCACTATTTTGGGGATATTTCTTAACGAGTATATCTGTTAAGGATTTTTCTTTAATTCTCGTAATATTTGCGCCTTGAAGACCGATTAATTTACCGCAACACCTTTCCGGAACATCGAAGTGATAAATTAATTGTGCAGGTTGTTCGACTGCGTCACTCGTAGAATGGCGCGAAGGCGGTGAAGCTACTTCGCTACGACCCTTACCACTGTCAGTAGAGCCCTAATAAAAAAGAATTAAATTTTTTTGCAAACATTAAAGCAAAAATAAACATACTTCGATGCTACAAATACTGCTCATCGATGAACTTGCAGCTAAAGCTTCGACCGGACTATGATTGGCAGAATCGCGGTCGCGGGTTCTTTTAACTAGTTCGTCGTCACTACGGGTAATACCACCGGCGGCTTGATTTTTACCCTTACTCGAAGCGTTCTTTTCGACATTCGTAGTGGTGTGAATTAGTTTGTGGAACTTTGTCTTCTTTTTCTTCTTATCTTTATTTTTTAAATTTCCTTTTTTGTTAGCGTTTTCGACGTTGTTGTTGATAACGTTTTCCGCTTGTTTCGTTGACGTTTCCATTTCGTCGTTTTCTGGAACACAAGTTTGTTCGGGCAAATGAACTTGTTGGGATATTTCAACTTGAATACACTCAGAATCTTGTTCTCGATTACGAGTAGCTTCTTGTTCGATAATAACCTCTTCTTTAGGTTCCTCTTGGGGATTTTCGATAGATTCTTCAAATTTTGGAGAAGAATTTAACGAGTTGGATTTTTTTTTATTGTAAAGCTCCAAAGGGCTTTTCATAGATTTAATTTTTTCTATTTCCAAATCTAAGTCTTCGTCCGTAATGACGACTTGAGTCGGTTTGGTAGATTTTAATTCTCGAGGATAAATAATATCGATGGGCGTAGATTCGACACCCGATAATGATCTAGTAAAATTTTTTGGATTTTGCGAATTGGAAGTTTCCGCTTCGATTAATTCGCTATATAAAGTTTTCTCTTCTTTATCAACTTTTTCTTCTGTTGGGCCAACGTCACTTCGTGATTCCGATGATCTCTTTCTCTTGAACAACAAATAACTCAAGATTATCGCTATCGGTAATGCGGCTAAAACTAACAGATGACGCGAATGAGAGGGTGCCATATTTTAGGTGATCCACGATTGAATCTTTTAGTAACAAACTTGTCCTGAAAAGAGAAAATATGAGCATTAGTACGATTTATTAAGTCAGTCTCATCTTTATTAAAAGATGGTTTGTTTTGGAATATTTTTGGATGGTTTTGATAGTACTTATGTGTCCCCAATATTTGGCAAATTTAATATCAAAACATAACAAAAATTATTATCGCTCGTAAATTTCAGTAAATTGCGCAAGGATATTAAAATAACAAAATTGACGTAGTTTGGCATAAAAAAAACTCCTAGTACTAAATTATACGCCGTTTAAAAAATTTTTTAATCTAATAAATTGTTGTACCTGAAATTAAAATACAAAAATTCCAAGACCGCCAAATGCCGGCAACGCTGAAGACGAAGACTTGAGAGTGAAAACTTGAGAAGAAATTTTGGTTTACTTTCATCTTGTCTCGTCAACTCTTAAACTTCGTCAATACTAATTTGTATTAGAGTGGTATTTATTACGAAAAAAATTAATTTAAAAAGCCGGTAAAGGGCGTTACCCAATAAAATTTACAATTCATCACCCTGCCCTTTAGGGACCGAATAATAATGGGTCGTAATGGGTTATTACCACCCCTACGACGAATTCGTCAAAACCAGGAATTTAAAAAATCAAAAAAAAAATTCAACTTACAAAGACATGGCTTGAAGCGGAGCAGTTCAAAACTGTAATGGATCGACTACGGAAAATGGAAAAACGAAAAGTGAAAACTTGCGCAATCGCTATAACCAAATTCAAGGTTAATATTCAAGTAAATCCAAGATTGCACCACACGATGTAAATCTAAAAGGCAATTAATTTGTTTACAATTGTTATCAACAATAGCGGATTCGAGTTAAAGCGCAAAAACGAAAAATTATCGAAAAGGGGGTGAAAATGTGACCTTATGCGTGCGTACTTGAGCGATCAATGATTTTGTTTTCAAGGTCTCATACTATTCAAGGGCGTCATGTCATCAACCCCAATTTCCTCGGGAAAACTCCAGACGTCAGCTTTTCAGCTCTTCAACAAAAAATTGGTTAGTGTCCTATACTTAAAAAGAATTGATTTTTTTTAAAAAGAACGGATAAAATGGACGATTTTTCCATTTATTATTTTCTATTACCTACAACTATGGATAAGAATAATTGCATACGTAAGCAAGAGCGCAGAATTGTGATTGATGTCACCGGAAAAGTTTTCACTCAACGATTCGAGTCTTGTAAAGAATAATTAAAATTTAAGAAGTCAATATTATGATAGAAACGTGCACTAGATATGTTTATTTGGTGCTACACAAAATCAATCTACTGTAGAAAGTTAAGGAAAAAAAGTCAAATCTGTAGTTATTTAACCACAATAAAACTGGTTAAACAAGATGTATAGCTAAAGTTGAAGACCGCCTTTAATACCCTGTCGATATATTATAATTAATAGAAATTTTGAAAAATCAAAAGCCCCCCCAAAAAACTTGAAACTAATTTTTTTAACGAAGGGTTCTGCAATGCCAAGATGCTGCAACTTTAAAGCTCACCATTGGGAAATCGCTTTTCACAGATGAGCTAACTTTCTTCTTCGTGCGAATTTATATTTTCAAAACACTCTTATTTCACTGAACATCAAAACAAAACACCCATCAACGCTTTCTCTTGTTCGCAGAGGAACAGTAAAAAAAAGTTGGTCAATTTTACGCGAACGGTTCTAAATCTAAAATTTTTTGTTCGCGATTCCTATTGATTTTTAAAAAATTAAAACGTAATGGATTTATAAGTTATAACAGAGGAGCGGGTGGTGGTCTTCGGAATGCAGTGGCAGTAGAGCCGAACAACAATTTATTTTTGGTACTACAAAAAAAAGCGTTATTCGACGCAAAAACAATCGCATTTTTTTTCAGCTCCAGCATTTCGACTTTCAAAAATAGAAGAAACCTAAACAATTGTCGAGCTAATTTGATCCGGTTAAGTAAAATCGCTATACAAATTTCCTTATAAATTGGCACGATGTGAAAGCGGAAGCAGTTGTGAAGTTTGTTCCTTTAGGAAAATTTTACAAAAAAAATCTGTAGTGGGATTTTGAAAAGCTCTTAAATTAAAAAAAAAGCCGTTAATTGTTATTTTTAAAAGGTCATCATAATCAAAAGGAAAATATCTTTCGGATATTGTATCTCCAACTATAACAGATAGCATAACTAAGTTGTAGGTTATGTAAATCAAAATAAACTACTTTTCAAGGTTAGATAAGTGAGAAAGTCCAATGATAACACGTCACCTCATTTTTTACAGGAAATCAATGAAATCAATCACACGCAACATTGTATACTCGCGTGAATTTTTTATACAATGTAGTGTGTAACACATATCGGGATTATACTGGGTGTTGATGGTCGTCAAGCGAAACTTTCGCTCGAGTTTAGATTGCTCTCTTTTACTGTGAATGCTGTTTTGCTTGTTGCTTGATTCATTTCATGCGAAAGTTATCGTTTGACGACCTGTATGTTTTCAAAGAAAACCAGTAACCGGCGATTACTAACGATTTTCTCGACTGAACCATTCTGCCCAACTACTCCAAACTTTAATTTCGACGTTACATTTACTTGATTTGCCCAAATAGTAATTATTGTCATTGGCCTATCAGAATTTATTGGTAATTTGACGTTATCTAAAAAGACAAATAAAAAGTTAAATTTGATACCGACTTAGTTAATCGAGAGCTTTATATTACGGGTCTTTAAGCTCTCGTGGAACGTGTCCTTGGGTAATTTTACATTTACTTGTAACGTCAAGTTAACAGGGTCACAGTTCATAAGACTTGAAAGAGTTTCTCATTACATATTAGACACCCTGTATACCGGTGTAATCCAAATCAGGTTTCCATTAACTTTTTTATCTTACGAGATATCAATCTAAAATTTTAAGAGGTTGAATAACGGACAATTTTGAACTTAGTACGCTAGTGAAATGTTCGTATTAGTTCCGGTTTTTCCGGATATGACATCAATTTTGGTTTTTGAAATAGAACGCCCTGCATTTTGTAACTTTTTTGGGTTCAAAAAGTCATTTTAAATGCATTATCTTCTAAAATTTTGAATTGATATCACACAAGATAAAATAAATTACCGGCAGATGAATGTGATTTGATTTACCATTCGCTCGCCCAACAGTTTTTTAACAAGTTCGCTTAAATACCCTCTTATGGCAATTTTTTTTACATTTGACCAATTTTGAAAAGAGAGACGTTGGCACAAAATAGTGTTCCAAACCCGAAAACTCCAGCCATGGGAAGGAAATTATTGGCCAAAAGATCAGAAATGAAGAACTAAGGGTCGGTTCTTTGAGTCTCGGTTAAGCATTAGTAAAAGGTTGTTTAATTTGATAATTACCTTTTTTAGAAAGGCTCAGAGTATCGACCTTAATGTTGTGTTTAGACTAAGTACATGATTTTTGCTATGCTTTTTCATATGACAAATTTTTTTCTACAATCTTATGCAAATAGGAACCGCTCCATACTGAAATTCGTCTATTATTTTGCTATTATAGGCTTATTATGACCTGGTTTTGAGGCTTATGACCAGACTCATAAGAAAAATCTTATAGTCTAATTAAAAAAATATTGTCTATGACTAAATCACATGAAAAATCATGTAGTCTAAACACAACTTAAGAATATAACCAATTGCTGGGCAATAAAAAGCATAGCGCACATAAAATGTCAGTAGATAGGTCATGTAGTGAGACAGGCTCCTAGCAGATGGACTACAATTGTGAATCATTGAAGACCTTACGGGACAGAAAAAGGAGCGTCAGAAGACCGATTATATGATAGATTCTTGACATCAAACAGTAGCAGGTCGCCATTAATTCTAACTGCCAACACAGGAGTACGGACAGGGCCATATTATGCACTAGGCTGACAAGGCTAAAGCCTAAGACGCCTTTTGCAGAAAAAGAACTAATTTCTAAAATTACTTCTTATATGTGGCAAAATAGCCCTAAATATTATCATTTAGCACCACATTTTCCAAAAAAATTCCCCCAAACTCTCCGGCGACGACGGTGGTACTACGCCAGGACCCAATAAAATTCTCAGGTGGTAATTAAATAGGTGTTAAATCTGTATTAGCCTAGTGCGCCAAACAGACATAATCCGGCCCTGAGTACCGAACAATCTTGGACTTTCGTATCCTATGAATCGTTCATATGAACATGTAAATATTTACAGATAGTCGGCAAGAAATTTGACAAATATCAAATATTCATTGATGAGATAATATTCTCCAAATAGCAAACAGTCAGTATTCCCTATTTGGCAAATAGCGCCTGTGTGGCTAGGGCTTACAGGCAAATATTTTGGCAAGTATAGTGCACCATAATATACAGGGTAGGGTTGGTTTTACGCATATGAACTAAAAGTACCTTAGTTTTCTATTTTTTAATTATCTTTCCGAAAATAACGTAATATTGAAAAAAAATTCCCAGGTAACAAAGTTAAAGCTAAAATAAGTCGTAGAAGTTAGGTTAAGTACCTCGTTAAGTAATAATAAGCACCTGTTCCAAATTGGAAGTAAATATTTTCACATTTGTGGAAATTATCATAAAAAGAAAATATTAAAAATTGAACTGTAAGGTCTTTTAACTTGGAAACCGGAGGACTTTGTATTAAGGTATATTAGGTAATCGTTTTATATTAACCTAGAGAATCTGTGACCAAGCGTTGTCTCATTCTTTATGAGACACCCTTGTAGAGCATGTGGGTCATTCTTTTACAAACCGCCCGGATTTCAGGCAAAAAGTTTTACTTCTTCAAATGCGATAGAAAACATTTTTATGCATCTTTTTTCAAATTTAATTGACCCGTAATTAAGGATTTTGCTGAAAAAATTTTGTTGAAGAACTTGAAATCGAGCAATTGTTGAGTCTGAGATCTCTGACGCTCCCGTATGTAGAGCTCGTGGGTGACTTGCGCTCGGAAATATTTAATAACTTCCGATCTACTAGAGACCCCACTTTTTTGTAAAATGAGTTTTATAGATAAGAGAATAAGGAAAAAAATGATAACTTTTCCAATTAATTCAAGTTGGGGGGCGAGCATGTTAATATTATTTAAACTATTAAAATGTTATTATTTTTCATTTGTTAACAATAAAAAAAAATTTTTTAATACACTTGGAAAGCTAACGTAATAAAGTGTAAAATAAAAAAAAAGACATTGATCCGATTACTACAACTGGAGATAATAAATTTTACGTATAAGAAGATTGGAGAAAATCCAGCAAATTATCGAAAATTCATATGTGAATATTTTCGAAAACAAACTTTTTTCAGCAAAATCCTGAAATACGGGTCAAGTAATTTTATAAATATAGACTGTAAAAAAATTTTTCGACGATTCTAAAATGGCAAGTTTAAATTGGTGTGCGGTTTGTAAAAGAATGACCCATGTTTTGGATGGGGCTTTTAAACGAACGTATTTAATTTGTGTTAGGATCAGGCACGTAACTACGGAAGGGCCAGGGTGGGTCCAGGCCCACCTAAATTTTTGCTGGGCCACACTTGTGCCCACCCTGATAGATGACAATATTAAACAAAAATTCAGGTACTTGCAGTGTAATCTAAATTCCACACAAACGATTTTATCTTTAAAAAAGTTTTGTGAGTTACATTTGGCCCACCCACAAAAATTTGTGGTCACCAAGTGCCCACCTGATTTTAGGAAGCTACACTTGGGTGCAAATAAATCGACCCACTTCACAATTTTGACTTTGAATGCATTTTTTGAGATATCAGACATAATATTTAGAAAAATTGTTAGAGTGTTTGGAAGGCTACTTAAAAACCTTTAAAATGAACCCAAATTTATTACGATCCATTCTTTTAAACCAAGTCAGGAAACTTAAAACAAAAGCAACTTGTATATTTGAGTAATATCTGTTAACTTATATTTAAAGTTTTGTTCTTTAAACATTTGGCGTTTCGACATTTCGACATTTTAGACATTTGTGATAATCATGTTCTTAATAAAAATGGATATTGGAACAGAAGTAGCCGCTCAAGCGGTTATTTTAATCGAAAACGGACATAGTCAGCGAGATGTGGCTCGATGGCTTAATATGACTCGCCCAGCGGTTCGAAAGGTGTACCAACATTTTGAGGAGACTAGCTTATTTCATCGGCGACCAGGAACAGGAAGAAATAGGCGTACATCTGAGCGAGACAACCGCTTTATTGCGTCGACAACGCTACGAAACCGACGACTTAACACAATTCAAGTACAACAACAGCTCCGTGAGGTACGAGGGGTGGCTGTTAGTCATTGGACGGTAAGGAGGACATTAAAGGAAAGAACCTTGACATCTCACAGATTTGCAACTAGTCCAAAACTAACGGTAGCTCATCTGCAAGCACACATTCAATTTGCACGCAAACACGTAAATTGGACATTGGAGCAAAAGAGGTCTGTTTTGTTCTCCGATGAGACCAGAATGTGTCTTTTCGGCAACGATGGAAGAAAAAGAGTTTACCTGAGACCTGGAGAGCGATTTTCTGACTGCTGTATGGACGAACGAGTCACCTACAGCGCCGTTTCATGCATGATCTGGGGTGCAATTTCCATAGACGCTCGAACGGATCCTGTTTTCATAGCTGCGGTGGCTCGTGGTCGCAATAGGAGGAATTTAACAGCAGCACGTACATTGACGAGATTCTGGCAGAGCATGAAGTGCCTTAAACCGAATTTATTGGAGAAGATTTTACTTTTATGCAAGATAATGCGACGCTACACATTGTGATGATCGTGCGTGAGAGCTTTACCGAAGTCGGCATTCGTGTTACGGTGTGGCCAGCATTCATCCCCGACCTTAATCCTATAGAGCATCTGTGCGAGCTTAAACGAAGGGTTCGAACTAGGGTTCCTGCAGTTTCTTCTATCTCACAGCTTATAGTGGCAGTAAAAGAAGAATGCGTAACATCCCCCAATATAAGATACGAAACCTAATTCGATCTATTCCAAACCATATGCTAGCTGTTATTAGGGCAAGAGGAGGTAACACACGTTATTAAAAATAAAGAAAACTAAAGAATAGTTATCATATATGTCATCAAGATGATTTTGCTTAATATCTTGAATACCGGGTTTTTGGTCTAATATAAAATGGGGTTTTGTATAAGGAGTTAAAATAGGGCTCATTTTAAAGGTGATTAAGCAGCCTATCAAACGACACGTTTACTTTTTTAATCGCATGTCTGATTTGTAACAAAAATGGATTTAAAGTCCAAAGTGCGAAGTGGGTCGATTTATTTGCACCCAAGTGTAGTTACGTGCCTGTTGGGGACACACAGTATAGTAAACAAAATACGCTAACATCTTGCTTATAAGATAAGAAAATTTAATGAAAAAGAAATTATTTGATTATTATTTCGTCAACCTAATTAAATGAAATCACCAAATCAAATTTATAAACACAAAATTTTGTTTAAAAAACATTTTGACTAAAATCCAAGGATAACCTATTGACCGAAACAATCGAACGATCTCCACGACCAAAAGAAATAATCCGAGTAACATCGATAAATTTGCTATAGGTAATTGAAATTATTTCATAATAAATTACTAATTTACACTCACACGTCAGGTAAATACGAGTTAGAGAAATTAACTAGGAGATAAGTGATTCAAATAGCATATAATTAAGTATAATTAATGTAAAAGTTTGTAATCAAATTGCCCTCAGGTTTAGATAGTAAATTTAAAAATAATTTATTATCAGCTAATCTACTCACAAATATAATGTGTATACAGGATGATAGATAAATATATTAAAATTTATGAAATTGAATTATAATGTCACATTTACGTATCGTTCGTAGTAAAAACAAGTAATAATTTATTATGAATGAATAATCACAAATTGACATTGGAATTTTATAAATTACAGAGTACAATGAATGTAAAATATGCAATTTATAACAAAATTCAATGATGTTATATAAAACAAGTAAAATATGCTTACTTATTAAATAAAACGTTAGGTATACCACATCAAACGAACACCTTTCAAATTTTTATTTAAAACTTAATGTCAGGGTTGTAAAAAAAATCTTATTGGAAAGTGGAAACGCTTCGTTGATTTTCTAGTTGTGGAAGAATTCACATTTAACAAAAAAAACTACACCACACCCTAACCCCTTCAACATTTTTCAACTAAAAATAAGCAAGCTTCTTCGATGTGTTATTATCAAATGGCGAAAAGTGTACAAAATTAATGCAATTAATTAAATTAATCGCTCGAAAATACAGATTGTTTGACATTTAGGTACAAGGTTAACATACAGTCTTATAGTTGATAACACGAAACTTAAAAATAATAAAACTGCACCTATAATAGCTATAGTACAAACCGATAATTCTGTATTCACGGTTATTAATTATTTTTAATAATTTGGAAAATCCTGAGCAAGAGGGGGGAACTTGGAAGGGTTGCATGGTTATTTCTAAACATAATTTCCCCATGAAAAAAACGTATATTTCTCCTCTCGTCTCAAAAATTACAGGAATACCTTCGAAATTTAAGGGTAGTTCCGCTGTGTTATAAGAACGGTCACACGCAGGTACATAACTAGCTTCATAAAATCAAGTGGGCACTTCGTGCGTGGCCACAAAATGTTTGGGTGGGCCAAATACATAATTATGTAGCTCATAAAGATGAAATATTATGAGGGGAATTCAGATTACACTGTAAATATCTGAATTTTCTCTTATTATTGTCATTTTATTAGGGTGGGCACAAGAGTGGTTCAGTAAAATTTTAGTTGGACTTGGACGTGGGACACGCAATTACGGTAGGACCAGGGTGGCCTGGTCCTACCGTAATTGCGTGCCTGGTCATACATGGGTTTATAATACAATTTTCTTCTCGAGTGCCCCACGTTAAGGTGCCAAAGATGTTGGTAATCTCAAATTTTCCTGCAAGCCATTGGATCCTACTAATTTACACAAAAATTTTCCGTGATACAAAATGGCGCAAAAGAAAAGGTGAAATCACCTCTAGCGCCTAAATGGCGCATTCTAGAAACAAATGGTATAGAACCCTTTTTGCAGCGAATTTGCCGTATAGAGGAAGATTTGCTAGAACACTATTTGCTTTCCAAGCGAGATACCTTCCAAAAACTTATTTAGGGCGCCATTACTCTCAGATGGCAACCAAATCATGGATAGTGCCAAATTAACACGTTGTTAAAGACATTAAATTTCTTAAAGCTCTTTCACTTTTCGATATTGAATCTTTAAAATGTTCTGGCTAACTGGCCTACTAATTTATTGCATTTGAAGGACCTCGCACAATCTATAAATTTTGAAACTATTACACTAAAATCTAGTTCTTAGCTCTTTATATGAGCGTCTTTATGAGCACATCTCAAAAATTACATTCTTAGCTGAAATATCAAATTTCATACAGACGGTCTCTGGGTGGCGCTAGAGGCATCATTTTTCTATTGTAAACTCTTTCAGCAAACAGTGGATCGTAAATTTTAATTAATTCCTTAAAAACCCATAAAGAAAACATATTATGGCCCACAGAATCTACCCTTAATAAACGTTATTTTTAATGAACGGATTTTAAACGCGATTTGATAACTTTATGGTATATACTCGACTTCTTACAAGCACAACGAGACCCAGTGCAATTAACTTGGCCTATTACGATAGAAGTTACTTCGATCTGTTATCTAAACGCTTAACAGTTAAAGCGTAATATTTGTTTGCGCAATTCTCCAAAAAATTCATTTTGACCCTTGTCTACTTGATGAAAAACTACAGAAAATTGTTATTTTGACGAGAAATTGTAGAGAATAAAAAAGATAGATTCTAATCAGTTAGCAACAACCAATAGTAACATAAAATAAACAATCTGAACAAATATCCAGTTTTATGTTTAACCACAAATTGATATTAACTACAGAACTTATATACCTACTGTTTATGTAACAGTAAAAAATTTGTGCACAATAAAAAGTTAAAAATGCATTATTAACAAGTCATTAGTACAATATTATTATTTACAAGCAACATCGTTACACCGAGCCAATTAAAAAACCAAGTTCTTATAATAATTAGTCATTAGGTGTTTATAAATTAGCGATTACTAGTAGTATATTATTTAACGAGCATATAATGTACGCTATTATTATCCGAAGATGAAGCTTACAACACGAGTCGCAGCGAGGGTTGTGTAATCACTATAATAATACTAGCCATTATATGCGAGTAAAATACAAAATTTTATCTACAACAGTTTCACACAATTACGCTTATTAACTAAAATCTGAAAACAAAATTTACCCCTTATTCCCCTTTCTAATATAATTGAAAACATCAAAAGTTTATTAATATTGTTCTAATCATTTTTGCAAACAATTTTTAGTCTTAGCGCACCAACTTTACAATTTCTTATGGCCGCCATTTTGAATATTTATATTAGCTGATAAAGTAAAAAATCACGATTTCAAAAATGTGTAATAATGCCAAAAAATTAGCATTATTAACACCCCCCACATACAATACTCTGATACGGCCGTAACAGGACTTTTCCGTACATGTTATAGCTAATTTTGCAATAAGGTTTGAAAAATATACATGATGTCCCTAATGATAGTTTTAGGTTATTATAAACATAAAAACGTTTGATATTTTTTTAATTTTCAGTTATTAAAGTTCAGGTTTCGTGAACCCCAAAATTCCGGGCCACCCTAGCGACTTTCTATAAAATCATAATTTTGTTAAAATAGCCAAAAGCTAATACGACGAAATCGATATCCTACTGAATAGTTCTGAGAACGTCCAACTATCTCTCAATCAGGTATGACGTTTGGACAAATTTCAAGCAAATGAAGAAAACTGAGTGTTACGAGTTACGACGTGAATGGTCACAATTTAAAAACAACGGATGTGGCCAAGAACCAAGAACTTCTGCGTGTAAGCAGAATTTTTGGACATAAATTGTCTGAAATACTAACGTCATTTTTTTTAAATTTGGTATAAATAGAAGTTCAAAATATACATTATTTTATATGTTCAGAAAGATAATTTTACGAGCTTTCGAACTATTAAAAAACATACAGGGTGTTCCATTTCAATTAAGAAATTTTATTCCAATTCCGGTTAAACCGGAAGTCAAAATATAAAGTGTTTGGTATCGTGTAATAGCTAATTATCTTTCAAAATATTCAGGGCGTTCCTAAAAATTATGATATTTTTGTAATTTCCGGTTTAACCGGAAGCGTTTTGTTAACCGAAAATAGTGTCAAATAATAGATATTCATGGAATTGATATGAATATCCAATTTCAAGTTTTCATTTTTATTACAAAAGAAATTAGAGATTATTGAAATTTTGACATTCAAAAAATCATAACTCCGAATCCGCATCATACAAGTCTTTAAAAATTTAAAGTTAGATAGATAATTACGTTGCCTATAACATATCAAAAAAATTACAAAATGTTCGGGTCAGTTTTTGAGAAAATCTATATCAAAATTTTGACCTACCCCTTAAAGGTAGGCAATTTTAAAGCAATTTTGAAAATCGACTTTTTTAGGGCGAAAGCCCTATATTTTTACTATACAATGCCGTTTCGAAATTTTTATAATATTAATTACCGGCCAAGTTATAAGGGAAAAACCATAAAATCGGACAATCGGTCTATTGGCCGCCATTTTGAATAAAAAAATTTGCTAATTTATTTTTCAGGTAGGGCTCAGATGTACTCAGATGCGCCAAAAAAACACCTTATTTTTAGACATCCTGTATATATTTCTTATAAAAGCTTAGTTTTTGCTCGATTATAACAACTTTTTCTCAGATTGGAAAAAGTTAAAAATTCATTAGGTATACATAATATTTAATGAACGAGGTTTAAAATAAGCAGAAGAGATATGCAAGCCCTATAAATGTACATTTAAATCAATTTAAAACAGTTAAAAGAAACCTACGTAACGTCTCTAATTTGGTGGTTTAACTACCACCATATAGGGTGATTTTTTTAAGTGCGGTACTAACAATGGCATCTCGGAAACCATAAACGTTACGATATTGGTTAAATTAGCAAAAAGTTGCACATTTTTAAGGCCTTTAAGAATCCGTTTAGAAAATTTCAAAATTCATAAGGGTTTCCGAGATAAGGATAAAAACTGAAAATTTGCAATTTCATTTTTCGATTGTAGTTTCAAAATGGCTTACTTTAGAACAAAAAATTCCGGAAAAATTTTCAGGAGATCAAAGAAGCTATCAAACGATACCAAACTCGACTTTTTATCACATCCACGTTAAACTTTTCATTTTCTTATGGCGGTTATCTATCATATTTTTGGCAAAAATTATCTATGCAACTTTTTTGCTAATTTAACCAATCTCGAAACTCTTACGGTTTCCGCGATCCCAATGTTAGTACCACTTTAAAAAAATTACCCTGTATAGATAAATACACAACATTTAACAAAATTAATTACACATCTAAACGAAAAATACGTATCCATATTTAAATATTTTTACCACAATTTCCTTATTCGATTGCGACCCTATTTGCCAAACAAATAACAAACTAAATAATAATTGAACATTAAATACAGTTCAAACCTACATCGCGATAAGACTTATTATGAAATTTAAAAAATTTCCACTGCATTAGAAACGTTAAATAAAAAGAAAACATACAATTTTTAATTAAAATTTTGACAGATTTAAAAATTGTGTCTCGTTTGGCAAATTTAATCAGGTCCATAAGTAGTGCTCGAATGCACTAGATTAGTATCAGTTATCAGTCTGGGGGAGGGGGGGGGTTAAATGCTATCAGAGAAACCTTAATGATGTTGAGAAACATATTTGCAATGCAACGATTGTATTTATCTGGGTGTCAATAAATTAATAATTTCCCTGTTTTTCATGCATTGCCTCTATCCATGCAACACCTAAACCTTTAACCAATTCCCATAGGTAAAAAATTGTAATAGAAGCCCGCTGTCATCTCTGGTTCCTTTTAACTTCGTCCTTGAGTGCAACTAGGTAATACGAGCGAAAATGGTTTGGTACAGGTAAGAAGAATTAAATAAAAGCCTGTGGGTCGACTACTATTCGCAAGCAACGTCGACATATTGTGAAGAAAGTATCCGAAAGCACCTGGTGTGTCGAGGTGGCCATTACAACAATAAAGTTAAAATTGAACCACTTCCTCAAGAGTCGAAGCATAAATTAATAAAATATCGACTACTAATTAATTAGACGAATGCTTGGCCCACAGGTATTAAAGGTCAACACGTTAATAGTAAAATGTACCATTAAATAGTTGAGTAACCCACAACTACTTGGCAACAAGTTCAACATTCTTATTAAAAGCAGCGAGGTAAAATCCAACCTTTCTATAAAATGAGCTTTTCGAATTTAACATACGCCATGGTCGGCGGTCAACACATAAGTTAAGTAACAATAATACACGTAAATGCGTTCGTCGCTCTCTTAACTTACATCCGAAATAGACACCAAAATTTAAAATAAACATCCAAATATTCTTGCCAACATACCTCCGCCTCATTTTATTTTTTTTAAATCGTCAATCATAATAAAGAGGCAATTTAAGAAATGTGTACGTACCATCTTTAAGGGTTATCCAACAAAAGACACTGAGCAACAACACAAAAAATATGTAGGTCAATTAATTAAGTTCGGTAACACTTTAATTTACAATTTGTAATTACTCGATCGGCGTACTTCAATTAAAAAATGAAACAATATTGAAGGAATTTAGCACCATGTGTATGCACCGGCTTGTACGTATCACGATTACCACGTGGCTCATTGCACGCTGGCAAAAGCAGGGTTTAGTTCACTTTAACACCTATGCGCATACTCCAACGGTACAAACCGATAGACAACAAAATCCGATATATTTTTATGTGCGCAAGACAAGAGTAACTATACAAACTATCATTACATGTAATACAGGGACGGAGTGGCCCTTAATTAATTTAAAAAATTTAAATTAATTAATTAATACTTTTTAGATGCTGATAACGTCAGAAATTTAATTTCTAAATTAGTAGAAATAGCGATTGCCACGAAATATTTCAAATAAAAATTATAATAAGTTTGATAATCTAATCTTCAAAATAATTTTTTTGGGCAATTTAAATTTACTGAAACTAAAAATTAAGTAATTTTTGGGGATTGTTTACTTAAATTATATTTATTATGAATAAATTCAATAAATTATTTTGACAGATAAAGAGTAAAACATTTGATAATTTTTATTCGTGCTGTTTCAAGGCAATCGATATTTCTGCTCATTTTCGAGATTTAAATTTCTGTCGTTATAAAGGACACAAAATTAATTATGTTAATTCATTTAGATGCAGAATTTAATACTCTACAACTTGATCTGAAGATTTTCTTTCTAAAATAAATTGGGAAGCAGGAAATTACAGAAACACAATTTCCCATGTTAAATCCCTATGACAGAGAGCTCCGAATTAAAGACTAAAAATTTTAATTTTTTAAAGTTATAAAATTGAAACTAAAACTAAGAAAGCGATGGCAACTAACAAGATCAGAAATAGACAAAAAGAAGTACAATAAGGCTGTAAAAGATCTTAAAAAACTACTGTTAGATCTGAAAAATGAATTCATACAAAAATTCTTGCACGAATCATCACCCACGGAAGGGACCGATTATTCATTATGGAAAGCGTCAAAAAAAAAATAAAAAAGCCTCGATATCACATCCCTCCGATCAAAGGAAAAAAAGGAAAGTGGGCTAGAAACAATGAAGAAAAAGCTGCTCTATTTGCAGATTATATCTGGTAGACATATTTCAACTTTTCGATACAAGAGCTACCCCTACAGGAAAAAACCGAAATAAAAGAATTCCTAGAAGCGCCATTTCAAATGGACGTCCCCATCCAAAAGGTAACATACTCGGAGCTAGAAAACATCATAAAAAGAGAGATTAATCCTAAAAAGGCCCCAAGCTTTGATTTAATAACCGGCAAAATAATACAAGAACTACCCCACGAAGGAATAAAATTATACATATTTAATGACTCATTAAGGTTAGGATATTATCCAACTTCTTGGAAAATAGCTCAAATAATTATGCTGCCCAAACTTGGTAAATATTGAAGATATGTACTTAAAAAAGTTAAATTAGAAACTTTTCAAACAACACCTGATCTACAAAATAGCGCAAACAATTTTTTTCCATGGCCTACTTGTTTGGTGGGAAAATATGTAACTTTGATTTTTTAAATAGAACACTCTGTATATTTTTAGAGAATCGTATTCTAAATCAATTTCTCTTTACAACGATGTATCACAAGTACCATTTTGCTTTCTAATTATTTCCAATATTTAAAAGATTTTTAGGATGAGTAGTCAAAACATAGTCAAAGAGGGCCAAAAATTGTTGAATTCCATGGTGGACAATCTGAACAATCATTATAATACATTACGTGTTAAAGTTTGTTCCGAAATTTCTTAGTTTGTAAAACGTAAATAAATGAATGTTAATCAAGAGTTACTACAACCCTCATATTGTTCCTTTTATTGAAATATTGGGCATAATTATTAGAAAGCAAAATCGTACTTGTGATACATCGTTGTAAAGAGAAATTGATTTAGGATACGATTCTCTAAAAATATACAGGGTGTTCTATTTAAAAAACCAAAGTTACATATTTTCCCGCAAAACAAGTAGGCCATGGAAAAAAAATTGTTTGCGCTATTTTGTAGATGAGGTGTTGTTTGAAAAGTTTCTAATTTAACTTTTTTAAGTATCTTCAATATTTCAGCAGATATTAGCTGGACAGTAAAAAATCAACCACCCTGTATATGGACCTATGGGATTCAACTCTGGGGATCTGCCAGCAACAGTAACATTGAAATTATCCAACGGTTTCTAAACAAAATACTGAGAATCATAGCAAATGCACCGTGGTATGTTCCCAATAGCGTTATACATAGGGATTTGTGTGTACCCCTGGTAAAAGAAGAGATAACAAGAGCCAGCACCAAATACAGCGAACGTGTAGAAGTACACCCAAATAAACTAGTGGAAAAACTTATGGAAACGATAGACGAACTACGTCCACTAAAAAGATTCAAGCCTTCAGACCTTCCAACTAGATATGTGTAATGTGCTTAAAACGTTATAATCAATAAACTAATGTGATTAAAACAGTGATTATAACATAACACTGTAGACTCATGGTGGGGGCAATCAATGGAGTGTTCTCTACAAGAAAAGTTCTAAGTCCATTCTATTTCTCGTAGTTTTAAGTCCCCCCCCTTATTCCAAAAATGCAAAAACGAATTTTCGATTTTTAAAACCAAAATGTTCGGATGTATGTACATGTATGTACCCCCCCCCCCCCAGAGGTAGGAAAACTTTGGTTTTGGTTTTAGCCACTTTAATCAAATTTCATCGACTTTTAGAAGAAATCTATACCGAGTGGATAAAAATAAGAGGGTTATTTTGAGCGCATTTTTACAAATTTAAAAGTCTAAATTATTTTACTTGACTAATAAGATAGTAGGTAACAGAAAAATCGGGGTAATCGTATTCAGTCCCATCTTTTGGGAATAAGCCATTTGAGTGCCAGCGAACACGAAAATCTGGTTGGCTTCCAAAAGCAGTGGCTTAAGGCCTCAGGATCCTTCACTGAAATTGTTAGTGAACGAAAAAAGTAAGAACATTCGGGAAGCAACTTTGAAATTTTTTCATAGAATCGCAAAAAAATTTGGTTACTCTCAAGAGTGACTCTGAGAGCGTGGCAGCCGTTCTGAAATTAACATCTTTATGCTACACATAAACTCGTAACTCATAAACGGTATTTGGGTTGTCCACTGGCAAAGTAACTACTTTTTACATAAAAAGTAAGATTTTACTTTGGCATCCCTCTCAGATGAGTTTCCCGCCCTCTTCACCAATTAGAAGTTTATTATTAACAGTCCCGAGGCCTTAAGCCAGTGCTTTGAGCAGCCAACCAAATTTTCGTGTTCTGTGCCGCTTAGATAGCTTATTCCCAAAAGATGGGCCTGAATACGATCACCCCCTTTTTTCTGTTATTGGCTCCAGAACTATAGCCCATCTGAGCTCCAATTAAAAAATGAATTTTCAAAATCAAAATGGCGGCTAATAGAACGATTGTCCCATTTTGTGGTTTTTCCCTTATAACTTAGCCGGTAATCATTATTATAAAAATTTCAAAGCGGTATTGTACAGCCAAGATATACACTTTTATCCTAACCAAGTCGATTTTTAAAATTGTTCCAAAATTGCCTACTTTTAAGAGGCCAAAGTAGGTCAAAATTTTGATATAGGTTTTCTCAAAAACTGTTCCTAGCGGTTTTTTAATTTTTCGATATGTTATAGACAATAGAATTCTCTATCGAACTCTACATTTTTAAAGACTTGTATGATGCGGATTCGGAGTTACAATTTTTTGAATGTCAAAACTTCAAAAATCTCTAATATCTATTGTAATAAAACTGAAAACTTATAAATGGATATTTTTATCAATCCCATGAATATCTATTATTTTAAACTATTTTCGAGTAACAAAACGCTTCCAATTAAACCGGAAATTACAAAACTATCAAAATTTTTAGGAACACCCCGTATATTTTCAAATATTTTGAAGACTCGTAAAATTAACTGTTACACGATAACAAACGCTTCTTGTTGTACCAAACACTTGTAATTCTAACTTCCGGTTTAACCGCAAATGCGATCAAATATCTTAATTTAAATTGAACACCCTGTATATTTTTCAATATTTTGCATGCTCATAAAATTAGTTTTCTGAAGATATCAAATTAAATTTTAATTAATGAAAATACAAAATTACAAGATTTGACGGGCGGAGAAAAGTTCCTCGTATGGCAACATCCGTTGTATTAGAATACTACAAGGCAGGTGGATGGAAAATGAAACAAGAAAAAGCAAGTTTGGAAACCCTACCTGGGGAAGACGGGTTGACGAAAAAAATAATAATATAGCGGAACTGGAATAGAGCAGCTCAAAACCAAGCAATTGGAGAAAAAAGTATAATTGCACAATCATAGACACAGAAAAATAATTTGAACGACATTGTACAATGTGAAAAATTATTACATTATAGACTATTTTCTTTATTTTCCCGAAGGTATGCGTAGTTTTGTAATTATTTAATTAAATGTCACCGACAATTACCATTTTTCACAAAAATATTAATTTATTTTAATGTAGGTCGTAGAAAAAGCGATTAACACAAATGAAAATAGATTTGCAACCATTACCGGCAAAATTGTTTAACTTTCCGTTTTAGTTACACACATAACTATTAATTTGTGGCTTAGGGGCCCATAATGAATTTTTTAAGGAAGTTCACAGGAAAAGTTGTTACGGTAGTGGTCTACTGATGAAGATCTTCGCTTTCTTTAAAATCCGATTAGACCCTAAAGGCTAACGTGTAAGGTTAGGTTAGTATAAGAAGGCTTTTAGTAAATGTCGGAATGTCCTTCGATAGACGCAACAAAGATATTCATATAATTTGTATGTGATACAAATTTAATAACACTCATTTATCAAAGGTATGGTTTGAGCGTGGCATTCACCTATTACAATATGCCAATGAAACTTGTTACTTTTTAAAATTTCAATGTATTGGGAATGGAGTAAAACAAAACAACTTGAGATTTGATTAGTTGTTATTATTTGGCTTATTACAATAATCACCGTAGGTTCATCGACAATTTTAATTTTTGACTTGAAAGCAGAAAAAGTATACGCCGAAAGGATGCTGGCCATAAAATGAGAACTACTCATGTACAGTAGAACTCGCTTATAACGTCCCAGGATATAGCTAACCGTCGGTGACAGGAAACTAAATTGTGGTATCACAGTATTACCACAGTATAATTATATAGCTGTGGTATTACAAGGACCGCAAGGACATAGAATTTAAATATATTTGTTAGCACAAATTAAAATTTGGTAACTTTAAAAACAATCTTATATTGACGACCCAGGTAGATATACTTTATTTTCCACGTTGATGAACATAGTGTCTTAACGCACAATATGATACAAGTTTGTTGACTTTACCGCAATTTAAATAACATTTTAATTTAATTAATCGAGATACATCTGAAATGTAAAAAATGCTAATAAGTGAAAATTTATGGAACTTAAAAGTTGCATAACAAAAAGAAGTAAAACATTATCGAGACACATTATGCAACAAATAAATTATTAATTACATATTTTTATAAACAATTTGTTTTACAGAATAAATTATACGCAGTATCAGAACTACTTAGTAATGTTTTATTATTATGAGTTGAATAAGTTAGATGAGTAATTAAAAAGGAAATATTTATAATTTAAATATTTTTGATTCGTGGTGGCGAATCAAAAACGAAACATCGAATCAAAAAATGCAATTATCCATTAAATATGGCACCTTTCCCCAATTAATTCAAATCTGTTTAGCTTACCACCGTTTGCTTACAAAAATGTGACTCATGTGAGATATTCGTGACAACCGAATTTGAATAACCCTGTATAATAGTAATATCACAGATCACAAGAAAGTCATCCTAGAGCTAGAGAGCTTTCTAGCTTATGATAGAAACACTAAAATCCTTTTTCTATGCCATCAAACGACGTTTGGTATTACGATATGTTGTGAATGAAAACACATTCCATTTCCTGTTTATTTACTTTTGTAAAATACCTACGATCATTAAATTTCATATTTTGCTTACTTTATAATTTTCATTACCAACAGTTGTAAAATGCTTATAAAATGCACTGTGAACTTTGTCTTATAGACATATATTTTGATGCTCGTTAGTAAATGTGTACTACCGTACTCCGTACTTTCAAAAAGTTCTAGTGATCGAAAAGAAATTTATGTTTTTATTTAAATTTAATTTCTAGAAGTTTTGCGTGCATCTACCATGGACCATTCCAAAAATGAAAAAAAAACTCTCAGGGGTCGGCGATCTGTCTGTCTGTAACAGCTGTGGAGCAAAAACTACTGAACCGATTTTGATGAAAAGTTGTAGCCACTTTAACAAAACAAGGGTTTTATTACGGGCATTTCTTTAATTTGCGTCAAAATTAGCTTTACTTGGATGTAAGATACACATTACATAATTATTATAATGACTTCAATTGAAATTGTTAGTTTTATTGGTTAAATTTTTATGTTGGCTATATACTGACAGTTGGCAGTTCTGATATGGCCACATCCGAGTCTTTTAAATAAAGCTCCTTATTAGTTATTAGGTTATTACATTATAAAATTTTTAATAAAAATAGGAATAGTGCAAATAAAAAATATTTGGTTAAAACGCAAAAATAATCTTTTAAATTTATGGCCGATTTTATGATACTTAGGCGTTTTGTCAATGAGCCAATTTAGCTCGTGGCTTGAAACCGGATTGAAAGTACAAGTCGCTTGAAAGTGGGATTTTTCAAACTCGTTTATTTCGTTACGAGTTAAGTCGGCTTGAGTTAGAAGTTCAATCGGCTTGAAATTGGAATGTCGTCAAAATTCGTCAATTTTAAAAATACCCTTAAAATTAAACACGAATGTAAACGATCGTTTACATTCTATCTAGAAACATGTTAGAAACCTGCTTTGCTTTGGCGTTTATCTCGACAATTTCAATCGGGTTCAAAATTCCAACTCGCTTCGTCAAGCGACTTGAACCGAAAGTGTCAATCCATTTATCTCGAGGATTTCTCGAGCGACTTGTACTTTCAATCCGGTTTGAAGCCACGAGCTAAGTGGGCTCAATGGTTGTCAAGTAATTATCTGCTTTGAAAGTTTAAAACTATAACGTAAAACTTTCAAAGGAGGTTATTTTTGCGTTTTAGCCAAATATTGTTCACTTGCACTATACCCGTTTTATTTTAAACATTTTCAAAATTAATTTGGATAAAGACACCTTATTTCCAATGTCAATATTGTGTACTATATAGATGAAATAATGACGCTTGTTACAACACTTCTTATTAGGAGGCATTTTTGCTCGACGAGATTGTCGTCTTTTACGTCTTAGCCTTAAAGGTAAAACAGGAGAGCGATTTTCTTCAATTTCATCGATATCGACTGGACGAGTATTAAAAACGGGAGCATCGTTGGAGTCATTGGTTGTTGGCTCAACCAAATTTACTTCTTGTTGTGCAGGTTTTACATAATATGCAATAATATCGTATGGAAAACGCATAAAATTAATGGATTTTTGAATAACATTTTTCATAAATCCACCTCTTTCAGATACATTTTTTGTAAGAATACGTTCGTTGTATTTACCGTCCGATTTCACATTATGTATGTATTTCCCGACTCGGGAAAGAACGGAGCGGAGGTGTTGAAGACGAGTTTATTTCATTATCCATATTTAATATTTGTACCATAAAGAAACGTCATAAACTGATAATAACAAATACAGAAAGCGATTCAATTTTTTATTTAAAAACTTCATATTTGATCTCAATACGACCTTGATTAGATGGATTTATAGACCGTCGCCTGCGTTGATCTGTCGTAGTTTGGCGCTACTATAAAGTCATACCAATCCAATAAATTGCAACTAGAGGCGCTAGTGCATCAGGGAACAATGGAAACTGTAATAACATGTTTTACACTGGAGTAATGTCACTGTCTATCACCTGTCTATTTCACAACCACAAAATTAAAGATACGTTTGGAAAACAGCGACTGCACCCCCTCCCTCATAGATTGCGACGAGTTCTTAACTGTGTTGTGATTGGTGTGGCAAATGTCAATATGAATTTTGCACCAATCACAACAAAGTACATATAAGTTTAAAATTAAACAGCGCGTATAAGTCTAGTTGACTATCGGTAAAATAAATTCCTATGTTCCCTGAAGTGGAACCATCTACCTTATTTTGACAGCATATTACATCGCACGATTTTGAGCGATTGGTATGACTTGAATCCCAAAAAGATTTTGCCGTCAAGTGAAAAAGATGACACGCAACGTTATATGAGAACCAGTCTGATGAACATACAGTCGCTCCTATAGCGTCAGCTTTCGTTCCTAACTGCGGTTAGCCACTTTGTTCCATGGTCTCTGATACAAATACAGAAGAAAAATGGATCTCAATTCACCGTATCATATCACTGTTTAGATAAGCAGCATACTTTAGTTCATTCATTCATTCGTTTTCTAAGCCAGGAAATATATCTACCATTCAGTAGTACTTAAGAATCACTCTGTATATTTGTATAAAAATGAAAAATGCTCTCTATTTTTTTTTAGTTGTATAATCAATTACATTACGCATATTTACAATGAAATTTAGGAAATTAGAGCATACATTATTCCACATACACCTTCGACGACGTACGTGTAGCAAAATATCCGCAACCACGCCCAAAATTAAAAATCGGATTATTAAACGAGTTTCAAGATTTTGCACACTTTTTAAAGATACAAGAAATTTCCAAACGAATCGAGTGTGCCAATTAACTTGCAACAAACATTCATTTTGGCATCGAGAGACAAGAGAGGAACCAAAATCCAAGAACGGTCGATGAACCTCCTTCATTATACAAAATCTTAAGTGTAGTATGCAATAAATGATAAAAAAGTTGTCAAAAATATTTTTATTAACTTTTTTTTAATTTTCAAATTTAATTCTTAAATTCTGATTATTAATTCCTCGATTAAGACTTGATTAAAAAAATAAATAAATTCAAAAGGAGCTTAATCGGCGTTAAGTAGACAAGCTGACAATTTCGACTAATTTGGTATGGCTTCTTGCAAAAGTATGCCTACTATACCGGGTGGTCGCGAAATTAATCAAAAGTATAGAAGCAGTTAGAAATGTTAGTGCGAAGAACCAAAATAAGAATCAAAAATTAGCAATTACTCAGCAACCTACTCTGTGTCTGCAGGTTTATTGATAAATGTTCTGATTCATTATCATGTTATCATTATCTATTGTATAATGACATTCACAAGATGTCATCGGTCATAGGTATCTGTGACCCCAGCACATGTAACTTAGATCAAAAAGTTTGCTTTATCTCCTCTCGATGATGTAGTATAGTATATGTATAAAAACATATACGGGGTGTAATTTAAACAATAGCTCTTTAAGTAGATATGGGCAGTTACAAACTTTAAACTCTCTCATTCAAATGTAAGAAAACTGTGGACCCTTTGACTTTGCCTCAATGATTACGTATAGTTGTCTTGTATACGTATAGTGGATGTCTTAGATCGTAAACACTTAAACCTGGTTATTTACAATGATTGACCGGTATAATAAACGAATTACCCAATCAAGAACGACACCAAGTCCATCACTTGGAGTTTCAAATAACCAGATTTATGGGTGTTGCTCTTGGAGTTGTCAACATGTCTAAACAAGCCATATAAGTTAACGATAGTTATTGTGAAATTATAACACCTCAAGTCTTAAAACCCAAATAATTCTTGACAAACTATAACCAAAGTTAGTTGGCAACTAAAACCATGTCCCTGTAATTTTTCCCATAAACTAATTGATGTTTAACAGTTAGCAGGAACTAAATAAAAATTGTTTCACTTGTATGCTGCCATTTCATCTCTTCGGTATAAGTAATCCAATTTATCATATTTTTTCAAATCGTTAAAAATAACGTTTACATTAATTTTATAGTGGGTGTGGAACTAGTTCCAACAAATAACAGAATAGAAGCCGTTACAATAACATTTAAAGATAATAACTAGTTTTATAAATTATAAATTAAATAAATTAAATCTAGTTTTATCCTCAATTAATATTATTTTTACATGCGAAAGCTTTCCAAAACTTTCACATTAAAGTTTTTCAGAATCCAACCACGTTACGAATTATTGTCTTCAATAATTAGTGTATAGGTAAAGCTCGCAACACACCTACGTAAATGTGAGCTTAAATGTTAAATGTAAATAACATTAGTGAAAAAAAAAGGGTCAATAACAGTAATGATAATTGAACAGCAAATAAACGAATGAAGGAAAAGAAAAAAGTCGCTCTAATAAATATTAATTAATTATTTGTTAAAACAAAATGATAACGACTAACGACTTATACGTTAGTCATTAGGTTAAAATAATATCGACAGTTGAATAATAAGGTAGTCCACATTTTTAAATTATTATAAAAAAATATATAGGTAAATCGATGTGTTTGTGGTAGATACACATAAATCACTACATTATTTTTTTAATGAGAATCGGCCTACATGAATATTAAAACTAGTTAATTAAAATTGCATAACAAATTCCCAAATGTATACAAAAATTATTTTCGTCGCTTACTTGATTACCATCAATTTACGTTTCAAACATTTTATAATTCCATTTCTACACCTTCTTTGACAATATCCCAAAATCTATTAATTTTTGAGACATAGTGCTTTGGACTTTTCACCAATGAAAACTTCCATACAATGAAAAATGCATTTATACATAGTGTTCTATTAAAAACTTAAAGTTTGTCACTTCCGATTAAACCAGAGACAAAAAATAATCTCACTTTACTATTTTTTATCTCAAAAAATCAACTTATTCTCGCCACAGTCGCTAATAATGAAAAGTTATTAAACCATCTGAGACTACTGTTAAACAACAACTAATACAAAAGAATTTCGTAATACCGATAGATTTTAAAAAATAATCAAAAATTAGCAAAATAAATATGCGTCTTAATTTGAACGCTAAAAATTAATCACAGCAATTACGTAAATTGCAAAGAAATTAATTTTTAATTGATACATCGTAACCTAATTTATTCCTAACTTTTAACAGAATATGATGAAAGATTGGGGGCGTAAAGCAGCACTTGAAATGTTAAGCTTTTAATTTAAAAACACCGGTAAAACACTTTAATGGCAATTCTAATGAAAACACCTGTTTGAATAAATACAATTTTAGTTGAAACGTTTACTTTGTACGTTATTCAAGGTTTTATAGGTCACTGGGATTTGTTTGGGGCAGGTATAAAAATTACTTCACGAGGAAAAAAGTTGTAATTCAGGCAGTTATTCAAAAAACCTAAATAATACAATACGCCCCGATGATTTTTTTTAAAGCCCAAAGGGTAATTCCACGTCAGATCGGCCACTTTTGACCCTTAGGTCTTCGGATTTTGACGAAATTTGTTATGTTATCAAGAGTTGACGAGAGCCCACGGTTTTGAATCTTTTTACTTAAACATAAGTCATAAGGACTCGACATACCAAAAAATTGCAAAAATCGAAGAGGGTGTATTTTGAAAACTTCGACTTGAACATTTGACACTGGAACAGTTAGACCAAAAAGGCGTTAAATCAAAGAAGGGATGGATAAAATAAATAGTAGGTACGTTCCTTTAGCTTCAAATATGCGTATTTTGCAGAAATATATCTCTTTTAGATCGCGAGTTATAAATTATTGAAGTATTCATCTTTTCAAAATAGCTCAAAAATTAATTTGACCGTAAATAGGTCAAAAATAATTTTTTCGCAAAACCACTTTGTACAGGGTGACCTATATTGCTTGTCCGTATGGGGTATCTCCGTTAATATAAGAGATAGGAGAAAACTAATAAGACGATCACGATGTACTTTTTTAAGACAAACTCAATGGTGAAACAAAATATCTGATACCTTCTTTTGTTTTCGAGTTATAGCCAAAAATTCACATTTTCGTCATTTTAATTTTGATCAATAACTCCCTTATTTCTCAAGATTTTTAAAAACTGTAAAAACATTCTTAAGACACTTTTTAACGTAGAATTTTTTTATAATGGGCTATTTCTGAGTTTTTACACAAACTTCACTTTTTTTAAATACGAATCATATGCGGTTATGACTTTATTAAATAGAGTATTTTTTGGACTTTTCAAAAATGTGACATTTATTGAAATTTTCGAATATTAATATTTTTCAAATTTTTTAAATTTTTTTAAAACAAAAAAAGCTATTTTATTATCAGTTAAACGACATAAGCAAGTGTAAACAGCATTTGTTTATCATGTCAAAATTAGATTGTCTTTTGTTTTCAAAGTTAATTCATAATTTCTTAAAGAAATTGCTGTTGTTTTTTTATTATTCAAAATAATTTGAATAAATATTACATTTTTGAAAAGCGCAAAAAATACTCTATTTAATAAAGTCATAGCAGTCTATGATTCGTATTTAAAAAAAGTTAAGTTTGTGTAATAACTCGAAAACTTCCCATAAAAAAATTTTTTTGGCTACGCCACTGGAATCTACGTTAAAATATGTCTTAAGAATCTCGTTACAGTTTAAAAAAATCTTGAGAAATAAGGAAGCTATTGATCAAAATTAAAATGAGGAAAATGTGAATTTTGGGCTATAACTCGAAAACAAACGAAGGTATCAAATTTTTTGTTTCACCATTGAGTTTGTTTTAAAAAAAGTAGATTGAGATCGTCTTATTAGTTTTCTCCCATCTCTTATATTAACGGAGATACCCCATACGGACAAGCAATATAGGTCACCCTGTACACGTAAGTTTGAACATATTTTGAACCGACACAACAAATTTCGTCAAAATCCGAAGATCTAAGGGTCAAAAGTGGCCGATCTGATGTGGAATTACCCTAGAAGCAATCACAAAGAAAAATTAAAAGTTGTTAGGCTTAGGCGTCCCAGGTACAGCAGTTTTGGAAACGTATCTACTTAAAAAGTCGTAATCCGGGAATAAAATTTTGCTATTTCTAATACAACATCCATTATTAATTTTTATTTCCAAAGAAGGCTGATACGAAAATTCTTACACTTCAACGTAAATGATTGACAGTCGAGTCAGTTACATAACCTAACTTTCAAACGTCAACATGCGAATCTAGTACTACTTATCTTAAAAAGCTTAATTAATTAACTGTTTTAACTTTATTTTGCTCACAACAAACTTAACCTTCTATTTGTTGTTACAAAAAGATAGCGCATATCTCAAGTGGGCAATTCAAATTGTTACATATTTTTATTAGTAGAAATTAATTTTTAGTATAAAATGTACCTTTTAAAATAATCAAGTTTTTATCTGAATAAACCCTTTTCATTCAAAAAGTATGACGTCACAACAACGCCAGACGTGCACTTTCTGCCTACGTAGTAAAATAATCCAAGTCCCGCTACTGCACAAAATGTCATTAACGGTGTTACAATAGTAATAATAATAACATTAAAATTATATACATCCTGTTGGGATTATAAAAAAAATTCTACGTTATTTAATATTTGGGACAAATTGTGTAATTTTCAATAATTGTGGGTACTAATATTTTGTAATGTTAAAAAGTACTCGATTGAAACGTTAAAACGTAGTTTAATTCTCACAATATTGCGGTGTAAATTTTAGGTAATTTTCAACTAAAAATAAACACAGTCCATCAACAAACCGATTTAACGGAAAATTTTTGCAAATAATACAAAAGTTGTAAAAATGCCATCAACGTTGGAAGACGTAAAAGCCGGCGAACCGCAAATTAAAACCCAAATACTTTACACGTTACATAAAACTTTTTAAAAGTACTTACTGAATTACTACGAAATATATCCCAAAATTAATTACAACTCCTGTAACTAATTTAATACACGATTCTGTATTTTATACCACTAATTTGACACAATATTTAAAAATCTGTAAACCTCCACGTGCTTACAATGTTTTTCAACACTCATTCAATATGGCTACGTAAAATTATCGTTTTAAAACGAACTAACGCGAAGTAACTAAGCTGAAACGAATTTTAACCTAACCTTCTTTGGAGATCTCAAAGAACGTCACAGTATTTACCACTAGTGACATCTAGCGGTAACAAATTCAACTAGCTTATAGGGAGCTTTTAAAAATTTTAGTTTGCTTACAACTTCAGAGATTGCGCTACGTGTATTTTTTTAAATTTTTATTTAAAAATATTAAATAAAGTGTACGTTTTAAATAACAATAAATAATTATGTTATTATTAAAATTCCAATTTTAATTTATCCAACATTTATTTAAGATTTTTTAAATATTTGTAAACTGAGAACAGATCTTTAAGTGTTTAAATTTCAGGTCACCTTTTTGAGCAAAATATTTCAACAAATATTTCTCTTCAGAAAACAAATATTTTGCTATTGCGATATAATAAATAATAATACAGACTCATATAAAATCTGTAAATAAATACAGGGCCGTACGTAAGTTGACAAACCTATCACTAAATTAATAATTTGTAGGTACGCTCTTTAATGAAATGAAGAACATTATTTACGAAATTGGGTGTCTTAGGTTGGAAAATATCCCAGACTTTTTCCAATTATTGCTGCTATAAAAATGGTCCAAAAAGGTAATAAAAAATAATCCAAACAGAGTGGAAGAAATCAATTATGCATTTTTGAAGAAGACTATTGGTTTAGTTAAGTTGCATTGGGTGCAGGTGGTGAGAAATTTTAAAAATTAACATAGTAATTGAAGTGATTTCACTGAAGTAGCGACCACAATCCCATATTCCGGCTCCGGCACCGTAATAAATTGATGCCAAAATGTAAAAGCTTTTTTACGTAGGAAGTTGACAAATTTAAAAACGTCCATCGATGGAGCCTACTAGAAATTGCCAAATATTACACCTTAGCTTTTTACAAGTAAGTTCATTCACACTCAAGTTTAAACACAGCAAGGTGAATTGCGTGCGCACTTTGCTAACTTCTCTAGAGCATTCTAGAGGGTTATTTTTATTATCGTGTTCAAAGTGCCAATGCTCTACATTGGAAAAATTTACAGCAAATTTAAAAAAGCCATATTCTTGTTTCTTCCAAATAATAAATCACTAATTCTAAGCCCCACGATAAATTTTGGAAAAGTTGAAATTTAACGAGTAATTTCAAAATGGAGGTCCTTGACCCGCTACCCTTGAACTTTATCGATGCGTATGCGCATCGCGAAATCTAAACTTGCCTACGCAATTCCACAAAATTTGCGATTTTATTTATGATATTGTTCACCGAAAAATAAAGAAAATATCAGTTGTACATGGTTGTACGTACAACATTTGAAAAAGTAAAGATGTTTGAAAAAAATTAATGCTTCGTTTAATTTGTTGACGGAAATGTAATTTTATTTTAATCTGCGCACGCAATTTATTGTAATCGATAGTAGCGTCTCGTTCAAGGTAGGACGATGCCATGTTACAGCGCCGCCCTCTCACCAAGGTCAGCGCCCTGACCCGACGCTGGCGATTGACCTCGTTGAGGGGGTGCAGGCGTTAATCGACTATATTTAATTAAACCATAAATTTTCCATCTATTTAAATTTCATTAAAAATAAAACCTCTTTACGCTAACGATCAACTCAAAACCTATAATAGAAGTTTGTTTTTTTAGTTTTACCATAAGTTTTACTCAAATGCGTTACGAATTGTTACGTAACCGCATATGTGGATGAAGGATGAGAGATTCGCGAAACATATTTTTACACTTTTTATTCATAATAAATCAACAAAAGTTCAAGATTCCTCAACACTTTTTAGTTTCCACCCTCGGCCTACTACTGCACCCTTATTTCATCCTTGATGAGGATTTCAGAAAAGCTGATTACGAACCTATAAAAATTGTGTTTCAAGACAAGACGTTGCTTGCTTTTCGTTGCCTTGCAAAATAATATATTAGTGACAAAATCTGTTAATCAGAATGGTATAGTAGTCCCAACGTAAGTTGAATCCACCACGTGACCAAACCTACGCGAGGTGTGGCTTTAGAGCCCAGTGGCGGAGCTAGTTATTTCTTCTGTCAAAAAAAATTATTTTTAAAAGTTGTGAAAATTTAAAATAATTACTTAATTTAAATTTTTATTTGAAGTACTATTAATAATTAATTACTGGTTTAATACTTTGTGAATGAGATCTTCACAATTTTTAAAATGCTTGTAATTATTTTGCTTCAACCAAACCAAAGTAATGTAATAATTATACGACGGCACTGTCTACGTTCGTTTCTAAGCAACGACCGCATTAATCTACTGCGCAACTTTAACGGTCATCACGTGGTGGATTCACCTTATGTTGGGTTCCCTCTATATCATGGGATAAATAATTTAAGCGGTTCTCAAAATATTAAAAAATATACAGGGTGTTTCATTTAAATTAAGAAAGTTGTTCCCATTTTCGGTAATTATTCATGGGTAACAATTTTCAAACTTTTATATTTATTATTTTATTGCAAAGAGAAAAATTACCGATTTTAAACTTTAAAAAATCATAACTCCTGTCCTGTAAATTTCTAACTAATTAAACCACGTGGCATTCGATAAAGAACGGCTATGTCTATAACATACCCAAATGTGAAAAAAAAGACCCAAACAAATTTTGAGAAAATCTATTTTAAAATTTTGACCAACTTTGGTCCCTTAAGGACCTTAAAGTGAGCAATTTTGAAATAATTATAAAAATTGATTTGGTTAAGACGAAAGCCTTATATTATGGCCCTAGAACGTCCTTTTGAAATTCTCTTAATTATAACTTCCGGCTAAGTTATAAAGGAATAACCAGAAAGTTGGACAATCGTTGTGTTGGTCGCCATTTTAAATTTTTAAAATTGAAATTTTTTTTATTCTATTTGTAATAACTTTTTCAAAGTAGAATTCCAAGTAGTAGAAAGAAAAACTCTGATGTGGCCTTAACCCTTAACTCTTGCTCTTTAAATACATTAATTATACATAATTATTATTAAAGCTATTCAAAATATTCAACAATGTACAGTCAGCCTCACAATTAACGGCCACCCTGGCTATACGCTTAGCACGAATTGTGGATATAACTATCATAACACCCCATACTTAAATTGAATGATAACTTTACTTTGCCAACAAGTAGTAAATCAATAACCTTCCCTTCTGCCCTTTTGTCGTTTTTGGCTAATAACCACCCTGGCGTACAGCCAGGGTAACCAATAATTGTGAGGTTGACTATACAAGGTGTTTCCAAAATTTTGAAATTTTGCAAAATGTGTAATGTGTGTAATGTGGTATTTGATTTACAAACCGTATGTCTTATGTAAGTATTGACTTTTACTCAAGTTTTTTTTATCACAGTTTTGGACTCGCGGGGGGGGGGGGGCAAAACGACGAGAAATTGAATTTGAAAAGATTGTTTTCGATAATAGTAGACGACATAACTTTTTAAACTTTGAACTTTGTCATAATGGGAGAGCTGACGAGTTTCTAAGGCCGGTATTAGACTGTGAAAGCTCTTTCACAAAATTTTTTTTAAAAGCTATTTTATAAGATATTTAACAGGTACCTTATTACGCTGTGTTTTATAAAATGTATAGTATACAAAATATTTTATAAAAAAGAACTTTCTCAAAGATATTTAACAGTCTAATACGGGCCTAAGCAAATAACATCTTGCTCAAAGTGTCTTTTTAGACTATGTAATTCTTTTATTAGAGTAAAATGAGGTAGAAAAAAGCCCTAAACTATCCAATGACGATTCCAGTATATACCCTAATTATTAATCAATAAGGTGAAATTCCTTTATGTCAATTTTAGTAGAATTTAAAAAAATACTCGGAAGCATTATAGCAAAATTCCCACTGAACTTTAAAGATTAAAAATTTCAAAAATAGCATAAAGACTTTTCTGTAATAAATTATTTGGACCAACTAAATATATGTAGGTATTTATAATGGCAAAAATACTTATAAACACGGTTATTTCTATTAAAACTATAGACGCAGACGAGTTAGATGCTAGAGAATATCCTGATGCGAGTAGAAAAGTTAAGGACCTCAGGTCTAGGTCATTGCCTGAAAGAGAGTTATAGAGAAATAGTCGAATCGTTAAAATAACTTTGCAGTTTCAAAAAAATATTCAAATTGACCCGTATTGAATAAGCAGTTAATTTTATAAAACAGAGTCGAATTTGGACATCGGACGCGGTGTGTCTTGTGTAGTAGCCCATAAGAGGAGACGGTCGTTACACCTACATTTAGAACCTTATATTACGAAAGAAAGGACTGTCGGGAACAACGACATGCCCTACTTTACTTATAATTTTTGTGTAATTTCCAGGAAGTTTAGAGCACACTCTAATTAGTGCCACCCAA
Source organism: Malthinus seriepunctatus (assembly GCA_963924605.1). Taxonomy (NCBI): domain Eukaryota; kingdom Metazoa; phylum Arthropoda; class Insecta; order Coleoptera; family Cantharidae; genus Malthinus; species Malthinus seriepunctatus. The sequence continues at coordinate 51,403,825 of OZ004602.1, forward strand.
AAATGAGATTGACGAATAACTCTTTAATGAGCTCGAAATGTATTTTGAGCTCTGTCAACGTATAGTATCAACATCGACACTATTTTTACCTTTTACCCCCAAAACTCAATACGTAACAACCTTCTTTTTGGTTTCTAAGAAATGTGCGTTTTTCCTGCTTACTATAGAAATAAAGTTCAAAGAAATTCTCCCGGTTTAATAAAATATTCATATTCTATTATATACCAAGATTTTTTAGCATCATAACGATGCTTCATTTAATTAGCTCAGTTCGTTAGCATTGAATTTCATAATACACGACACACATATAATTAAATATATACTTAAGAGGTTTCTATTAGTCAATATTCAGTGAAGGTACAATATAAAAGTTTCTTCGACGTAGCAGCTGTTGTACGCCAAGTTATTAGTGCTTAAGAATGGCGTGGAATCTAATCAAGTTCTAACGCTGAAAGTGCAATTTCGAGATCATTGTACTCTTGGATGTCCTTGACCGATGCGCCGAAGATCACTTGGTTGTAAGAAGGTGCTAGAAAAAGCTGTTTGGATTCGCCACCATTGCGGCATTCCGCTGGACGTTCACCTGCTAACTTTGATGTTTGATGTATCAAGTTTTACAACCTACGAAGGGCGGTCAACGATTCTAATTCCATTTGTAAGAGTTCGTTGATTTTGTACGCAACTTTCAACGATGTTAAATCAAGTGGATTTGATATGTCATGAAATATGATGTGAGGTAGGCTTAACCAGTACCGCCTGTCTTGAGTCTTGAGTGTCTAGTGCATCCGAGACACATAGTAACTTATCCATCTTTCATCTTGTGAACAAGAGGCATGCACGTTAATCTTTTTGCGGCACAATTTTTTATTTTATTTCTAATTATTTTATTTTAAATCGATATATCATTCTTTGAGCAAGTCGGACTGAGAGCAAATCAAAATCAAAGGTTACTTGATCTCCTCGAATGTAAGCTTTAATTATAAATAGCGTAACTACAAATATCAAAAAGATATCGTATCTAGCCTCAAAGTCACTAAATTCTATTTAGATCCATCATTGCAGAAGACCACCACATTGTAATTACTTAGAAGAATATTCCGTCATTTTGCCAACCGAACCTCCAAATTCCTTGCTCTTATTCCATTCCCTTACAATTTTTGCTTCCGATTCAAAATAAATATCTCAATTTTTATCATTCCATAGAGCAAAGAATGGGTAATTGGGTGACAACTATCTGCAAAAGATATTTTCCCATACGAGAAAGTGAAGGTTAGCAATTTAATATGGAAACTGGTGAAAAAAAGAAAAAAATGTGGTAAGATCGCTGATGTGCTGGAACTATCGCTAAATAAAAATGAAGATGCATCGCGATAATATAGGGGGTCTTCAGACGAATAATAGAAGGTCCACGACGCTGTCCCCCTCGTTTTGAATTTGGAATCGGTGTGTGGGGTTAGCATGCTCCCCCCATAATTACTCGGTAATGAAGAGTGCACAAACAACGCCAATAAAAGCACAAACGTAGCACACACGATTAAACCTAGTTTGAAACCGACAAAGGGAGGGGCAGCATGTCTCCAGCCCCGTGCAAAACTACAAGAGAAACCAAAAGTGAATTTACTTATAAATGTATTTTCTACGAATATATCGTTAGGAATGGCAGAGACGCCAAATAATAGAGTAGGAGAGGCTGGGTCGAAGAGATTAAGCCCTCTCCAATTGCTTAGTAGTTGGGAAACCATTCTCCCCATTATTACCAAATCGACGTCTGTAGCCTTAGCTAGATTTACTTTACAAATCAACTATCGGGGGATTCCCTTAAATGTTACATCAGAGCGTGCGCCTTCTGCAGCATGTAAGTTGCTGAATTAAAATTACTTAGAAAGGCTTTTGGTTTGGGGTGCCCTATCAACAGATGCATGAGGCACAGTTTCGGGGCTTCCAATTTTATAAGGTTCTCAAAAAGACTTTTCTGTAGGAAATGTTCTCGACGTGAAGGAGAGCTAACAGACAGCTTGAAAGGAAAATGTTCCAGTCAGTGTGCAACAAGGAGCAACAAGAAGTGTAGCTAATACAAAACGTGATCATTTTGATCCGAGAACCCCAGACTGTTTAAATGGCAGAGAAAAAAATAGTTAGAAAAATATTGAGTTTTGAAAAAAATCTGAAGAGTTTCTCAGAAAAGCAACTAAAAAAGATGCCAAAAACTTGGATTGAAGATCAAGAAGAGAATTTGTAAACCTCAATTATCTATTTTAAACGGAGATAAAAAAAAAACAGAGAAAAAAGGGAACGCTAGCTATGCTAGGTGAGTGTATAGTGAAGGACTACGTATTGTCCCCAAAACTGTAGAAAGAGGTAATAGGAGCAGATCGAGTCACTGCCCCAGTAACTTTGTTAAGGGAATACTAGCTTAACATATTCAGTATTGGCGACTCCCTTCTCCATTTTTATTTAATTTAATAATAAAAAAAAAGTTAATCCAAATCCAAAGGTGGGTATGAGTCATGACTAAGCGAAAGAAGATTACTACTAAGGGGTCAACTACTGTTCTGAATTTGTACACTGACAGCAGTTGACTGCCCATGACTGCATATGGCTACCGTTGACAGCTCAATTTTTTTACATTGACTACAGAGATTGGATAACCCCTCGGTTGCTTCACGGAGGTAGCTCGACTTTTAAGTGTGATTTCACCCTAAAATAATCCGAATCGAAATTCTAACAAAAGTTTACTCTTATAATGTGAACTTGGGATGTAGAAATAGAAATACTATAGACTCACACTCAAAATTCGTTTTGCTTGTACATTCCATTTCTCTTTAGTGTTAGAACTTGAAGTTGAGTAGAGGTTTTCCCATTGAGTCGAATAATCGTGTAACTATAGGACCATTAATTCTTAAGTGTGCATACTGTCTGCTTGGTTGCATTCCTATGCACAAAGAAAATAAATTTAGTGAAAGTATGGGGGTCGTCACACAAGGTTACTAGGTTGAACTCCTTTCGTTGTTAAATATAGGCGCCCTCCTGAAACCAGTCTATAAATACATATTGTCAAATAAATTGCCTTCCTAAAATGTTCGATAAATTAAAATTAGCCCTTTTTACATATACATGGGTATTATTCTAAAAGAAGATCCATAAATATTTTCGAAACATCTCAAATTTGACCTTGAACTTGAACGCATCTTGGAGAAAAGTCAACGCACCGTGTTAAAACGTTTATTTGCATATTGCAATTTTATGAAACAGATGCGCTTCTTCTGAATATTTTTTATGTCTCGACTTTTAATGTTTTTACCAAACTATAAACACAACATTCGCAAAACTCCAAAGATAAATAATTGAAATCATCAAATCAAGCAAAACATGTGAAAATTTAATGGCTTCCATGGACAATGAATGTTGGACGTGTTCGAATTTCAAATTATTTCGAATTCAAAATTTGATTTTTGCCTACTCATGTTGGAAGCATTTTTTGAAAGACACCATTTTTAAATTAAATCGAAAAGTTTTTACGAAAAACAAATCGACGACAATCAAATTAAAAGTTAATGTGTAATGTTGGTTGCCTAACGTGACATCGAAACCAAGTGCTATCCTTACGCTGAAACCAGCTAAAACCTTCAAATTAGATAACAGAAAGTCAAATTAATTAAAAAACAGAGACCTAATTTGTGAGCTGTTTACCACCGATAAAACAATTAATTGTATCCCACAAGGTTATTTTGTAACTGTCAATGAACTTAATTTTAATTCATCTATAGCGAGAAGAGCAGTCTTAATAAATGTAAAATGTTATGGGACCATTTAAAACTCCAAAATAAACAATCAAAAATTGAAACACGATTTAACTTTCTAATTGTATCATTAATTTAATTCAATAAAATTGAACCAACGGCTGGTCTTTATTGAAAAAAAATCAAATAATCTCTAATTTGAATTGAAAGAAAAATTTGGTTGAATTGGCTGTCAATGCCCAATGAGGGGAAGTAATAATTTACTACTCCTTTTCTGCAGGTTGTCGAACTTGTCGATCTTTATTTATTAGTCATTGATTGATGCTAACCTCCCCCGCAATAATAATACAGGGTGATTTTTTTAAGATTTTAAAACTGAATATTTTAATTTTGTTTTTCGACTGTGGTATCAAAATGGCTTACTTTAGAAAAAAAATTCTCAGGAATAATTTTCAGGAGGTCAAAAAGCTATCAAAGGATACCAATCTGGACTTTTTATCAAATCGACGCTAGGCGTCGCGGCGTTCAACTTTTTATGTTCTTTTCTTATCTATCATTTTTTTGCAAAAATTACTCAGTAGGCTTATCTAAATTTGGATACCAAAAGATTTCCATCTTGTACTTTTATTGATTTACACAACTTTTTACTTTTTAGGTTATGTTATGTTAAATGTTACTTTATGTTATTTTCTACGATGAAAAATAACGATTTAAAAGTTTTTTAAGGTTTTAGAAAAGTAGGTTAATCGGGAAATAATATCTATTACATTACTAAGATTTAATTAATAATAATTCCGAGTAATTTTTGCTAAAAAAATTATAGGTCTCCCATAAGAAAATGAGAAGTTGAAAGTCGCGATGCCTAGCGTCGATGTGATAAAAGTCGAGTTTGGTATCGTTTGATAGCTCTTTTGACCTCCTGAAAATTATTCCTGAGAATTTTTTTTCTAAAGTAGGCCATTTTGTTGCTACAGTAGAAAGACGAATATGCCAATTTTCAGTTTTTTTGCGTTATCGTGCTTTTAAACCATTTTGAGTTTTGAAATTTTCTAAACGGATTCTTAAAGGTCATTAAAATATGCAACTTATTTCTAATTTAACCAATCTCATAACACTTAAGGTTTCCGAGATTCCAATGTTAGTACCACTTAACAAAATCACCCTGTATACCACCACGCGTGCCCAAAAGAACGTGCCTTAAAACAATTAAATGTATTATTAATATAGTGGTCCTTATAGAGCAGTATCTCTTAAAACTTTTTTTAATACCGGGTGGTGACCGATCCTCTCGGTCATATGGATTTAATCTGTAAAATCCGACTTTGGCAATTTTCTGCTTCCCAATTGATTTTCCAAAAAAAAATCTTAAAATAATAGTTTTCAAGCATAAAATTCTGCATCTAAATCAAGAAACGATATAAATTTTGGATGTCTTACAACGTCAGAAATGTGATTTGAAAATTTAGAAAATTAGTAGAAATAAGGATTGCCGTGACTTCAAATAAAAATTATAAAATGCTGAGCCTGAAAACTACTGACGAACCAAAAAAAGTACTTTTACTCCGTATCAAACATTTTATTTTTTTCCTCAAACGTAAAACTCAATTAAAACAGATTAAAACTAAAAATGGAGAACTTTGTAAAAGCTCCATCTCTTGTCAATTACTTGTGGTTCAATTATCAAATATTTTTTTAAATTAACTTTAATTTGTAAAAGCAAGCTAATTATTAAACGTAACGAACAAATTATAAAAGAAAATTTAAAAAACGTTAACTTTTTTACGTTAAAAATGCTTAGAAATATCATTTTACCTTACAATTTATTGTACATAAGTAAGGTTAGAATTTACTTCTACCTCCTAGAATCTTTTCTATTCAAAGATTTTTTTTGTAAATTAAATAGGGAAGCAGGAAATTACCCAAGTATGATTTTACATGTTAAATCCCTATAACCGAGACGTCAGGTCACCACCCTGTATCCTGTATACAAGGTGATTCTCTTTCTTCATGGACGAGAAAAGCTCTAGATCTATAATATAAAACACTTATAATTCTACGCATTTTTTATGAAATGATTATTAATTAGAAGTAAACAAAATTACTTTCTCTAGCAATTAACGAGTAATTTCCTAAAGTAAATTCGTGGATCTTTTGCCACAAATTATTATTGTAATATAAATACACAAACAATAATTGGTATTTTATTCGAGCATACACACTCTTTGATTTTCTAATTGAAACATTTTAACAACAATATTTAGATCACGTTTATCTAATTGATAAAGATAACATTTACAAGGCCAAGGTTTCTCGGTCCCTTACTTACAATCGAGTTCACGAAAAAGGAAAAGCAATTTCTTTAATATTTTATTAAAAGCCATTACATAATTTTGTAACAACTTTTAATAATTAGTAAACGGGAGTACCATTAACATTTTTCATTTGACATTCGGAAATACTTTTTGTCCCTTGTTACAATGTTATGCAATCATTTTGATAATAAAAGAAAAACTTTGTATCTTCATAGCAGTGGCGTAACATTTGCTCATCTTGTTAAAAGGTGGAATATAATATTGTATAATTTAAAAAAAACAGAAACTTTAATTTGGAATAGCTGTTGGTGACCTTTCCACTTTTCAGAACCAACAAAAACTTGTTATTTCAATGTTGCAAAATAAATAATTCGTAGTATGTGAGACGTTCAAGATGGTAAATCTAAAATCTGGAGTAAGTAATAGAAATATTTCTTTACAGGAATATCAAAAAACGGTTAGACGCATCAAATTGATTTATTTAAAAAAAAACATTTTCCAATGATTTTAATTTTTCTATCTCCTATCCTCTGCGAGCAGTGACATCATCGAAGATTTTTTTAAATTGATGCAACCCGGTATTTTCTTTACTGCTTTAGATAGATTGTGAAATTTGGATTTCAAAAATAGGTAAATGTTTGTCCTTTTAGACTAACAGTTTCGAAGATATTAATTTTTAAATATGTAGAGAGTTTTTATATTTTCGCAATCTCAATAAAAATTGACTACTATCCTTGCTATCCCCAATCTTTTCCCAAAAAAATTTTGTTTCCACTCTTCTATAATACCGTGTAGCGTCAAGAGTTGACGAGTGCCCACGGTTTTGAATCTTTTCACTTAAATAAATAAGTCATAAGGACTCGACATATACAAAAATTGCAAAAATCGAAGTATTTTGGAAACTTCGACTTGAACATTTGACACTGGAACAGTTTGCCCAAAAAGGCTTTAAATCAAAGAAGCGATGCATAAAATAAATAGTACGTTCCTTTAGCTTCAAATAGGTATTTTGCAGAAATATATCCTGAAGGAAAGGACAGTGGGTTCTTCTCCGATTGAATGAACTTAATTATGTAACTAAAAAGACCATAGTGATCCATTGGCCTATTTATAGAACACAAGAAAATTTCTTTAGAAATTCTTAAATCGGTAGGTATTTTACTTTAACGAGACATTTTGTAAACGGATATGATGAGGATGAGAGGGCGCAGAAATGTTTTTAACATTTTAGGGAAAACATAAAGAAAATGGCGTAGGTTGACTCGCTACAAAATATCATTGCGGAATAAATATTAAGATAAATGAGTTTATATTGGATGCGTTAATGGTCTTATCTCTGAACAAGATGGACATACCAAATAAGAGTTTTGCAAAAAAACTTTCTAAAATTAGAATCATCCGGTATTTCTTATTTAAGAAGGATAATTAAACGTTGAGAAGAACCAAGTTTTCGTAATTTAATGAAAATTTATCTAAGCCGTTCCAAAAATAAATTTTCATTAAGAATCGATCCAACACCCCCATACTTTCAAGCGGCTTTCAACTTTAACCTTTTTTGGTTTAACACAAAAAATTTCAAAAACTTTCATTGTTAGTTGAAGAAATTGGTACAAGCAATTAAATAATACGAATAAAAGTGTATTAAAATTAGTGGGATGAGGCCAGACGCCGGTTAGGGACGCCGACGTCGCATTGATCTGTATACTTGCGAGACGAACGGGACTGGAAACTTAGCTACTTGTATAGGTCGTCGTCCGTAATGCAGGACATTGCCATTCTTAATATACCTATAAAATACTCTTTCATGACACGTTAAAAATTTTTTTTTTATTCGAAACAACAAATTATTAACGAACCAAATTGAAATTAAAAAAAAAATTACCGTTGTAATTTTTAAATGGTTATTTAATTAATTTAAAAAAATTGCTTTTGTTTAGATAAGTCTTGAAAAGTGCGGAAAAACATTAGAGAAGGGTTGAAATAATTTCCCCAATTCAGTTTTATAAGCCTGAAAATGTGGTTGATTTTTGACCCCAACATTGGTAGAGTAAAATCATTAATTAGTGTTATTCGTTTTTACTTTTGTTGACATTTTTGGCGGTTCCCATAAACCTTTTAGGGTAGAACACCTACACACACTCTTCAGTTTTCAGGCATTAATATTGATTAATAACTATTTTTCTGGAAAGCTTACTTGATGCGTGGGGGAGAGTCAAAAACTTGCGTTACATAAAACTTTCTCTCGATGTCTATTGTTCTTATGTTTACCTCTAGTCTTTCGTTCCCTATTTCTCCCTCTCGTTACATTTCTTCCCCAACGGATTAATCCATATTGGGGTTAAGCTTCGCAATTTCTAATTTTAAGAACCCACCCTTATTTCATCGTCTAGACTGCCACATTTTATATAAGGAAGCTTTGCAGTATGTTTGCACATTTTACAAAATAAAGTTGTAAGGGTTCCTTATATTACTCAATTTCCATCACAACGTACTTGAAAATAAATTACCTCGGTTTATTATTACGTTTGAACGGGAAATATAATTTTGTTAATATTCGCCATCATTGTCAACAACTTTGGAAACATACGAATTAAGAAATATTTTTTTAATTGTACGCTTTGTGAATTTTAAGAGTTTTTTGGAAGTACAAGGATAAAATATTGAAAGTTCACTGAACTAAACTTCTTCAGTTACAGTTCAAATGTAATAAATATTTATTCCTACACATTATTTATTTATAATACTCGTACAATTCAGTCGACGACCTAAAAGCAATCATTACCAAATAATTTAAATAATTTCAATAGTATTAAATAACCTTGAACTTGGTTTCCTGTTTTTCGTACGAATTTAATTTAATTCTAAACAAGACATGCTTTTTATTTAAAATTATTCAAAATATCAAACTTGCTCCTTAAAGTTACCTTTAAATAAAAGTGGAAAGTAAAAACGTTGATTTTTGAATTATTTACACGCTAATGAAGATTATACGAGAACAAATAATAAAGAAAACAAAACAAAACCACGAGCGATGACACGATCGTAAAATGAATTTTAATATTAAATTGCAATTTGCAATTGCAAAATAAATTTGAAAATCACCAGTGAAATAATTTTCTTTTCTTTTAAGCGATTTTTCGTACACTTTTCAGTACGTAGGTGCATCCCTCCCGCCCACGCGACGCCTATCTATGTAAATTTGTCAAAGAAAATTATTTTTCTTTAAAAACAATATTTAACTCGTTTCCTTGTTCCGCTAGCCTTCCTTATTCAAGAAAACACCCATGGAGGATATTTTGTTATAAAATAATAACAAATTGTGCAATTAAAACCTGACCAATTGTGTGATGTAAGATTATCATCCTTCTGCTATAACATTTTTATAAATAAATTTTATATCTTCTTCAATGAAAGGTTATAAAAATGACCTAAATTCTACTCAACGCACAAATTAGTGCGCTTCCACTAGTAAATTCGCTCTTGAAATATTGACACAAATTGCTAATTATAAAACTAAAACGATTGTTTTAGTTAAATTAGTTCTAATGCATCCTTATTCCCGAAATTAAAATCTGAAGCGTGTAATCGTTTTAATGATAGAACGTCCAAGCGTTTGTCCTGCCGGCAGCTTCTTCCAGAAGGACAGTTGTACAAGCCTACGGTCCTGCTGGAAGTACTCTCCCTTGTTATGGAATATGTCCTTCTCGCAGTACTGCCAATCTTCCGGCAGTACGGCGACTTTTACAGTGCCGTAGTACATATTTGATCACCCACTTTCATTTTTAAAACCGTTTAAATTTCGGACGCCACTGGCGAAATTAATAATGTCTTAAAATACCTTTTACGTATTGTAACTTCGCTCCTACTGGAGCTATCGCGATGAAACTTGCACAAAACATAGATAACTTTTTTTGCTGATTCGACGGTTTGGGTTACGTCCTGCTGGTAGTACGCTTGGACGTTCTATCATTAATCTGTAAGCAATTGCTTTATTTACTCATTTACATCTACTCTTAAAGAACGTACTATAAAGCTCTTGATTAATTTAGTTCGGCATTGAATTTACTTAATTCGTTTCAAAAACGTAAAATTATAGGGGCACTTTTGAGAAAATTCTGCAATTTTATTTTTTTACGAATGACATGTTGGATTTTTACATTTTTGAAAGCATTTATTCAATTATTTGAGTAATCATGAAATACTAAGATAACAGTGTGTCATGAGGTTTCAAAATAACAACACAATCAAGTAGAAGGACGTCATTCGTCTATTATTTAGCGGTTATCTTTTAATTGTTGCAAAAACTATTTTTTACTTAATTCATGGCCCCCTCGATGTTATCAAATCGTCAAACTATTTTAACTAGACAGCATACCGTGTGTCCCTGAGCAAATTTTTTTTTAGATTTTATATTGTTTTCCATGGTAAGACAGATTGTATTTAAAACGTGTTACTTTATTTTTTAAATTTAACTTAGTGAGCCTTTGTGGCTTTTCTCAAAAACAATGCTAAATCCCTATGTACACATTTGGTCAGAGACACACGATATGTACCGCAACACAGATCCCTGATGAGGAGTGGTGGGAATGCGTAGATACCTAAATTGGTATTTATCCCCACTAATGCAGTAAATTATTAAAGGGGCGTGGCCGAGTCGATGCGAAGTTATCCCTACCGCTCGTCAAGTTAAATCTGTTTTGCATTACCTCATTGTATTAAATTTTAATATGACATTAAATTAAGCACAAAAATTGTTGATTTCTGTATGTAAAAATCTGATATGACGTCCTTAAGAAGAAATAGAAGAAACTTGAATCGTTAAATCGCTACCTTTATTTCTCCAGGCTCCTGAAGAAATAAAGGATATTTGTATAAAATTCTCAAAATCAATATTTCTTTTGAAAAACATAAAGTTCAATAAATTGTTCAATTGTTTTTTTATTCCGTAGAATACGCACAAAAAACTGCACTACTTTGCCCATTTGACCAACCCATTTTCTCTTTTTGTCTTTACACTGGTCATATTCCGTGAGACACCTTGTAAAATATTTTTTAACTAAAAAAATATTTGAAAACATTGCTGAATTTATTATAAAAAAATAGCAAAACAAATATAAATAAATGAAATGAAAGTCAACAAAAAACAATTGCACAATTTTTCCTGAAAAACAAAATTTTATTTTCATTCATTGCGAGCATGGCCAACTGTTTTTGGATGATTTGCTAATCGTATAGGTACTTTTTATTTTAGGAGGAAAATCATAGTACCTACCTACGTAAAGGCTTTTTGATTTTGGTCATATAAATAGCATATTAATCCAAAATTGCAAAAAACATGTCAAATATTTAAGTTAGCTCAGCGATTCTAGCCCCGAACTGTTTAGCAAAACATTTCAAACAAATTCTATATAATTACATTGCTCCAATAAATTAGCAGAACACTACGAAGTCGAAAAGTATGTGTATTTCCTTTTAGTTTGAAAAAAGAGCATCGAAATGGAGTAGATTGGTTACCTAATCGTTGTTTATTGTAAGATAGGTCGGTTTGAATATTTTGTTAACCTTATTAATTACCCAAAAAAAGTGAAAAAAGATGATGCACCACTTAAGGGTAGGGTACCCATGTTTAAGAGACCAACTAAAATTACTTATATTTCAGAGTATAATTAAAATTAAAAGTTAATTCTTTGACATTGCATTGAAAATAATGTGTTCTAAAAGTATTTAAAAAAAATTATATAATTAATGCCTAATTGGCGGAATTAGGTTTTCATTGATTTTCTCGAGAACTAATCGAGCGAATTATATCAATCTCGGTATAATGAATATTTCAAGCCTGATCTAGGTGGTGACTAAAAATTAAATAATAATCTTAATTAATAAATGCAAAAGAAACAAATTTGCAATTAAATTTGCGTAAAAATGTATATTATCGGGTATAGCTCCCATGGTTTTGTTTATTTCATTTTGATTTTACATTACCACCTAAGGAATACAACTTAGTTTCTGTATATAAAAAGAAAATGTTGTTAACTGGTATGATTTCGCCAAAAAACGCTGTTAAAGTTTGTTAATTTTTCTTAAATCAAATTAACAAGAACGAGCTGTCAGAACGATAGAAAAGGAACGCACATACAGATCATAAATAATAGCAGAGGGTAGTGTTATTGTCAGTGCAGGTAAACAAACCCTCGACCACTGTAATAAAACTAATTCTTTTTGCTATACGAATTTTACTTAGAAATGTGTCTTTAAAACTTTCTTTTCTAATACATACTAACTATATTAGATTAGACCTAGCTATTATTTTGTAAGACTTTTAGTAAATTGATGTAAAGCAAGTCGGGGGAAGATGCCACACATTTTTTAATTAATTTATAAAAACGTTATTATACACATTTAGATTAATTTAAACATATGTGTTTATCGCGCAAAGAATACACTATTGGATAGCAATATTAAATCGACATAAATTATTAGTTAACATAGTGAAAAAAATGTTTTTGTATTTTTTTGTAAAGTGAGTTTTAGTCCCGAATAAAAAGTCAGGAACGGTACCAAACGAAAAAAAACTGTTTTACCCTTAGATATTATTGACCTCAATCGTCACATGTGTCATAAATCCATGTACCTACATCTTTTGTGTAGTAACCACTTCTTGCAAATTACGCAGCAAATCCAATCTACGAAGCCCATTGTTATCGTAATAGTTTTCATTACACATTTCCATCATTGTCGGCACTATTGTCGTATTTTTACTATAAATCTAAATAAAATGAGTCTAAGTTACATACTTTGCACTAATGTGGCGTCTTACCCCATTCTATGGGTGAAAATGCAAAACTCTCTAACTAAATCAAATTTGATGCGAATTTTTTTGCAAAAATTACAATAGACGTGAAAAGTGCCGTCTTTTCAGCTAACAATTCGTTGATATCGATAACACAAAAGTAAACACCTAATAAAATTTAAAAGCTGAGATGTAGCAAAAACTTCGTCAAACATAAAAAGCTAATTTTTTAGAAAACTTTTCGATGACTTGCGAAAACTCGTTTTCAACGATGTTTGCTAGTAGCTTATAATCACAAGCAACCTATACATAAAATTTTCCAGAGATAGGTTGGAGGAATTTTGAAAAATGCTGGGGTGGCATCTCGCCCCAGTGGCGTCTTCCCCCGAGTTACCTTTAAATAAAAGCTAGTATTTTCTAGAACTGTATATACATAATTTGAAGATTTCAACTTCTATTTTCTAATCTTCTTTTGTATGGCTTATTTACCTAAAAAATTAAAAATTTGCCTTTTCAACTGGTATCTTTTCTTATATATTCTAGGACTTGAGTACTATCTATTTAATTTAAATATTTCTACTTCTTATTTTACCTTTTTTCTATGGCATGTTTTACTAAGAATTTAAAAATTTCTTTTTTGAGAAATTTCGGCTTCAATTATTGGTTTCAAGAATTTAGTAGGTAGGTAATTTTAACTTTTGCATACCACCTATATATATCTAGGTTCTGAAACTTAAAATTGTGTTGTAAAGTATTTCTTTTATGCAAGTGACTTTGCTTATGAAAATTTGTTTCGTTGTATCTATCTAATAGAATTATATCTATTCTATATTTGTTTCTTTGGTCAAAATGCCGCGTTCTTTGGCTATTACAAGAAAACGTAGCAAGCACGCAAGAAGTGCCAATGCGTATTACGCGCGTCGGAAAATATTGCAGTCAATTGAAAACGCAGATCATTTTGTGGAAGAAGATAGCCATATAAAATATTTTGAAAAGTAAGTACTTAATTAGTTTCATTTACGTATTAAATCTTTAACTAATTATTGTGGATATGAAATAATTTTTCCACAATAAAACTACCAAAGTCAATTTTAGTCCCGAGTATTTTTAGCGATAGGTACATATCTGAAAAACTAAAAAAATCTGTTTTTCAAAGAATTATTTTAAATTCATTAAATTTTTATAATAAATTAACGAAAATAAAAGTGTTATAATCAAATTTTTTAAAGACTACCGACACGTGACTTTTAAAATATTCAATAAATAATTAATTTAATTATAAATTTTGTAAATTAATATTTAATAATAATTAACAGTAAATGTATTAACTAAATTAAATAATTAAACTCACGAAATAAGTTGTTTTCATCTTTATTGATACATATAAAGGTGGTCACGTGTCGGTAGTCTTTAAAAAATTCGAGTAGTATATGCAAATAATTTGAAGCTCAAAATGATCTCTTCTCTGGATACACTTGAATTCACAATTCTTTATACAGTCAAGTGACTTTTTTAATACTTACTAAATATTTAGTTAAAAATGAATTTCCTTAACAAATGTTTAATAATAATTAAAGATTAATGTTATATAAATCTTCCATAAATACAGTGTGTCCAGTATAACGTGCACAGCATGGGGATCTCGGAAACCGTAAGAGATACGAAGTCGGTTAAATGGAAACAATTGTGCAGGATTTTATGGCCACCTCTACTGCTTTTGTTTTTTGAAAACAATTATTAGCACTCTAGATATTTAGGAAAAACTGAAAAATTGCATTTTCTATAAATGCTTATAACTTTTTTATTACTGGAGATAATTTCAATTTTCAAAAAAGAGATAATAGGCACTACTAAAATGCAAATAATTAATTCATAAAATAATTTTTTTTGTGTGCCGTTTTGGAGATATGATGCAAACTTATGTTTTTTTAAATACAAACCTAACCTCAATTTTATGTTTTTAAAAAGCTCATTTTTTTCTCTTTTCAAAAATATAAGGGTTGATAGGTTTATTTTTAAAATTTTTTTAGAAGGTACTTTTTTTCGCATTATTTTAATCGTTTTTGTGATATTTATTTATTTAATTCAGTTGTTTCTTTTTAATGAAATTGTTTCATAGCAAACTTGATTTTCAAAATTTATTTGAACATAAATAACAAAATATTCTATTTTAGTATTACCGTAAAGGAATTAAAAAAATTAACCCTATCAACCCTTATATTTTTGAAAAGAGAAAAAAATTAGCTTTTTAAAAACATAAAAATGAGGTTAGGTTTGTATTTAAAAAAACATAAGTTTGCATCATATCTCCAAAACGGCGCATTAAAAAATTAGTTTATAAATTAATTATTAGCATTTTAGTAGTGCCTATTATCTCTTTTTTGAAAATTGAAATTATCTCCAGTAATAAAAAAGTTATAAGCATTTAAAGAAAATGCAATTTTTCAGTTTTTCCTAAATATCTAGAATGCTAATAATGATCCTCTTTCACGTTTAACGATTTTTAAATTTTACTTGATTTGTCCAAATGTCTATAGAAACGTTTTTCTAACTTAGCGCATAATACTTACGCACGAAAATGGCTGAAAAAACTTTTGTCCTCATGCGGTAGCCCATGTAATACATTTGTAAAACATTTCAGGAAGTGTGTGTATACTTTCTCGAGATTCACATCTAAAATGGACTATGGTTTTTATGTTCAAGTTCGCTCTTTTATACCCCGATCCAACTATTACATGGTCTAATCAATTTATTTTTAGTTTACCAGATGAAGAGTTACCCGATCTTTGTATGGAAACAGAAAACGCCGTTATTCCTAAGTTGGCCGAGTCGGAACTTCGGTTAGTTTCTCCTTCCTTCTTCTTGGAACAGGCAAAAGCGATGTTCGACCACGACCAGAAATGTACGATGGGGAAATACCGTTTTAAGAAGGAAAGAAGAGAAGGACTGATGTCCATTCTTTCGTACTATTGCCAAGTGTGCGAAACAACATATAACTTACGTTGTGTGCCCAGCACACCTACTACGAAACAAAATGTCAACACCGACTGCGTTTGGGGCTTGATGAGCATAGGGAGTGGTTACAACCAAGGAGAGGAGCTTTTCTCCATCATGAATGTCCCGTTCATGAAGAAGGCAACGTATTCGAGATACGAGAGAAAAGTGGCTACAACCTGGGAGTCAAGTCTTGTTGGTCAAATGAAAGACAATGCCAATCTTGAAAAAAAATTGGCAGTCGAGGCTGGAGATTTAGAAGACGGAATACCGTTTATAACTGTAATAGTGGATGGAGGTTGGGCTAAAAGATCGTATGGCCACGGTTACTCTTCTTTATCTGGAGTCGCGTGTATTATTGGCAAAAGAACGAAGAAACTTCTTCATCTAGGAATTAAAAATAAGTTCTGCTACGTGTGTGCTACTAATAATGATTTAGAGCATAGGTGCTATAAAAATTTCGACGGGCCATCCACTTCTATGGAACAAGCTATTATTGTAGAAGGTTTCAATTTGAGTGAAGATAATTATGGAATTAGGTATAAATTTATGATTGGTGATGGCGATTCTAGTGTGTATTGTAGGGTGCTTCAACATGTATCTTATGGACGTAAAGTCATGAAATTGGAATGTGCTAATCATGTAACAAGAGCGTGTATTTCTAATCTATATATACTGATAAAAAACAAAGTTTTTGACTCAAAGGCTAGAGAATTAATTAAATTAAAATTAAATAACTATTCCAAGTACTTGCGGTATGTAATTAGTAAATCAAATAATAGTGATTTAAAAAACAATTTAAAAAATGTGCCGTTTCATGTGTTTGGCGATCACGAAAATTGCAAGCGCGAAATTTGTCGTAAACCCAGCGTAAACCAGCCAGTAATTAACCTATTAGATTCCGCCAAAATTTGGTGCGAAATTTTAAAAATCAACGATAGGGTTGTAAATAAAGCGGGTCTATTGAGCCAAAATGTCACCACCAACTTTGCAGAACGGTTCATGGCTATCGTTGCCAAGTTTACGGGTGGTAAACGATTTAATTTAATTGAAAGGGGTGGATATAACAATCGGTGTTATGGAGCTGGGTTGTCTTATAACTCGGGATACGAGTTCCATAAATTAAGTACGGCTCAAAATAAAGAAAAGAAAAATTTAACTACATTTTGTACACGGCGACGGAAAAGAAAATTGTTACAAAACAAGTATTACAAAAAACCCAATAAAATATTAAAAGTTACTAACGAAGACTGCGATTACGGTTCTGACTCGGCTGAACCAGATAAAAGCGAAACCGAATTAGAGAACTCCAAACTAAAAATTATGAACGAATTAGAAGTAGCGAATATCAAAGAGGTGCAAATTAAAACGTTAGGTCAAGCTAACAATATAGAATGGATCAAAGAAAGGAGAATGAGATTAACAGCTTCATGCTTTGGAAAAATTTGCAAGTTGAAAGACACAACACGTAGAACTAACGTCATAAAACAAACGTTCTATAGGAATGAATTGATAAACACGGCTGCTATTAGATATGGGGTTGATAACGAACCAGTAGCTATAAAAAAATTTGAAAAAAAGTTGGGTTTGAAAGTTAACCCCTGTGGTTTATTTATTTGTAAAAAATTTAAATTTTTGGGAGCTTCTCCAGATGGAATTATAAGTGAAAATGTTATAGTAGAAGTTAAATGTTTGCACAGTATTAAAAATTTTAAAATAAGGGATTGTCTTGAAAAAAGTACTATATGTGTAGGGATAGGTGAAAATGAAAAACTATTTTTAAAACCACAGCATAATTACATGTACCAAATTCAGGGACAGCTGTATATTGCTCAAAAGAAATCATGTATGTTAATTTTATATACAGATGTAGATTTAGAGGTGATAAAGGTTGACTTTGATCAAGCATTTTGCGATAAAATGATGGAAAAATTGTGTGCATTTTGGCATACTTATGTTCTGCCAGAGTTAGCAGATCCGAGAATTCCGCGAGGTAAGGATGTGCGCAACGAGATATCTAAAGATATATCTTCTTAAACAATTGACTTCTACTATAACTTTTTTAACATTTTTTGTTCATGTGGGTTGGCTTCTAAAAATTAAAACACGTATACAGTAGGGTGCTTCTTATTTGACCTATTTGCAAATTTTAATTCTTACTCTCAATCGACTCAAAATAATTCAAAATAAATTATCCACGTATAATAAAAAAAATTTCTTGGACTAATTTGTGGTGTAAAAATCTGAAACTAGATAACATGTTGATTCACAAACAAAATTATAACAAATTTGTATTTTTTTAGCAACAACTAGTATTTTAGTATTTTATAAAAATCCTCAAGTTATATGGTTAGTATACACCAATTTATATGACATGTTCACATGTCGTTCATAAGAAACATTTTACAACACTCTTGTATACATAATATGTTACGTTGTGTGCATTTTTTTTAACTTCTTCGGCTATAGGAAGAAAACTACAAATTCAAAAATTACTTTATTGGTAGAAACTCGGTTTTATTTTGATAAAAGAAATTTAGGAAATTATATCTTTTACTTTGGTAATAAATTGCAAAAAAACTTTTTTCCCCGTTTTTTTGATATTACCAAAAAATTGCATATTATGAAAATTTGAATTTGTGGTTTCTTAATGTTTGAAATCTTTTCAAAATGTAGGTATACAAAGATTTTATGATTGTGAATCAAATTGGTGAACATAATAATTGTAAACATGTAAAAAACCACTGTAATAATTAGGTAATAATCTTGCTATTTTAGAAGACTGAATAGTGAATATATTTGTGTTTGTTTTGAATTTTTTTTATTTATACTTTGAGTTCTGTAATCGCGGTTATTGTTTTATTATATAACATCCATTAAATTAGGAAAATGTTATTCATTGATAATAAATTCGTATCAAAACTTCAATACATCAAATGAAAAAAAATTACGAGTACATTGTCTATAAGTTAAATAAATTCTAGCCATCTTTTTAAAAAAATTTGCCGTCTTTGAATGTCAACTCAAGCAGGTAGTTTATTGTATGTTTTTATTATCATTGCTCCTCAGTGGGTGGCTAAAGCAAAATTGGTACCTAAATATGATTTATAACTATAGGTAGTTTGTGTTGCCTACCGTATTTTAAATTACAAATTTTAAAAAGTGTCGCCCTCATAGCAGCTAATATTTGAACTCGACATGGGTACCAAAACCTTAAGCTTAAAAAGCATACTTTCAATATTTTTTTAATAGCTGCAGATTCATGAATATTAGAAACAATTGAACCAGTGTGCATCAGTACTTGTCATTAGAATGTTTGCTATAAAAATGAGGCATCTAAGTCAAGTTGAAGTAGCAAGGGCAGTAACATTAATCAAAGAAGGCTACAGCTACCGTTACATTGCAAGACAACTTAATGTGAGTCCTTCTGTTATCCAATGGGTTTGGAATCGATACTTAGAGACTCACAGTGATGGTAGAAGAACTGGTCAAGATCGAAAATGTTCTGCAACTCCTCAGCAAAGCAGATTTTTGCGTAACTGTGTGCTTCGACATCGCACTTCTACTGCTCAAGACCTGCAAAGTGACCTTAGAAGAGGCACTGGAGTTAGAATTTGTACAGAAACCATAAAAAAAAGGTTGCAAGAAAGCACTTTGAAGTTGAGGAGGTCAGTTCGTAAGTCACAATTGACTTTAAATCATAAAATAAACCTGCCGACTTTCAAGCAAGAACATGTGAATTAGGGATTCAAGCAGGGG
The DNA here is from genome assembly GCA_963924605.1 of Malthinus seriepunctatus. Taxonomy (NCBI): domain Eukaryota; kingdom Metazoa; phylum Arthropoda; class Insecta; order Coleoptera; family Cantharidae; genus Malthinus; species Malthinus seriepunctatus. Next base: position 51,423,420 of record OZ004602.1, read on the forward strand.
CTCTTGGCGATCTTCAGCGATGAGTCTAGATTTTGGTTAACTCGTTGTGATAGTCGTCTTCGAGTTCGTGACGGATTGGTTCAGGAGGTATGCAAGTTTGGAGATGGATCTTACATAGTGTGAGTAGGTACCTCATTTAATTCTCGTACAAACCATGTTGTTGTACTTGGGCAAATAAATGCTGCTCGATACATCAATGACATGCTAACTGCTAACAAACCATGTGATAGCTGCTGCAGCCCTCATAAGTCCTAGATTTCTTCTCCAGCATGATAAAACAAGACTATATGTACCAGATTAAACAAGACAATTCCTATAACAGCATCAAATTCCAGCAGTTATGAACTGGCTAGTTCTTAGCCCAGATCTCAATCCAATCGAGCACTTATGGCATGAACTTGTGGTCGAAAGATCAGAAACAGACCTGCGGTCTCCGAAACTCTTCAAGAGCGTTTGATAACTTTTCAATAAGAATGAGTCAATATACCCCATGAGAACATTTAGAGATTAATTTTAACTATGCCGCTTGTTTTTTTAGTTTATTCAGCCTAACATTGTAAGCTAATTTAAGTCTATAACCGTAAGATTCTGCCATGCTTGGTTGTTTGATGTGATGCTAAGGTTAAGAAGTCCAAATTTATTTAAATAAACTATAATTCAACCAACTTACTATATTAGTTTTTTGAGGGTTGGGCGAGTAGCGATTGGAGATCGAATGAAGAGAGTCGTGGTGTGTGACAGCTGTGATGTGACTCAGTAATAATACCCATTATGCAGAAATTTTCTATGGGGAAGACATACAAAAGAATTAATCTCTGAAAAACCTCTGAAAAAACACTCAAATAAGAAGAAAATCCCAAACCACGGATTCCAATTGAGAGAGCGATGAGAGAGAAGTGGAATTGAACCGAAAATAAACGGAATGTCCAAGAACATTTAGGAGAAACGTGGGAAGACTCCTCAGAAAAGGTGTATTCAAAGACTAGAATGTGGCATCGCAATTCGCAAGACCCAAAGCAGAGAGGCAAGGAAAAAACTCAAGAACGCAAAATGGCTAATGAAGATGAACCTTCGTTCAAAGTCTTTTATAAATGTTTATAGAAAATAAGTATTTAAAACATTAAAATAAAAGAAGACAATTTTTATAAATAAACCATTTTGAATCCCAATAAAAGTTTTTTTTTTATTTTAAATAGCAACTTCTATTGCCAAAATTTTTAAAACATACCGTTCTATTGTAAGTAACCTATTGAAAACATAGTTTAACGAACTAAATTAACCTTTCCAGTAAGTGTCATTTTGTTTTTGTTTAGTGAACTACTTTAAGTGATTAGATTTACAAGCGATTTTACCCGAAAAGTCATCAAAAGAGAATAAATTATGTACTACCTATTATAGGTACTAAGTGACTACTATTATTTTATAAATTTAAGTGAAAATAAAATTAAAGATATTAGGTGAGGTAACTAAATGGCATAGGGTTGCTATAGGGATGGAGCGTCCCGTCATGTCATGACCCCGACCTTATAGATCAGGGCAGGTGGTTGACTTCGTACGTTCCGGGCATGACCCGGAATATGACCGTATGTTAACCCCAGTGATTCACATCTAATGTATATCTAGCTAAGTAATCATAACATTACTCTATAGAAAAGATTAAGCGTTTCCTATAAATTTAATCAAATCACCATAATAATGGAAGAAATTTCAATAATAATTATGCAGTTCAAAACAGAAGTCTCCATATTTCAAAGTCACATTTAACCTACATTTCACACTTTTGTATATCGAGCATTCTACATCCATGTTTATCAATACTTATTTACTATTTATGCGTGTTTATTTACTGCGTAAAAATTATCAACGTTGTTGGTACAAATAACCCCGTACCTTTGGCCCACCAAAACAATCGGTAAAGGGGTGAAGTAACCACCAATCCATACACGTTAATAAACCACAACTCAATGAGTAGTATACTACGTGTCTTATTATTTTCTGATTAAGTTTTGTGTTTTGTGACTTTGGACAAATCTCTAGGTTCTAAATAAAATAAAAAATTCTTCCACAAGAAAAATTAAAAATATGCGCAATAGTGGGATGTTGGGAATAGTATTCTCCAATACAACTATGAATATCCCAAATTTGGATAAGAGGCGAATTTAAGGGAGGGGAAGTGAGGGCTATAGCTTCGGGTCCAAAACAATTAAAATGGTTCACTCGTTCATTCGTTCATGTCGGTGAACTAGTTCAGTATGAACTATTCAGCAAAATGAACTACAATTCCCACCTCTAGTTCATATACAGGGTAAGGTGGGCCAGTTAACTTGTAACCCCTAACAATTTTGTACTGCAATCCAACATACAGATATCATTCGAGCCTAGATCAGTTTAGACACTTATATTTTTATAAATCAAAAAGCGGATCAGTCTAGGTAAATATCAAACTTCATATTGAATTAATTTTGTGACAACTGTCAGGGCCCCCTGAGTTGGGGGGCGAACCCCCCCAGTGGTATTAGGTCTAAATTCGGCACTATAATCTCATTATTTAAGATAAAGATAGCAAAAATCTATATCAGTTCATTATTTAAGAATAGGAAATTTTTTATTAAAGACACACAGATGAAAATTAAAAGAAAATCGTTTTCTTCTAACTTTTCTCTTACAATATAAAGAGGGCCATGGTAAAGAAAGCGTTGATGTTAATCTGCAAGCGCCAACCGTGTAGATTGCTGCAAACAAAACAAGCCCAAAATATACCCTCACCCTCCTGAAATGACTATACTATTTCGATGCGATTAAGAATTCTACCACTCTTCCCTATATCTATAATGAAAATCCAACGAGCAGGATGTACGCATAAAAATATTTTTTCTTCGTCATAAAAGAAATTTGGATATTTTTTATTGAATTATTAATTTGCTCGTTATCGGCATAAAAAATTAACAAAACCGATGACAAAAGTAAATTAACTACGAATGTCATCACGTAACTGTAATTTATGAGAAATCATAATAAATTCCCAATTAATCATCAAGTAATATACATACAACCCTGTAAAAGGGGTTGAATACACTTTTGCCCTTGTTAAATTTGTCCCTGAAGTTTCTACGTATTTATGTTATGCTGCGTATGTTGTTATTCATTTTTTATTTAATGGAAAATATTGAAATTACACTCTAAAATATATAATAATATTGTAAAATTAAATAGGCATTATCAGAATTTATAACAATCGACTCAGATGTACAAAATGCAAAAGCGTCATGTATGTTGCGCAGACGACCCTACTACGTTTGGCCATTCACCCGAACAGTCGGCCAAGGACGCCTTCCTCCGTTCCTGCGCCGCGACGCTCAACTTCTCTTTCTCCTACATAACGACGCCAACATCTATTGCCTGGGGTCACGAACGTTCCCTAAACGCACACAAAATATAGATCCCAAACTAAAATCTCGCCAAATTTTTTCTTGAGCGACTCTCTCTTTTTTTAATTTACAATTACGTGGGTGGATTTTTTGTGTACATTTGGGTTACATAATAAAGAATTTATACGACCCTCCTAATGGCCATAAGTGAAGGGCTTTTAAGAGAGAATGAATTTTCTTGGGTTTTCATTGAAAATTATGTTACGAAGGTACAATACAAAACTAGGAAAAAAAATTTTTTCAGTTCTTGTTATTTAAAAAAATTCCTTTGCTAAAAAAATTAAATAACAGTAAACAAATTTCAAGTAGTACTCGGTATTAAATTACTAAAATTGGAATGACTAACACTTATTATCAAAATTACTAATTTGATCTATTACAATTTCACAATTCCTTTTGCAAAAAGAAAAGTGGAATGTAAAGGTGAGGTGGCATTTAAGCGAGCTCACATTCCGTTAACAATCAAATCGAAGCACGAACTATTATACTTCAACCACAATTGCTAGCATTGGAACTCTCGAATTAGGGTTGAAAGTCCTACAATAAATTGTGGTCAATATTGGTTTAATGGCAGACTTTATTGCTGATGAAAAATGGACATCAAAAGGCTACTTCGGAGTGTTCAGAGTTTAGACTGTTTAGACCGTTTGCACGCTTCCAGTTAAACCGAAAATTACAAAAATATCCTAATTTTTAGAAACACCCTGTATATTTTTCAAAATTTTGAAAGCTCATAAAATTAGCTTTCTAAAGTTATCAAATTAAATTTTTATTTATAAAAATACAAAATTACAAGACTTGAAAGACGGGAAAAAGTTCCTCGTATGGCCACATCCGTTGTTATTCATTTTATATTAGGGTAGTTTATGTTAAGGTTAGATTGAGTTTACTACTAAATAATAAACTTACACTTACGTGTACGTTTTTAACTCTAGTTCGCCCCAAAATGAGTTGAAATGATTATTGAAAAACATTAAAATTTGTCCCTGTTGGCAATTGCCAACCTGCCGATCTGTCCAGTCCGACTCTGCAATTTTGTTATCATAAATTAGTTATAACTCCAACAACTTTAAAGCAATCAATAGATTAAAACAAAGTTCGATCTGAAAACAATAAGTTCTTTTGGAGTTCCTAGAGCCGAGAACTAACTAAGTGATGCTGATGAAGAGAACGATAATGAGCAAAACCGAGAATGACAATGCGACAGGTTAATATCCGACTACTTATTTATGGAAAGTTTATATCCAAAACAGATTATAACTAACAAAAATTTAAAGTTTGTTTTATCTATCGATGAACGTATTTGGAAGTCTTTGACATCATTTCTGCACATGACAAAAGTCACTTCTAATCAGTCAGTAAACACTTTTTAAAGTCTGGACTACACGTTTTATAATGTCAAGCAATAAAATAAAGTCTCAACTTTATACATAAAATTTATACTTTTCAAAAAGTTATAAAATTGGTTCGTTATATTAATTAACCTCTAAACAACATAAGCGTCGAGATCTGACATCAACAACCAACCAAAACATTTAAATACCTTCTTTAATTTCACACAAACCAACACCGAAAAATGAAGTCTGAAAAGTTGAAAATTTAATTGAAAAATCATGATTTTTCTATTTATTTCCAATCGTTAAAAAGTTTTCTGTCTATCTGTAAGTACCGTTGAATAAAAATATACCCCTACTCTACAAGGAAAGAGCTATTTAGCTAATAAGCTAACCCTGTGTCCCGATGTTTTATGTTCTAAGGTATGTACAGTGCCTTCAGAAATAAACTCAACCCACGTGACCAGTTTGCTAGGCAGCCACCAATCCGATTGGTGGAATAAACTCGGATTGGTGGTTGCCTAGCAAATTGGCCACGTATGGGTTGAGTTTATTTCTGAAGGCACTGTATTTGGTATTACCTTGCAAAGGATTTTTATATAAATAAAGATCTCAATTCAAAGGTATACCTCTAGATTATCATATTGATGAAATATTTAGAAATGGTTTTAATATCCCCCCAAAAATGATTTTTTTTGAAAAACATGTGTTTTCATATTGAAATACAAAGTGATAAAATTTTCCTTTTTTACCACAAAAAATATCAACCCTTTAGCCCTTTTTCTTTATTAAGTTTTTTAAAGAATTTTGAAATCATTTAAAAACCTGTAATTTTCGTGATGAATTTTGGAATTTTCTTCAGGAGAAAATGCGAAAACCATCATTATTAGAATAAAACATTACATTCTAGTGGTTCTGGAGTAGCCAGGGGCCTGGGCAGGGGGGGGGGGTCATTGACGGCAATATTCTGCAGCTGTTGTTTAAAATGTATAAGCTATTAATTATTTTGGCAGGCACGAAATTACGGGAGGTCTAGGGTCCAAGCCCACCTAAAATTTTGCTGGCCCACCATTATACCTTTATGAAAAATTTGTGGCCACCGAGTCCCCAGCTGATTTTAGGAAACTAGTTACGTGCCTCTATTTTGCATAAAAAAACAATTGAACAATGTACAGTACACTATTTCATTGGATAAACAAAAATCTTGAAATTTGATTGGCTATGAGTTAAAGACAGCACGACAAGTTTACACAGATTGAATGAATATTAAAGCCACAATTAAACCCTGGATTAAACCCAATTATTAATTAAGCATTTCCCTTACAGCAAAAAGGATTTTTTCAAAAAACAGCATCCGTCAGTCTGTATGGTACATTAAAACGTTAGATTTGCCCCCGAGGTGTCCTCTACGTTTAGTAAAAAATATTTACGTACATAAGTAACAACCAAACGAAATTTATGCTTGTTGCCCGACCTAATTAATTAAATTGTTTTGATTACACCTAATCACATGTGTGATGATTCTCACTTATTTGTTTGTATTGATATTGACGGGCCACACAAAAATAATTCCCATCGAAAAATCATATTTTTGTGGCGTTATAAAAAATATTAATTTATCTAAAAGTACTTGTAAATCCTTAACATAAGGCCTTATCATCGATTTTATTTACTTAACATAAAATATAATCTGTGCAAAATACGGACTTAATTTTTTTCAATGGTCACTGACCTAACTCATATCACAATCTAACGTCATATCGTGTGGTATTTTTAGTTGTTTTGTTTCAACATAAATTTTTTAATCGATAATAATGGGTTAGTGTGTTTTTTTTATTATAAAAAAAATAAATTGGATTTGTTAAACACTCCAAAAAAAGTTAATTTTAAGGTCGAAAAATATCAACACGAAATAAATTAACCAAAAATATTTTGATCGATTTGTTGGAAAATAAAAATACACAAAGATTATATTATAGTTATTGGCGTTCCAAAAAGACATTTAGTTTTAGACAAAGGTCAGATGGGCAAGAGTCAAAGTCGTTAGAGATATCTGCACATATTTTAGGACGGTTGGAGGGGGCTGAAGCATTTTAGACGGAGACACTGAAACTATTCGATTACGAGCTTGGTTAACCATCAAGTAGTCATGTTGGCGAACAATCGTCCAAGCAGAGAAACCACGATTGGGCCACCAAAAGGATACTGACAGGAACACGAAAGTACGTGGTCCCAAAGTCAGATACAGTTAGAAGTACAAATACGCAAAAATTAAATTGGACTTGGTGTCCCAAAAAAACTAATCGTCAGACGGACAAAAGTCAACTAGTTAGAGATATCAACACACATTACACAATTAAACAGTTGGGGAGTGGATGCGTACAGTGAGCCTCATAATTATTGGTCATCCTGGTTATACGCCAGGGTGGTTATTAGCCAAGAACGACAAAAAGACAGAAGGGGAGGTTGTTGATTTACTACTTCTTGGCAAAATAGAGTTACCCCTTAATTTAAGTATAGGGTGTTATGATGGTTGTATCCACAATTAGTGGTAAACGTTAATAGTCGTCCAAGCAGGAAAATCTCGATCGGGTCGCCAAAAGAACGGTGACTTGAACATGAAGGTACGATCACACGCATAGTCATAGAGTCGTGCAAAAAAATTTCTGACCATTGTACAAGAGAAGAAAGAGATAACTGATAAGCCTGCGAACTGAATTAGACAAATGTAGTAGGATCCATCAGATCGGAGAGGACTCTAATAAGCCGGAGGGTGTTACAAATAAACAGCCAAAAAGTTAAGCACATAGTCGACACATTCAGGCACATCTTTTGGAAGCTTGTCAATCGATCAGTTAAAGCCTCCTGGCTGGATCTGAATTGTCAAACAACGAGGCAAATAAACAAGCAATATGTTCTAGTTAAAAATGGAGGCGTCACTACTGGTACACGACAAGCCCGAATTTGTATGTAGATAAATCCACAAATCTCGTCTTCTTGATCACGATCCAAAATTCAGAAACAAACAAAATTAGGATTTATTATTCACATGAGATACTCTTGCTTCGCTTTGGCAAAGAGAAAACAAAATAAGGACATCCACCCCAAGAGTCTAATCTTCTGAAGATGTGTTTTCTTACACCCAATCAACGAGCACTCGTTACGTCAGTGCTTGGAGAGTGGATAAAGTTCAAGACTATGAAAGGATCAATTAAAATCGATATTCTTGAACTTACCAGCTAATAAAGTCCACAATCACACTTATGCCCGTTTTCACCGACGATTCGTAAAGTTAGGCATTGCTTAATTTGACATTAGCATTTTTTAAGTCGAAATTGCGCTTCACCACGTTTCACCACGCGCACCAGGGTTCCTAAATAAGAAAAACAAAGGTATCTGTATATCAATATCGAAATGGTTAATCATTTTTATGCATCGGGTTAGGAATTATTTTAGCGTTAGGCAGTTCTTACGTAGGCAATTGCTTAAGAACCGTCGGTGAAAACGGGCATTAGAATACTATTTTTGGATCATAGCATCAAATATTTGAGGCGACCTCAGATGCGTTTCCAAACTATTCCTGGCATTAAATTAAAAATATATTTTTTCCTTTATGTAATGGAAGATTTCGTTTATTTTAAATTAATCGGTATAAAAACACAAGACAGTGGCGTGTCACGAAATTTATCAAAATATGCGCATTTATCCACAGTAGCCTTGATTCTATAGGTCAACCACTATGAATATCATTTTTATTCCAGATTAGTTTAGCAAGAAATTATGGGACCAACGACCTGTTACTGTCTGACATTGAAATTGTTGTCAGATAATTTTTTATTGCACAAATATTTACTGTATATGTTATCTGCACTAAATGTAAAATGTAGTAATCATTGTGTCAGTGGGTAAAAATAAAATAAACTTAGATTTTTATCGACACCAAAAATCCCAAAGCATCCAAGTAAAAAAAATGGCCGCTTGATCCATTAATTTGAGGAAAAAATCGCTCATCTTATTTCACAGCGTACGGTGTAATTAAATGTGATAGTTTGAACTTGGCAAGGTCGGTTTATATTAAAAATAAAATAACCGAGACAATAATTTAAAATTACATCCAGAGATTTTCGTAGCTAAAATAAATCGACCTACACAAGGCCAAGTAATCTAAGCTTGAGCTTAAAAAAATAAATACGCGAATACCGTTCTTGACACTTTGCCGCTTGTAAAATAATTTTTTTTAAGTGTTTCATGGTTCTTCTTATTTACTATACTGACGAACATCCTCAAGTATATAACATTGAGAACGAAATTAACAAAAATCTATCAATGAGGGCCAGAGCGAGATAAAACAGAACAAAAATCAAACGAAACCTTGCTTTATTTTAGTGGCATTCAAGAACGTTCTCGTTCTTTAATAACGAGGTTCGAATTAATTATTAAACATATAATAAATTTTGAGGAAGAGGAAACGACTTGAGTTTACCAAAAAACACATTTTGTTTTAAATAAATAAAAGTTAAAGATCCTTGGTATCAATGAAGTATAAATTGGAAATGGAGTCCATCGTTGAGTCACGGCCAATATAATTTAACTCAAAATTAAGGTGATGATGATGACATTGTGTTGTTAATATGAGGATGGTATATTAAAATTTCAATAGCAAATAGTTTGATATTTTTGTAATTAAACCTTCTGCTCTGGGATATGTAAAATTATTGTAATATTGAAAATATTAATAAACTCAACTTTGTGAGGACTTACCGCATTATTATTATTCCAAAGCCTTCTACTATTGGATTTAGTGGACCAATCGTTTTCATTCTGAAACAAAATTTACTAACTAATTATTGTCCTTAAAACTTTGAATATCATCTATGTATAATCAGTATAATGTTAATTTCAAATCGAGTTTGCAGAATCCATCTATTTAGTTAATTTAAATCACGAATACTGAGAATTGATGAACTCTTAATATCCGTATATAATACCAATGTCATACAATATTATTCTACTTTATATACTCTAAGGTTAGCAAAAAATAAAATCATACATTCTATCAGTATAGTAGAGCAGATGAGGAAACCATGGAGACTGTCTCAAAAAGTTCTCTCTTGGCTTTACAACACCATTATTAAACAAAATTTTATACCTAGCAAGTGGCGCAAAATACTACCAAAAAACCTTGTCAGGAAAGATACAAAGGCTTTCCGTTTTTATGACTAAAACTGTCCTCAGACTAGATGGATAGAAATCACAGTCGAACATATGGAAACTACGACCACGACATTAAAATTCTTGAAGAATGCTCCAGATAGCTATTTATATTGGAAGGGTATGCACAGCACACCTCATATATTTTTCCAAAATACGTACACAGTATGTATTTATGATGTAAAGGAATTTATTTAAAACTCTACAACAAAAGATGGACAAAACAGAAGGATCGACTGACACCGAAGATAGCTAATAAGACTTAAATACTGTTAAAGTAACATCCGGCCTTCTGCTGGACTGCTTGCAGCTCAGGCACAAAAGACACAAAAAATAATTTAAACACAGCTAGGTGAAAAGAAATCACGAGACACGAGGGTAATGAAAAGTAGAGCAAATGATAAAATCTGCTATAGAGCTGTCTATGGGTAATGGGGGAGGGGGTAATAATGGAGCAATATCAGCTAAATAAGCATCTACACTCAAAAACTCAGATGTTGTGACTTAAGTTTAGAAGACGAAAGAGCTCAACTACTCAACATGTATACAGGGTGGAGCATTTTCTATGGTTTTAAATGAAAAATTTCCTTATATAAAAAATATTAAATATTAAAACCATCGAAAATGTTTCACCCTGTACTGTTGTAGTGCTCTAATGTCAACGAGTCGTGGATGCGTGTTGGACAACTTCGGGTTCTTCATAACTTTCTCGAAAATTCTAAATGTCATCCTAAAGCTACGGCGGATGGATATCTGGAGCTGGAGACATAGTATAGGTTTTTGCAATGGGAGTTGTAAAAAGAGCTCCAATAAGTGATCACAAATTTAAAAATCCATCAACTCTGGCAATTTTATGTTTGTCTAAAACTGTTTACATTTGCCAATAAATGGTAAATTACTCAAGAAAAGTTAGCGATAAAATTAATGAACGTAAGAAAAAAATATTACAAATCCAAGATTTCTCACTAAAAGCGTTTGACGAAAAAAAGATTAAATTTTCGTTTGCTTTTTTAAAACATGAAATAGTTATTTGAAGTTATTAACTTTCACTAATAATTTCAAAGTCAGGGTTTAATCTAATTTTAAGAGTTTATTTACAATTTAATTAATTTACTTTCATTTGGATTTGGCTCATGTTGTTTCTGTCGATTAAAATTCACTGGGAAATGTTTTCGGAATATAGTGCAGAATTAAAGTATCCTGATGTGCTAATAATAAATGAGGGGCCATCTGTATACTCCCTCGATAAAAATTAACTTTAATTAGTTTCGACCAATAATAACGTACCCTTGGAAAAGAATAAAAAATGCCATTTAATGGAAAGCTACTAAAATAAAATTGCATCGAGATGGTGTAGGATTTTCCGACTTTTATCACCTTCTCAATAGAGCAGTACTTCTTCATAGGCGATATTTTGCTCGAAAGGGAATAATTGGAGGAGAGCTGAAGTTTTCAGGGATCAATTCTTACGTCATGTAGGTACTTGGAAACAGTTGAGAATTGAAATCCCCTATTTTTCGCTCTTTCACTAGTTTTGCTGACACGTTGAAAGTGAAGCATCAAGAAATATTATGGAAAATTTTCCCAAGCACAAAAGTAATACCAGTTGAGATCTGGAGTAGGGAGACGATTCTGCTACGGATTCAGGTGCCACTTTTACTGATATTTTACTCTGTTATGGTGTAAAAGAGCCAGTGGCCTTTGACGAGTTAAAGCGCACTGTTACAGCGATGATAGACACAGTAACAGGAACGAATTGAGTTGCCTGGTCTGTCTGGCCTGCTCGACTAGGTGATTTTGATATCATTTAGTTGCACTAAAATACTTCCGACTGTCTGTCGGTTTAAAACTCTGTGTCCAGGGCTGGATTATCAATGAAGCACGCGCTTCAGATCCCGGTGTTGTAAGAGCCCGGAGGAAAGGAAGAAACTCAAAAAATCTATAGGATTGAACTCGAAAACGGTGGGTCCTAGGGAAAAAATTACTTTCAGCAAAATGAAAGCTTATCAAATTCCCTATAAGAATGGTTTTATTTACTTTTTCTCTATCCTTATAGTTTGAGAGATATTTGTGGGTGAAAATCATCAATGTATGAAAAAAAATTTTTCCTCACATAATATAGTAAAGGAAATTGAATGCTCTAAAATTTCTTTTCTGAAGACTTTCCCTATACAGAAGTGCTAGAGACAAAAGTGTTACGAAAAACGTGAGGCAATTTGTTTTCATACATTAACAATTTTTGCGGCCGAATATCTCGAAAACTAAAGGAATAGAAAAAAAAATGAATACAAACAATCTTGTAGGAAATTTCATAAGCTTTCATTTTGCTAAAAATAATTTTTTCCCTAGGATCCACCGTTTTTTGAGATATAAGCGAAAACCCTCAAAACAAGGGGGCCTCCCTCCCTTAACCATGTAGCTAGGACGGGGGACTTTTAGCATTTCAATTTTTTACCTCTTAACCAATCCAAAAACATTCATGAAAAAAAATTCACCCTCTTCCAGGTATAACACCTTCAGTGGCTAGAACCAGAGTATAAATAACCATTTGTTTTGTGGACTGCAGTGTGTAATTTTAGAGGGGCCCGAAAATAATTAGCGCTATCAGACCCCAACGTTCGTTGATCCGACCCTGTCTATTCTACTATTAATTGATTGTTTATTTGTTCTTTCACTAACGCATTTCTTTAAGGGGAAGCTCTGGAATAAAACTTAAGTTTTACTTGATCTACGTAAAAATCCAAAAAAAACTTTTTGTGTGGTAGGTATTGAGACATTACATATTTATGTATGTGGTAAAATACCTGTCGTCCTTCAATATTTTAACAAACGAAACCATCCACGTTAATTTAGAACTCAAGTATGTTGGATGCTTCCATTTTACTTTTTCTAAAACAGGATACCACTTATTTAGATATGCGCTACTTTTTCGTAGATCCGGTATTTTTGGAATAATTGAAAGAAATTTTACGACCCAATATTTATCTCTACGGTTATTATTATATTTTTTAATTGAAGACACAAAGAGAATTTTGAATTAACTTATTAATATGATATGTGAGCGAGTTGAGGTCTAATAAAAGCCTTCACCTTTTAAACGACCTTTTTTTAATACGTTGAAGATCTTAATTTAAATAAGTAGCAATGAAAATCTCTCCTTATAGAAACTTCCTGCAATTATATAATCAATCGGTAGCAATTTAACCTTTTTGAAAACGTGACATAATTTATTATAATAATAATATTACATTATCATTTAAATCAGTTCTTGTAGTAGGTCATAACAAGTTGATCCCGGGCAAAAGTGAAAGTGGCTGAGGGTCAAGGTCGAATCATCCGCCCCCTGAAACCGTTCACAGTAGCGACGCCTACGCCTTGTCAAATTCGAGATTATTTAAACGTTCTAGATGGTATTTTGACAGAAATAAAGACAAATTATGAAATGTTGTTTATGATAAAAGCTTTTTTAGTGTAACCGAAAAGGTTAGTTAGGAAGCAATGTACAAAAGATCCTTTTGAACAGGTATGACCTTACGATGTAGGTCAGGTATTAATCAAAAGGAGCAGGTTATGAAGTAAAATAGATTATTCAAACACGTTTCAGGTTTACTCACCTGTGTAAGTTGTAATCAATGAGATGGGAAGGTATACATTAAAATGTTTAAGCAACGGCGATGGAACGAGGTGTCAAATTTTTTTAACGACTATGTCCATTCACTTTCTCTTTCTGAAGAAACACGAATAGTAAATTAATGTTAACGTAATCATCTTAACGCTTCAGAAGAAATGTGTATTTTCATCAATTAAAATAGAAGAAGGTGGGAGTTGAGTTAGTTGGTTCTGGAAAATGCCTGAAAGACGATTTGAATTTTAAGTTGTTGATTGACGAATGTGAAAAAGCGACTCCTCAAGTGATTTATGAAAACAAAAGTTTGATACAGCTACAGAATAGTAAATTTTCTCAGACATTCTTTTCTTTATTATACAGAGGTTGTTTCCAAAATCAAAAACATTTCTTAACCATCATGTTGCCATCTCAGTAATTTAGGGGGGCAAAATAACATAAGAGGGCTTTATAAGTGAGAAAAACGCCAAGCTTAATATAAAAATTAACAACTAAGCCATCCTTAGATTGCAAGAGCTCAAATTTGGGAGGGGTGTGAGACACGCCCACGGCTATCCCTTCTCAAAATTTCGAACCAATCCGAACGTTCGAATCTTTTTTATAGGGTTCCATTGGCCAAAAAATCAAAATGACCGAATCGCTCCCAAAATCGAGATCCGGGTACTCTCGCAAGTTCCTATAAATGTCAGAATCTTAGTTTACAAAAATTGATAAAGATGGCCGCGCAGCGGTTGTATCAAAATTTTCGTAAATCTTCCTCAAATTTTGAAAAATCACCAGCGTAAAGTACGCAAAAGTCGAAAATTCAGGGGACAGTCGGAATTATACAGACATTTGAGTAGGTAATGCTTAATAATAGCAAAACTCAGCCAACTGAGTAATTTTCGTTTATCAGCCATCGTTTGATAGCTCTTTTGACCTTCTAGTATTTTTTCCTATAGTAAACCATTTTCAAACTACAGTTGAAAAACTAAATTAGAAAAGAGAAAAAAATTAGCTTTTTAAAACATAAAAATGAGGTTAGGTTTGTATTTAAAAAATGGGTTTATATTTTTTAAAAATAGGTTTGTATTTTAGCTGCATTCTTGATTTTGTATTGCTGAAAGTTTTCTATTTGCTTGAACGCCACTGTTATAATTACATAAACCCTTTTGAATCTGCATGTTTTTCAAATTGTTTCACTATCATTATTAATAGAATAGACGTAATAAACAATTACTCACATATAATGATCTCCAATCGGTTATAACATTAACGGACCACAATTGAAGCGTGCCATATGCATAACGTCCTAAGTGCCAATACGTAAATTTGTCAGGCGGAGCGAAAATATGTTTCAATTAGTATACGTTTTGATATTTTTAAAGTCAATTTTCTGATACTTGGAGCAACACCATCCTCCAAAAAAAGTTATTTGCAAGTAGATGATGGCACAAAAACCCATTTCTTGCATAAAACCGTTTCGGCCAAAAGTGACACTCAGGACCTTGTGCATATGGTACGCTTCAATTGGTCTATTCGTCAATAAATAACATTTCAGAGCCTACCAAATAATATTAACGAAAAACAAAAAAAACTAACCTTATAAAGTTATTGAATTGGTGGAGCCTGCACGTCTGGAGTAAAAAACCAAAAAGACACAACATAACCAAAAACTGTGCTGGTGAAGTTAATCGAACCGAACTCAAAACAAAACTAAAAGGAATTAAAGTATTCAAAAATATAATCAACGATTTAACTCGGCTAAATGTGCAAAATTATATCTTATCGTAATAAACCGAACGGACAAATTCAAGTTAACCAAATGTGATTTTTCTAACTATATTAAAATTGATTATCGAAAATTATATTTTAATTCAAAAATCGTATTTTTACAAATCGATCAAAATTTGAAACTTTGCTTAAGTCCTTCACTTGTTTAAAATAAATTAAAATTATTTACTTCTGAGTTCTGGTGTGTTAATATGAAGGGCAGAAAGTAGGATACTTGTTCGGCCTTCCAAGTTCTCCAGCCATCTAATTTGTAGAATGAATTGAAACGTGCCATATGCAGAAGGTCCTCCTAAAGTGCCACTTTTGGCCGAAATGGTTTTATGCAAGAAATGTTTTTTTGTGCCATCATCTACTTGCAAATAAATTTTTGGGAGGATGGTGCTGCTCCACAAGTATCAGAAAATTGACTTTAAAAATATCAAAACGTATATACCTTGTAATGCTAATTGAAACATATTTTCGCTCCTCCCGACAAATTTACGTATTGGCACTTACGACCTTATGCATATGGCACGCTTCAATTATAAAAATTTGGCTATAGAGGGGTGAAGCTTATTCTCCCAGACGAAAAATCCATCAAGATCACGGATGCTCTTATTATGAACGTTAGAGCTAGACAGAGTATAGCAGAGTACGTGGTCGGCGCTCTCGGGTCTTCCAAGTGACAACCACGACAACAATATAGATAGATGAACGTTTATTAATCAATCTTCCTTAAGAATTCGGGTCTGCAGGTCCACAGGGATAAAATGAAGGTATCTTCGATGCAAGATATACATGATAATTCAATTTCAGAATCTTTGGTACAAGATACTTTTACTTCGAGTATCATAGATACAAGATCCAAGATACAAAAGTATCAAAGATATGTATCAAAGAAACATTTTTTATTGATACTGCCCAACTCTGACTATAGTGGCCAAAATGTTCAATGTGGCCAAAAAAGGTTTCGGTGAAATGTTCTTAAATTTTGGTATGTTATAGTGGTTATAGCTAAAAGTCTTGTGTATAAATATCTCCATAGGCCCGACCCCAAAAAAACATATCTTGATTGGTTTATAACCCCGTTAATGGGGAAAAGTGTAAATAATATTTGTACAGATGCAATATTTTTTCGCTATAAAAAACCTAGATATTCTTTACCTCTGCCTCTTTTTTTATATCTCTTACAGAAAGAACTCCATGTAATTCTAATGGAACATCGATCGGAACTCACCCTGCTTCTGGGGTGGTGATTAGAGTGCCGCAGCATACAAATTTCAGGGAAATTCTCAATCTTGACTCCCCTAATTATTTTAGAGGCAGAGGTAAATAATATTTAGGTTTTTTATAGCGAAAACAAATTGCATCTGTACAAATATTATTTACACTTTTTAGTCTAGTCAACGAATGGTTTATAGCGAACATGGTAAAAGGTAGTCCTTTTTTTTTAAGGAATGTGTTTAGAGTAGTTAGGAGGTAAGATTACTAAAAGTCCCCGCTCCTAGCTATACGGCTAAGGGTGGTAGGAGGGTGCAAAGGTTACATTTTTGGGTTTCTAGAAAACGGTGGGTTCTAGGAAAAAAATGTTCGTATGAAAATAGAAGCTTATCAAATTTCCTACAAGACTGTTTCTATTAATGTTTTCATTATTCCTTCTAGTCTCGTCAACATAGAGGTTATAGAGAACAGAGAAGAGGTTGAAATTTTTTTTTCAGGAATATGTTTGGAGTAGTTATGAGGTAAACATACTAAAAGTCCTCGCTCCTAGCTACATAGCTAAGAAAGGGAGGGGGGTGGAAAGGTGTCGTTATCGGAATTTTTACTAATGGCTCGAAAACGATGGGTCCTAGGGAAAAAATTGTTCTTAGCATAATGAAAGCTTATCAAATTTCATACAAAATTGTTGGTATTTATTTTTTCTTTATTTTTTATAGTTTTCGAGATATCCGCCCACAAAAATCGATAATGTATTGGTAGTACAGGGTGATTTTGAAATACATGTGTGAAATACATTGATATCCACTGTAGATTATGAAAAGTCAAAGATTTCTGCAAAAGAACTTGTACGGAAAATGTTGACCAGTTCTTAGAAAAATGATATTAAACTTTGACCCGCGCCGTTTGAAAACTACACGTAAAATTTACAAAATCATGGAATACTTGTTCATTAAGGCTGTTTCTCATTGGCTGATGGATACGTTTTTTCAAGGAACTGCCATTTTGACACTTAGTTAACCTATATTACTTTTATTTAAATTATAGAATAGCACTGCTTTGTTTGGCATAAACCAATAAGCACATGTTTTGCTACGGGTTGCTGTGTGAAGCATGCAGTAATCAAACAGTGCGGGTCAAATTTTAACACTATTTTTCTAAGACCTAGAGATAGGGCTGGGTTTTCGAGATATGTAAAAACGGAACCATTCCACCCCTTCCCTCTCTTAGTCATATAGCTAAGACCAGGGACTTTTGGTATGTTTGCCTCCTAACTACTCCAAACACATTTTAAAGAAAACAATTGCACCCTCTTTTATGTTTTTTATAACCTCTTTGTTGACTAAACTAGAAGGAATAAAGAAAATATGAATAGAAACAATCTTGCAGGAAATTTGATAGTCTTTCATTTTGCTAAGGACAATTTTTTCCCTAGGACCCATCGTTTTCGAGCTATAAGCAGAAATTCCAAAAACGGCACCTTTCCACTCCCCTCCCCGTCTTACCTATGTAGGTAGAAGCGGGGACTTTTAGTATGTTTACGTCCTAACTACTCCAAACACATTCCTGAAGAAAAAAATTTTAACCTCTTCTTTGTTCTCTATAACCTCTTTGTTGACGAGACTAGAAGGAATAATGAAAACATTAATAGAAACAGTCTTGTAGGAAATTTGATAAGCTTCTATTTTCATACGAACATTTTTTTCCTAGAACCCACCGTTTTCGAGAAACCCAAAAATGTAACCTTTGCACCCCCCTACCACCCTTAGCCGTATAGCTAGAAGCGGGGACTTTTAGTAATCTTACCTCCTAACTACTCTAAGCACATTCCTGAAAAAAAATGGACTACCTTTTACCATGTTCGCTACACCCTGTTTTTAAGCGTTCGTTGACTAGACTATTTCCCCATTTAAGGGGTTATAAACCAATCAAGATTTTTTTTTGGAGTTGCGCTCATGGAGACTTTTGTTCACTAGACTTTTACATATCAAAATTTCAGAACATTTCACCAAAACCTTTTTCCCATATAAAGTGTGCGGGGTCCTTTGTAAAAATTTCTGTATGAGCCAAACATTTTTGTTTGGGTTTGTTTGTTTTGTTGCGTTTGAAACAAAATGTTCAATTGTTTTGATGTTTCATGGCACCCTTGTTATTGAAATTACAATAAGTTACATATTATATTATACAGAATTGGCATAAGATGTAGAAAAATTAAAATTTTTCAGCGAAATTTTGTATTTTGGATAAAAGAAATTTTAAAATTTATTAAATATTAAATTCCTTGGTTTTAATAGTTAGTGTTTGTGTTATTTACGACAGCAAGCTGTCCAATTTTTGTTACACTTGCTACTAAGAGCCTTTCCTGAAAACCCTATGACAAGATCACACGGAGGGTTTGGGCGTAGGCGGTAGACTATCTTGTAAGAAGGGTAAGCGTAAGAACGAAAATGTTAGTTTTGATTTTCCAAATTGTTTATCAACATAAAAAAATTATAAATGGTTGGGAATCCTCCCATGGGCCGCTTTTAGACCGTGGATGGACACTGCGAGAGGTCTGTGGGGGTGTCAATGTATAAATGTATATTGAAAATTATGCGATTGTCTTGTCTCGACTTTAACAATGTCAAAACGAAGCGCATCTGTTGTAGCTCCACCTCATTTTGATGCAAATTCTGTGGTTTGGATTACGTCCATTATTGTTGTCGAACCGCTAATATTTTTCCCTCTCCCTTTTGAAATATTGGTCAGTGTTTACATTTTTTTTCGTTTAAAAATAAAACCGCTTATATTATATTGAGTCAACTTCCTCGAAATAAAAAATTGTCAAATCACTATCGTTGCCACATTTCTTGCAGAATTGTAACTTCTTCCGTTACCCTACTCGTACTCATTCATTGAACTTGTAACGTAGTAACTATTTTGTTAGTAAACAACTTATTTACCGACAAATCGATTTTACAATAAAAGTTGATCGATTCCAAAGGGTTATTTTAATTTTTGTAAGTCATTAATAATGTACGCTAAATTATTCCAAAATTATTGTGAAAATATAGAAGTTATAAAGCGACGCATCGAGTGCGGCCTGAAATCGATAAGAGCTGTCCGCGCTGCCGTGGGTTCATGAGCCGCTTTCAAGGACAAGGCCAAGCGAGAGCGGCACGGCGCAAGAGAAGGCTCATATTCGCGGTAGCAGTCGCTCGTATTGCTAGAAAGAAGCTCTCCAAATCGCGATCGGTGATATCACCCCACGGGGGAGTGCATGTGCCAGACAGACTGAAGGGCGACTAGGGCGAGCGCAAGCGCGCACCCCTTAGTTTAAACTGCATTTTCAATTTCACTTTCATTCAACCCGCGAACGCAAAGTGCATCGCAAGTATCGTAATAATAATAATCGACGATAATTATGAACTTTTACTTTTGGAATACGATCCCATGTGACGTTGGCCAAATTTTATTAAATTATTAATAAAAGTGCAATAAACTTTTTAGTGACAATGCAACAAGCGTCTAGAATTATTTACAAAACCGAAATGCAATCCAACGAATTTCGAGCTACTTCTTCGACTTCGTTAGTTTCGTCTACTTCTTCGCCCACCACAATGAGACCCATCTCGTCATCCCTTAAGATAAAGTCGGAGATGAAAATCGAAAGAGGTCACGAGGAACCTTCTAGCTCTATTCCTGATCTCGGTAAGTTCACTTACCGTCTGTGTATGTGTTATTACTGCTTTCTATCTGTCAATTACTTCCTGCATACGAAGTGAACACCCTAAAACACGTGCTGTTAAATGGGTCACTCTCGAAAAAAAATAACCAAAACATTTTTTTATTTTTTCAAATTCCTCACATTTTTTTGATTATTTTTAACAAAGTCGCAATTATTTTATGTAGTAACTAACAAATCAATTATTCGCATCCGAAAGGACGTGACATTTAAGTCTTCTCGTCAAGTACATTTTTCGAATTTTTTCATAATTTAAATAGGTAATTATAAAATTATGTAAAAGGGTTCAAGTTCAATTAATTAATTTTTGGTATCAATTATCATTTTTTGTAATGTACATAATTTGGTGTTATCATTTTTATCTTGGGCGCTCACACATTATGTACGTGTTTTTTTTAAAAAACAAAAAATTTCCACTGAATTTGAAGAGAAAGAGGGTTAATTATTTATCTATCTCGCTTGTGTAATTTTGGAATTTTTATGTTTTTAAAGGTTATCAAAACCAAGACAATTGAGATTGAGACCTTTCTTATATGCATTTTGTAATCGATATAAAATACAAGGCTCGATTGGATCGGAGGTGTAAGTAAACAGCAGCTTTCTCGCATACCTTAATGTAACATAAGTACAATTTAGTAGCATATTTATGATACCTTTTGGCATTTCGTAGATTACTGTCGCGATGTTAAAATAAACTTAACAAACCTGACCCTGACAATTATTAATTTTATCTACACTTTGTGAAGGAGATTATTATTATCTTATTTTTGTGATTCGAGGTAAAAGGGATCGTAAATTTTAAAGGATTTAAAAAAAACTATAAATATTAGTAGATCGGCAATGTTAAAAACGTAATGAAAAAGGCATCAACCCGTCCACTAGGTCATTCCCTCGCAGTCATAGTTCGAACAATTCTAGGCGTGTTTTGCGCTCACGCAAACTCTTTTTATATTAATTTTTTGCCAGCTAACACAATTTACTGTTATTAAATAAAAAGAAAGCAATTAAAATTAACAATAAACAAATAATAAATTAATTTTCGATTTGAAATTAAAAATTCCTTAAGTTTAGATTTCCCAAATTACGCGCGTGTATAATAAGTTGCCTATCCACCCGTCGTCATTTACCGATTTATTTAAATTGCGATTCGTAACAGTTCATATAAATATGACTCATAAAAATTTTTTTAATTGTACCCCAATATTTATTTCAAAAGCCACTCATTGTCTAGGGTTAAAAAATAGATTTTTGTAAATTTTGCTATTTGCTAGCAATAACTTACGCACTTTGAGCTCGATCAAAATACTATAACCGTTTAAAAAGGGTTACTTTCCTCTTGCTCCGAAGTTCATATTTACTTAATATTAATGTATAATCAATGATATTAGTAAGAAAACGCCCATTTCCTTGCTAGTTTCTTCTGCAACTGCTTTTCTTTCATAAATATGTTAAATTAAACTGCAATTTTGTATGGTGATGATGTGCATATGTGTGGGGGCGGTTCACATATGCAAGGGTGCACACCTTGCTTGTCCCAAGTCCAGGTTGTTCTTGTTAAAGGTAAACACCCTTGATGTGAAGAGCAGCTGCTTATTGCATGTTGTTGCATTTTCGTAAAAGCATTCAAACTACCAGAGAGAAGGGTCACTATTTTCGCAAAATGTACCATGACAGCCCTTCTCGGGCGCAAGTTTATTCCACTTCGTGTAAAAGTAAAAGCCCCTGCGTATCTACTAAAATAGAAATGTTAATAAGTTAAACAATTATTTTACTTATAACAGCGTCACAGAGCTTCTAGAAAAAATTAAAATTTTAGGAGCTCATAGAATTCGTTTTTACTCATTTTTCTATTTCTAATACATCATATTATGGTAATTACTTTTACTTTTGCTCTAACATTAGCTATTGAGATTGTGGCGTCTCTAATAACACAGAAA
Source organism: Malthinus seriepunctatus (assembly GCA_963924605.1). Taxonomy (NCBI): domain Eukaryota; kingdom Metazoa; phylum Arthropoda; class Insecta; order Coleoptera; family Cantharidae; genus Malthinus; species Malthinus seriepunctatus. The sequence goes on from OZ004602.1 coordinate 51,445,649, forward strand.
GTTTGAGTGAAAGGTTTAGCGGGTAAACAAACTCTAAGTGAAAATTCGTATCATTGTTTTTAAAATAGTTTTTATGGCCCAAATTGTTATATTTTCGCAATTATTAACTAACAAAGTATCATTTTAATTTGTTATAAATTACAAATTTCTATAATTATTTCGCAACTCCCGACAATTGCCTATTGTAGTATCACAAGGGTGCAATTTAAAAATGTTTTTCTTTTCAAATGTAACCAGGTAAAAGATGAAAATGTTTAATTTTATAATTTTATGCGACAACGCCCTCAAAAGTATTTACAAGGTGGGGTTGAAATTCTGACATTGAAATATCTATGCAGCAGATGCTTTTATGGAATTTTTGCGCTTACAAAGGGTTCCAGACCCCTTTTAGTGGGTTACATAATGCAAATTGCTTTTATAAATCTATCTTATTTCCCAAATTTAAACAGATTTCATTATACTCGAGATTTGCAAATTTTGATTCAAATTCGCCAACAATTGTTGAAAAAATTTGTATCTTTATTGTCGTTTGTCCTGTCATTGTTCTTAGTTTATCGACCGCTTTGGGGTTACCTTAAATTCTTGTGGACGAATCATCATCAATATTAATTTAATCGATGCACACAAAGCAGCGGCGTAACAATTTTTACAAAACCCCCTTTCTTGATGAAAATGTGCCACTCACTCTGCTTGGGGTGGATTGTCACTTTCTTGATCCAAAAGCACTTTTTGGATCTTGGTAACACCAAAACTAATACTAACATTCACCCAATGCAACCGATTTGCAATAAAATAAATTTTCATCAAGTTCAACTTGTAAACTATGCGCCCCTAAATGCATTTTCCACCAAATACACCGAAATTCAAAATTTTCTACCTCTTCAAACACGCACATCTAATAAAAATTCAAATTAACCGTAGTCGGTCTCAAGTTCAAGGTTTGTTAACTTTATTTTTGAGAATATAAGTAATCGGTTGGATTTTCGAATTCAAATATTATAATAAAAAAAGTTTTGTGTTTGTTGAGGGAGAATCATTGATTGACTTCGTACGTAGACCTTGAATCTTACCCGGTCCCCTCAAACACCGGGTTTTAGTTATTTCAGGCGAGGGAATGCGAGCACGAGCCAAACCACCCTCACTACGCCGGGCCAAGGTTAACGCACGCTTCTTTCCACCTCGATGTAATGAAAAAAAAGAAGAGAAGTGGGTGGGGGAATTCTTGATTACGTTAAATAAATATTACCTACTCGCGTTCTTCATTTTTGTATATTACAAATTCTTTACATTTAAGCAATTTTTAAGGGGTCGTTGGGACTTAAAAATTGTGTGTACGGCTTCTTCTTTTTTTTATTTGAGTCATGCGCCCCCAAGTGTGCCATTTAAGAGGGTAAAGAAAGGCGGGTTGGAATAAGTATTGCGACGACATTATTTTCGCTGATCCAAAAGAATTATTTATTATGGCATATGTGGTACAATCCCGCCCCAAACATTAGGAATTTATTTTTGACCTTCGTGTTTTCCATGAGTTATTTATAAAATTTCCCCAATTTTAGATATGGTTGTTATTGTAGCTTTGTTTAAAGGTTGGTAAATCGATTTTGTGTCGCTTGTAACCTAATTTGAATGATTGGGTCGACGATCGCTTTATTTGTGTTTCCAAAATATTTGGGAAGTGCGTGAAAAGCTATTATTAAAATCGATTAATGGGCGAAATCCTCGCGTGTGTTGTAATTTCAAAAACTCTGTGTTCTTTCCAAAGACTTTTTTTTAACGCGCACAATGCACCAATTTTATTGGAAACAATACCTTTTAGTTCTCTAATTTTAAAAATAAAATTTAAAAAAATGATTTGGACCGATTTAAACCAATTTGAGCTGAAAACTCCTCTCTCCTTTATTTAATTAAAATAAAGTACCGCATTTTTCAGGGATTCGGAATAAATATAATAAAATAATCTTTCAAGTCCTGTTGGCGAAGAATTCAGAAGCTATTCCCTTCCCCCGCATCTTATCAAAATTGTACCGAAAATGATACTTGAGGACACATTTATAATCATCTTCTCTATTTTTTGAAATTTTAGCTTTACAATCCCAATTTTGGAATCGATTACTGAATTGTTCCTTTTTTATTGGGAAGCAATGATTGCCTGAAATCGAGTTTCGAAGATATCAAGACTACATAGTTGCAAACGTCTTCTGATTGCAAGCCCTTGTTATTCCTCACATTTACAGAAAATAGAGTAGGTAAGTAATATTTATCAGAGTTCTTCAAGAACAAGGCATTAATTAGATATAAGTGACAGTAAATAGGTAAATTGTCGCAGTGAATATCAGGGTTAATGAGTTCAGTGGCGGCTAGACGACGGGGACGAGGGTTTAGACGCATGAGCTGGGGTAGACGTCCAGGTCCCTGACCTCGTTTAGCTCCGCCCTTCATACGATGCGCGTGCATTCCTTCTGCATTTGTTACAGGAGGGTGCGGTTGATTATACTCACCCCAACGTGTCTAGCGCACTTGATCCCCCTGGTTATTTTGCACCTTCATCAAGTTTTAATTTTTTTTCTTTAATTATTCATGTCTGGTGCAGTTATTTTTCAAATATCAATATTTTTCAAGATTATCTCAATTTGAATTTTTTTAAAATAACCCTTAATACATAATTTGAATTTTTTTTCTCATTACTCACATTATTTTCGAGAAAAAGCACTCAAATTAATTACACCTTTGATGTTGATATATTGTGATTCTTTGACTAATTTACTGAAAATTCCGACACAAATTCTTCATAATTTTCAACCTTTGTAGCTTTCATCAACAATATTTGCCTTTCAAGTATGTAAAAAGACATCGAGTGACCTCTAATATGCCATAACTGCACCATTTCCAACAAAATACAATTTACAACATTTTTGATCTTGAAATTCGACCTACCAAATTTAACTGTCGAGAGCTGAAATAAAATTTTTGTCCAAAAATGAATGATATAGAGGATTTCGTCCCTTATTCGACTAGTATTAAAATCGCATTTGTTTTTTGTATTCGCTTATTTCCCTTGTGCTTTTCCGGAGTTTACGATGATGTTAGTATAGTCTTTCACCACCCACAAGATCGATGCGAGACAGTAACCCCATTTGTGACTCACATCCCAAGTGCAAGGTTGTTTGGCGAACTTAGGACATTCTTCTTGATTGAGAGCGGGCGATAAATTAAGACAATTAATTGAACGTTTAAATTTTTTAATTTCTAATAATGTAGTTCGGAGACGACCGTTATTGATTTGTATGCGCTCCAATTAAACGTTTTAAACCCTCTCTAGCACGTACACTTTATTTTCACTTTGTTTAATCAATTTATATCCAAAGTGTTTTTTGTGATTCGCCATAAATCTACCTTTCTATAGTCTGTTCCAGCCAAAAAGGTTTGTGTTGGAGGTATAGGGAACAGCGTTGCCTGATTTAATATACGAATTATTATTGTTTTTGCACAGAACGCATAGGACCTTGTGGATTTTGTAAGAGTAGGTTATTTGACACCTAATATGGGCATTTAAAACATTTTTACGCGGTATAGGCCTTTTTCATATTGAAAAAATATTAAAAATGTAAAACTTCTGAAAAAACGTTTTTTAAGCTTTACATCATCTTATCTCCAATTCTATTTTAGCTATCGACTTAATTTTTCTTTTAAATTAAAGTACTTAAATGAGCGCTTCTGGTAGTTTTTTTGCCGTTGTCAAAATATTGTTTATAACATTATTTACATTACAATTTATATCCGAACTCGCTGTAAATGCATGCATATTTTCACTAATCGACAAACTTTTTTATTTTTGGAAATTGCTATGTACATGCTGCGAAGCAATTGAAGTCCAAATAACGCAGAAGTTTTTAAAAAAAAGAAAATTGATTTACGACTTATAGTTTTTTAGTTATGAATTTTTTTGTGCCGCATTACATTGAAGCGCGTCCCTCGATAACGAAGTGGCTGGCAAGAGATTTGCATTGCATGATCAAAGTACACATTTTTGTCTTAAATACCTTTGTTAGGTAATCAATTTTTGATAATATGCATATTTTGCCTTTTTAAAGCTTTATTCAGTTTATTTTAAGCATTTCAATTAAATTTTTTTAATCAAGGGAACACGATTGTTTGCTTACTAGTGAATAAAAAAATAAGCGTACGAAGCAATTTCTATATTTAAAAAAAATTAAATAATTACAATTTTTGATAAATAAATATATGTATGTATTTATTAATTGTATTAAATTAATTTTATAACGAAAAAAAAATGTCTATATGTACATTGTATAAGGCGTGGTAAACTTGCACGGCATACTGGCAACGGTGAGCTAATAGTAAAGGATCGCGCTAATTAGAATACAAGTGTGCGCGACAAAGCTAGTACATTCCTATACCTCCAACACAAACCTTTTTGGCTGGAACAGACTATAGTTCTTTTAAAGGGTCTCCAATTTTATTTCAACTTTTAGGGGTTGTTCTTACGTTTCTGTGTAAGCATGTAAGTTGTTAAGGATCTAAGTGCAAGACTTTTAGATGCACTAGGGAGTTGTCATGGTGACTTCTATAAGTTTGCACCCCAAGCTGCATTCTCTTCAAATCAATATAAATGTGTATAGAGGGTTGTTTTTATATAAGGGAGATCTTGAAGTAAGAAAAGTCTAATCTTATTTATCTTACTTTTACAAAATTTATAAAAAAAAGAAAACTAACGAATGTTTGGAGGGAAAATCAAGTTGAAATGAAGGAAACAAATTAATTAATGGATATATTGGTTTAAATTTGAGCGTATTTAATTGAAGGGTATTAGAAAAATATTATTTTTAGCGCGTGCAATGATCGGTTGGCATGGAAACATCCCGGGATTTCTAGTTAAAAGTTCAGGGACGCTTTTCCTAGAAATGTTGACCATGATGCAACAACAATTAACAAATAGTGCAATTTTAATTTTAAACCAATTTGCAAACTCGACAAAATTGAAAGGGAGAAATGATGGTGGGAGTGCATACCACAACCACACTGTGGTTTGAAAGGCAACCTTTAACAATTCAAATCCTGAAAATCCTATTTGTGTAAGATCCAACTCTTCTGGTTTTGGATACCTACGATATAAACAATAAACTGAATGTTAAGGTTTTGGTACCCATGTCGAGTTCAAATATTAGCTGCTATGAGGGCGACACTTTTTAAAATTTGTAATTTAAAATACGGTAGGCAACACAAACTACCTATAGTTATAAATCATATTTAGGTACCAATTTTGCTTTAGCCACCCACTGAGGAGCAATGATAATAAAAACATACAATAAACTACCTGCTTGAGTTGACATTCAAAGACGGCAAATTTTTTTAAAAAGATGGCTAGAATTTATTTAACTTATAGACAATGTACTCGTAATTTTTTTTCATTTGATGTATTGAAGTTTTGATACGAATTTATTATCAATGAATAACATTTTCCTAATTTAATGGATGTTATATAATAAAACAATAACCGCGATTACAGAACTCAAAGTATAAATAAAAAAAATTCAAAACAAACACAAATATATTCACTATTCAGTCTTCTAAAATAGCAAGATTATTACCTAATTATTACAGTGGTTTTTTACATGTTTACAATTATTATGTTCACCAATTTGATTCACAATCATAAAATCTTTGTATACCTACATTTTGAAAAGATTTCAAACATTAAGAAACCACAAATTCAAATTTTCATAATATGCAATTTTTTGGTAATATCAAAAAAACGGGGAAAAAAGTTTTTTTGCAATTTATTACCAAAGTAAAAGATATAATTTCCTAAATTTCTTTTATCAAAATAAAACCGAGTTTCTACCAATAAAGTAATTTTTGAATTTGTAGTTTTCTTCCTATAGCCGAAGAAGTTAAAAAAAATGCACACAACGTAACATATTATGTATACAAGAGTGTTGTAAAATGTTTCTTATGAACGACATGTGAACATGTCATATAAATTGGTGTATACTAACCATATAACTTGAGGATTTTTATAAAATACTAAAATACTAGTTGTTGCTAAAAAAATACAAATTTGTTATAATTTTGTTTGTGAATCAACATGTTATCTAGTTTCAGATTTTTACACCACAAATTAGTCCAAGAAATTTTTTTTATTATACGTGGATAATTTATTTTGAATTATTTTGAGTCGATTGAGAGTAAGAATTAAAATTTGCAAATAGGTCAAATAAGAAGCACCCTACTGTATACGTGTTTTAATTTTTAGAAGCCAACCCACATGAACAAAAAATGTTAAAAAAGTTATAGTAGAAGTCAATTGTTTAAGAAGATATATCTTTAGATATCTCGTTGCGCACATCCTTACCTCGCGGAATTCTCGGATCTGCTAACTCTGGCAGAACATAAGTATGCCAAAATGCACACAATTTTTCCATCATTTTATCGCAAAATGCTTGATCAAAGTCAACCTTTATCACCTCTAAATCTACATCTGTATATAAAATTAACATACATGATTTCTTTTGAGCAATATACAGCTGTCCCTGAATTTGGTACATGTAATTATGCTGTGGTTTTAAAAATAGTTTTTCATTTTCACCTATCCCTACACATATAGTACTTTTTTCAAGACAATCCCTTATTTTAAAATTTTTAATACTGTGCAAACATTTAACTTCTACTATAACATTTTCACTTATAATTCCATCTGGAGAAGCTCCCAAAAATTTAAATTTTTTACAAATAAATAAACCACAGGGGTTAACTTTCAAACCCAACTTTTTTTCAAATTTTTTTATAGCTACTGGTTCGTTATCAACCCCATATCTAATAGCAGCCGTGTTTATCAATTCATTCCTATAGAACGTTTGTTTTATGACGTTAGTTCTACGTGTTGTGTCTTTCAACTTGCAAATTTTTCCAAAGCATGAAGCTGTTAATCTCATTCTCCTTTCTTTGATCCATTCTATATTGTTAGCTTGACCTAACGTTTTAATTTGCACCTCTTTGATATTCGCTACTTCTAATTCGTTCATAATTTTTAGTTTGGAGTTCTCTAATTCGGTTTCGCTTTTATCTGGTTCAGCCGAGTCAGAACCGTAATCGCAGTCTTCGTTAGTAACTTTTAATATTTTATTGGGTTTTTTGTAATACTTGTTTTGTAACAATTTTCTTTTCCGTCGCCGTGTACAAAATGTAGTTAAATTTTTCTTTTCTTTATTTTGAGCCGTACTTAATTTATGGAACTCGTATCCCGAGTTATAAGACAACCCAGCTCCATAACACCGATTGTTATATCCACCCCTTTCAATTAAATTAAATCGTTTACCACCCGTAAACTTGGCAACGATAGCCATGAACCGTTCTGCAAAGTTGGTGGTGACATTTTGGCTCAATAGACCCGCTTTATTTACAACCCTATCGTTGATTTTTAAAATTTCGCACCAAATTTTGGCGGAATCTAATAGGTTAATTACTGGCTGGTTTACGCTGGGTTTACGACAAATTTCGCGCTTGCAATTTTCGTGATCGCCAAACACATGAAACGGCACATTTTTTAAATTGTTTTTTAAATCACTATTATTTGATTTACTAATTACATACCGCAAGTACTTGGAATAGTTATTTAATTTTAATTTAATTAATTCTCTAGCCTTTGAGTCAAAAACTTTGTTTTTTATCAGTATATATAGATTAGAAATACACGCTCTTGTTACATGATTAGCACATTCCAATTTCATGACTTTACGTCCATAAGATACATGTTGAAGCACCCTACAATACACACTAGAATCGCCATCACCAATCATAAATTTATACCTAATTCCATAATTATCTTCACTCAAATTGAAACCTTCTACAATAATAGCTTGTTCCATAGAAGTGGATGGCCCGTCGAAATTTTTATAGCACCTATGCTCTAAATCATTATTAGTAGCACACACGTAGCAGAACTTATTTTTAATTCCTAGATGAAGAAGTTTCTTCGTTCTTTTGCCAATAATACACGCGACTCCAGATAAAGAAGAGTAACCGTGGCCATACGATCTTTTAGCCCAACCTCCATCCACTATTACAGTTATAAACGGTATTCCGTCTTCTAAATCTCCAGCCTCGACTGCCAATTTTTTTTCAAGATTGGCATTGTCTTTCATTTGACCAACAAGACTTGACTCCCAGGTTGTAGCCACTTTTCTCTCGTATCTCGAATACGTTGCCTTCTTCATGAACGGGACATTCATGATGGAGAAAAGCTCCTCTCCTTGGTTGTAACCACTCCCTATGCTCATCAAGCCCCAAACGCAGTCGGTGTTGACATTTTGTTTCGTAGTAGGTGTGCTGGGCACACAACGTAAGTTATATGTTGTTTCGCACACTTGGCAATAGTACGAAAGAATGGACATCAGTCCTTCTCTTCTTTCCTTCTTAAAACGGTATTTCCCCATCGTACATTTCTGGTCGTGGTCGAACATCGCTTTTGCCTGTTCCAAGAAGAAGGAAGGAGAAACTAACCGAAGTTCCGACTCGGCCAACTTAGGAATAACGGCGTTTTCTGTTTCCATACAAAGATCGGGTAACTCTTCATCTGGTAAACTAAAAATAAATTGATTAGACCATGTAATAGTTGGATCGGGGTATAAAAGAGCGAACTTGAACATAAAAACCATAGTCCATTTTAGATGTGAATCTCGAGAAAGTATACACACACTTCCTGAAATGTTTTACAAATGTATTACATGGGCTACCGCATGAGGACAAAAGTTTTTTCAGCCATTTTCGTGCGTAAGTATTATGCGCTAAGTTAGAAAAACGTTTCTATAGACATTTGGACAAATCAAGTACACTGAGAGAAGTGTTTGGTAATAATTAAGGAATTTTGGTAATTGTTAATAAATTCTTTACTGAAAAATGGCGAACCAAATATTTATTTTTCAAAACCAAGGGGTTTAATAAAACTATTTAAATTTCCCCGATTTAATACAAACAAATTATTAATTATAATCAGATTAGAATTGATAATAAAAAATAATATTTATTAACAGTAAATGTAGGTATAGTAACCACAAATTAAATAGAATTGAATAGTAATATGTCTAATTTCCTTGAAATAATTCCGTATTGATAAAAAATAAACCCTTATTCAATCAAGTAAATATTTATTTATAATTAACATTCTCGCCATAATGGTGAGTAAGCATTATAAGGTAATTAGTTATTTATTTCACTTCTAATATAAATTGCTTCCTTTTAATTTTTGGTAACATCCACTCAGCAATGGTACTCGTCGTGGTTGGAGCGGCTGATGGTGACACGTCGTCAAAAATCAGTGCGATACACTATAACAAATAAACGCCAAGAATTAATACATGCATAATTAGTTTTTAAATTATACTTACAGTCTTTTAATTATTGAAGTCGATGATCAACATTCAAATTTGGTTTTTAGTTTCATACGTGTATATCAAGCACAAGAATGAGCTCTTTCTACTGCTCTTTCAAGTCGAAGTTATCCTCTTGCACACTTGCACTAATTTTTCCAACATGGCGACACTATCAATTCCATTCTCTTCAAATAATTTGTTTTTTTAACATTAGATGATATATTATTAAACTTCAGAAATTATTAATTAGGTATTATTTTTAATTAAAATAAATAAAATGAAATAATCAGGTATTATACACAACCACAATACACAAATACACTGCATCAAGCGTCACTCCCGACTTCGCTGTTAAACAGTTTATAACCTTATGTGGTATAATATTTTTAATAAATCAAAATTTAGTTTTAGTAAATGTTGGGGACTTTATTTACTAATGGTTTATTACACCCAAATAGTGCCTTATTAAATACAAGAAAAGGTTTAGTTATTATTACCAAATTTAAATTTTATAGTTAGCATATTTCTTTCTTACTTATTATAAACCAGCTACATTAACTACAAACAAAATAGACAGTAATAAAGCATTGATTTATAAGAAATATACCGATTTATAAGAACTGACAATAGTTAATAGATTTTATTTTTCAGAAATCCAAATAATTAAGTATAAATAAATCGGACTCAAAAAAATATTTATTAACTATGACAACTATCATTTCTTTCAGTGTAAAATTTAAAAATCGTTAAACGTGAAAGAGGATCATTATTAGCATTCTAGATATTTAGGAAAAACTGAAAAATTGCATTTTCTTTAAATGCTTATAACTTTTTTATTACTGGAGATAATTTCAATTTTCAAAAAAGAGATAATAGGCACTACTAAAATGCTAATAATTAATTTATAAACTAATTTTTTAATGCGCCGTTTTGGAGATATGATGCAAACTTATGTTTTTTTAAATACAAACCTAACCTCATTTTTATGTTTTTAAAAAGCTAATTTTTTTCTCTTTTCAAAAATATAAGGGTTGATAGGGTTAATTTTTTTAATTCCTTTACGGTAATACTAAAATAGAATATTTTGTTATTTATGTTCAAATAAATTTTGAAAATCAAGTTTGCTATGAAACAATTTCATTAAAAAGAAACAACTGAATTAAATAAATAAATATCACAAAAACGATTAAAATAATGCGAAAAAAAGTACCTTCTAAAAAAATTTTAAAAATAAACCTATCAACCCTTATATTTTTGAAAAGAGAAAAAAATGAGCTTTTTAAAAACATAAAATTGAGGTTAGGTTTGTATTTAAAAAAACATAAGTTTGCATCATATCTCCAAAACGGCACACAAAAAAAATTATTTTATGAATTAATTATTTGCATTTTAGTAGTGCCTATTATCTCTTTTTTGAAAATTGAAATTATCTCCAGTAATAAAAAAGTTATAAGCATTTATAGAAAATGCAATTTTTCAGTTTTTCCTAAATATCTAGAGTGCTAATAATTGTTTTCAAAAAACAAAAGCAGTAGAGGTGGCCATAAAATCCTGCACAATTGTTTCCATTTAACCGACTTCGTATCTCTTACGGTTTCCGAGATCCCCATGCTGTGCACGTTATACTGGACACACTGTATTTATGGAAGATTTATATAACATTAATCTTTAATTATTATTAAACATTTGTTAAGGAAATTCATTTTTAACTAAATATTTAGTAAGTATTAAAAAAGTCACTTGACTGTATAAAGAATTGTGAATTCAAGTGTATCCAGAGAAGAGATCATTTTGAGCTTCAAATTATTTGCATATACTACTCGAATTTTTTAAAGACTACCGACACGTGACCACCTTTATATGTATCAATAAAGATGAAAACAACTTATTTCGTGAGTTTAATTATTTAATTTAGTTAATACATTTACTGTTAATTATTATTAAATATTAATTTACAAAATTTATAATTAAATTAATTATTTATTGAATATTTTAAAAGTCACGTGTCGGTAGTCTTTAAAAAATTTGATTATAACACTTTTATTTTCGTTAATTTATTATAAAAATTTAATGAATTTAAAATAATTCTTTGAAAAACAGATTTTTTTAGTTTTTCAGATATGTACCTATCGCTAAAAATACTCGGGACTAAAATTGACTTTGGTAGTTTTATTGTGGAAAAATTATTTCATATCCACAATAATTAGTTAAAGATTTAATACGTAAATGAAACTAATTAAGTACTTACTTTTCAAAATATTTTATATGGCTATCTTCTTCCACAAAATGATCTGCGTTTTCAATTGACTGCAATATTTTCCGACGCGCGTAATACGCATTGGCACTTCTTGCGTGCTTGCTACGTTTTCTTGTAATAGCCAAAGAACGCGGCATTTTGACCAAAGAAACAAATATAGAATAGATATAATTCTATTAGATAGATACAACGAAACAAATTTTCATAAGCAAAGTCACTTGCATAAAAGAAATACTTTACAACACAATTTTAAGTTTCAGAACCTAGATATATATAGGTGGTATGCAAAAGTTAAAATTACCTACCTACTAAATTCTTGAAACCAATAATTGAAGCCGAAATTTCTCAAAAAAGAAATTTTTAAATTCTTAGTAAAACATGCCATAGAAAAAAGGTAAAATAAGAAGTAGAAATATTTAAATTAAATAGATAGTACTCAAGTCCTAGAATATATAAGAAAAGATACCAGTTGAAAAGGCAAATTTTTAATTTTTTAGGTAAATAAGCCATACAAAAGAAGATTAGAAAATAGAAGTTGAAATCTTCAAATTATGTATATACAGTTCTAGAAAATACTAGCTTTTATTTAAAGGTAACTCGGGGGAAGACGCCACTGGGGCGAGATGCCACCCCAGCATTTTTCAAAATTCCTCCAACCTATCTCTGGAAAATTTTATGTATAGGTTGCTTGTGATTATAAGCTACTAGCAAACATCGTTGAAAACGAGTTTTCGCAAGTCATCGAAAAGTTTTCTAAAAAATTAGCTTTTTATGTTTGACGAAGTTTTTGCTACATCTCAGCTTTTAAATTTTATTAGGTGTTTACTTTTGTGTTATCGATATCAACGAATTGTTAGCTGAAAAGACGGCACTTTTCACGTCTATTGTAATTTTTGCAAAAAAATTCGCATCAAATTTGATTTAGTTAGAGAGTTTTGCATTTTCACCCATAGAATGGGGTAAGACGCCACATTAGTGCAAAGTATGTAACTTAGACTCATTTTATTTAGATTTATAGTAAAAATACGACAATAGTGCCGACAATGATGGAAATGTGTAATGAAAACTATTACGATAACAATGGGCTTCGTAGATTGGATTTGCTGCGTAATTTGCAAGAAGTGGTTACTACACAAAAGATGTAGGTACATGGATTTATGACACATGTGACGATTGAGGTCAATAATATCTAAGGGTAAAACAGTTTTTTTTCGTTTGGTACCGTTCCTGACTTTTTATTCGGGACTAAAACTCACTTTACAAAAAAATACAAAAACATTTTTTTCACTATGTTAACTAATAATTTATGTCGATTTAATATTGCTATCCAATAGTGTATTCTTTGCGCGATAAACACATATGTTTAAATTAATCTAAATGTGTATAATAACGTTTTTATAAATTAATTAAAAAATGTGTGGCATCTTCCCCCGACTTGCTTTACATCAATTTACTAAAAGTCTTACAAAATAATAGCTAGGTCTAATCTAATATAGTTAGTATGTATTAGAAAAGAAAGTTTTAAAGACACATTTCTAAGTAAAATTCGTATAGCAAAAAGAATTAGTTTTATTACAGTGGTCGAGGGTTTGTTTACCTGCACTGACAATAACACTACCCTCTGCTATTATTTATGATCTGTATGTGCGTTCCTTTTCTATCGTTCTGACAGCTCGTTCTTGTTAATTTGATTTAAGAAAAATTAACAAACTTTAACAGCGTTTTTTGGCGAAATCATACCAGTTAACAACATTTTCTTTTTATATACAGAAACTAAGTTGTATTCCTTAGGTGGTAATGTAAAATCAAAATGAAATAAACAAAACCATGGGAGCTATACCCGATAATATACATTTTTACGCAAATTTAATTGCAAATTTGTTTCTTTTGCATTTATTAATTAAGATTATTATTTAATTTTTAGTCACCACCTAGATCAGGCTTGAAATATTCATTATACCGAGATTGATATAATTCGCTCGATTAGTTCTCGAGAAAATCAATGAAAACCTAATTCCGCCAATTAGGCATTAATTATATAATTTTTTTTAAATACTTTTAGAACACATTATTTTCAATGCAATGTCAAAGAATTAACTTTTAATTTTAATTATACTCTGAAATATAAGTAATTTTAGTTGGTCTCTTAAACATGGGTACCCTACCCTTAATAAGAAAATCTAGGTGTGGAGTTGACGTAGAAGCGTATCGAACGTTTTCGTCCTATCGAATATCAGGGTTAAAATCCTTGTAGACACCATTTAACTTTTTTTTTAATTTTCTTTAGTTTCATTAATAAGTTCAAACTTATTTATTGCGTTCTCGTAAAATGGCCCCGACGCAACAGAAATCTCCATTGATATGCAGTCGGAAAATCTCTTGCCTCAAAAATCAACTCAAAAGTGGCCAGCTTCGAACGAAGAGATTTAACTTTTTTTAGAAAATTTTCGTTACTTTCGTTAGTATAAGTTCAAACTTATTTATTACATTCTCGTAAAATGGCCACAACGCCACGAAAATTTCCATTAATAATGTAGTCGGAAAATCTCTAAATCATTATTGGGTTTGAAAGAAACAGAAAATTGGTATAAAAATGGAATGTACTAAATTATTTAATTGCGTATGATATAAACGTCAAACTTGTAGAACTTTCCCACAGTTGAAAATTTAATTCTCCCGTCGATTGTTGTACCATCTATGATCAGAAGTGAAAACTGTGTGAAAACATGCGCAATGATAGTTTCTTTTAATCGATGAAGCGCGCACTTGGCCTTGAATTTTCCAGGAGGGCAACGCGTGATGTAGCTGAGGGTTTTCACCCTGAGTTTCCCGGGCTTTCCAAGAACTCTCGGTATAGGTAATTATTTGGCCAGTAACCCCTAAAACTTTTTAACAGTAATTTCCTTTTAGAAGTGGAAAATTTGGAAGTTGTTAGTCATAAAATATTTTTAAGCGATTTCCATCATTATATTGGAGCGATATAAATATTTTCAGAGGGCAAGTTTTTTATTTACAACTTTCGCATTGTAATTAAATTCGATATATTTGCAATTCAAAAATGTCGTCATGCGAAAGTGTTCACGTCATAGTTTTAATTTCAGAGGTTTAGCAGACCCAGTTGAAGTTAGTTGAACCATTGCCGAAACTAGGCCGATGAAATCTACATCATGTAAACAAGGACGAGATTATTATAGTTTTGTTATGTAGAAAAGAGTGTGCCAAACTTATGGCTGATAAAAGTGACAGTGAAAATAGCAATTTATGTCGAATTAGAAACATCTACCTCTACCAGAAACGTACGCAGGTCATCGACACAATTCCTTCCAGTACGAAATAAACAAACCGTTTTCATTTCTATAGTTACAATTTAAATTGTTGTAGTAAAAAAATGATAGTGCACTAAGCACTCTTATGGAACACTTTCATTTTTACAATGGAGAGTGAAAATAATAAAATTGAGGCCATTTTGTGAGAGCATTATGAGTCTTAATGTCGATTTCACTAATACAATACAATTAATACCTTCACTCTTTTGTTTCTAAAATCATCATCACTCGCTTCAAATTTCGTAGTTGGAATTTTCCTCTTTTTGAAAAACAACCTATCAAACAGTTCCGTCCATCATTCCCATAGCCTCCTCTCGTCCAAACATGGATATATCTTTTTTCAGATATCGATCCAGTTATGAACTCAATCTAAATTTATTGTTACAACTCTTATCAATACATGCAAAAAAAATTAAATAATGCAACTGCCAATGTTCGTTCGGTTCAGTGTTCTAAATCTATGTCAGCAGTTTGTTGTGCGGTTTTATGTTACTTTTATTATAAAATGTTGCGACCTCAATTTTTGAGGTCAACTAGCGACGGTCGTCGACCTGCAAATTATAATCAACCATACCACATTACTGCCGCTCTTATCAGTTTGAATTTTATATCACGCTCAAGGTCCTAGCTCCGTTATAATATTGATAAGGTTTTCCGTTTAAAAACGATATCTATCAGAATTATTATTTCGCACAAACATTAGCCCAATAAAAGTGTCAAGTGGATATGGCTTTGAAGTCTAAGTATAGTTACTGATAACAAAAACTAATTTTGTTACTAGGACAAAAATCATCTTCTTTGTCTTTTTTTTCAATCAAAAACCGACAACCCAGAAATTTAAACATCCTCCCCAAACATGCCCAAAAAGGGTCTCACCACTTTATTTTTAGATGCAAGCAATTAAGAAGACTATTTGCGAAAATTGAAACATTTTGAATAGCTCCAACGTGGACTATTTCAAAATTAAGTTGCTCTATTGAAGTTGATCACAAACTTAGCACTTACGTCATCAATATTAGTTTCGTCCTGTGTTCCACTCACAGGTTATTAACCTGCTAAATTAGCAAGACCTTATACCTATTTTCACGTGTACATTTTTTCCCTCCCAATTTCTGTAAGTAAGTAGTGGTAAAAGGTTCGAAATGTGAATAACGAAAGTTGATAATGATTTAATTGAAAAGTCGTTTTTTCAGTTGTTTAAAAAAATTGAAAACGTGAGATTTGTACTATAAATGTTAATACTATAACTTATTATTTATTTATATTATAAACATTACGAAAACTGTACTTATTATAGTAAGTGCTTATTCAGCAAACACCCACTTTCAATAGCAATTATCTAGCAATATCTGAAATTATAAATGTTGAACAAAAGCGGAATCTAGGAGTCGCCTTAATTCAACATCTGGATGCTAAAAGGTCGACATACAGTCAAAAGCGGTTTTAGCGACACCGCTTTGTATGACCATAGACGAAATAAATATATTTATTTCGTCTATGGTATGACGTATCGGATATAACGACCGAATTTTGCGGTCCCTTCAAAGACGGTTTAACCGGTTATGACTATATTTTCAAATGCCCAAAAACGGATTTAAAAATTTCAAGTCTTCCTTGTTATTCCTAGGTATACCTACTATTAAACGTTTTCTCTATATTTCAAATAGATACAGACATCGATCAAATCATCGGAAAGCGAGAAAGCCATGAAGGCACTATAGAAATATTTAACCAACTCAACTAATTGGGACTGAAAATGAGCTCAAACTTGTTTGCCCCCTCTCCCATCTGTAGAGAATACGACAGTAAAACAGGGAAATAATGGGTCTGCCGTGGACTCTCTGAACCAATATAGGGGATTTCTTTATCTTTAAGGTTTACAGCTCAGAACTGATAATAAAAGCAACCCTCCTAGTCCTTTTGGTCCTGGAGCAGATAGTTGGAGCTCTCCTGGGAGTGAGACCCGACATGTATCAGAGGAATATTTAGTAGGTAGAACCTTAAAGTCTCGGGGTTAGAACTACAACAATCAGCAAGTTCTGGAAAGATACATGGAGCACAATAGATCCAACTAGTCAACGTGTATGAGAAATTGATCCCTCCATTTCTTGATGTCAATAAAAGATAATTAAAAAATACATCTTCCTAAATTGTTCTGGAGTTTTAGTTATTGTTTTGTATAGGAGCTTAGGATTTCGGCCTCAATTTTGTAGAAATAAAATAATTTTTCGCAGTAGCCCAGAAGAGCAGAGTGATGCTCAATCTATACAATAGCTTGTGTCGTGATTTAGCTAGCGCTATGTGCAACGTATCCAACAGTTTGTTGACACATATGGCAGCATATTTTACAAACCAAAGAGACACTGTCCGTTCTTACTTTGAATTAATAAAATAAGTTTGTGAAAAACGAATTTCTTCAACTTAAAAGAGAAAATAAACCCCTACTTGAAACGTCTACTGATAACCAACTTTAACTTTAATCGTAGATACAAGTGTAAACTTTGCTTAACCAAGAATAAAAGTACCGACCCTAAGACTCGGTGCATACTGTGAAAAATGTTGTCGGCCAACAGTTTTTTAGCTGAGTTTTCCATTTGTTTGAGTGAACTGTTTAGTCGGTACGCGCGCACTCCCAACCGACTAAACTGTTCTGTTTAGTGTGAGCCGGGTCTTAGAAGAGCAATTTTAGAACCAAACAATTGAGCCATTAATATCAAAATACTTTGCAAATCTAAGGGTCGTATTACAGGAACTAAATTTAGTACTAAATTAGACTAAATTTAATAATGAATTAATAGTCTAAATCAACTCAAGGAGCAAAAACACGGGAATCTAAGCCTTAACGCCTTGCGTAGAAATATCGACGCACGATTGTGTATGACGTTAAAGCTTAGATTACCGTGCTGCTGCACCTTGAATTGATTCAGTACTAACAAGTTAGTAGGTACGACATTGAGACTATGTAAAACGGCCCTAAGACTCAGATGCTCGTATTGCTCAAGAAATAACTGTTTTTAAGAAGATCGATTTGGTGATTTCATTTATTTTGTTAATGTTTGACCACACAGATCAATACATTGCATTAGTTGTAAATCTTGAGAAGCAATCAATCTATTGTGCCAACGTATTGTATGAAGCCTGTCACGTTTTTTTAGAGAACAATTTATGAAAACAATAAGTCCAATTAAGTGCAACTCTTGAACCGTTTCGTCATGACAAAAAAATGAAATGCAAAAATTATATACTTTCTACAGATCTAAACAATCATAACCAATAATAGATGGCTTAATCTAACGTAATTTAGAGAAAGTATAAGTAGCATTTCTCTTACATAATTAAAATATCTGTCAATATGTTACTTTTGTGAACGAAATTGTACAACTTTTCACCATAGCAAAAATATTTTTAATTCATCCTCATTGAGGATGAATTGGGGAGGACTTATTGGAAAAAAGTAATTTCATAGATGGGACCAAAGGGTCGATTTGAGAACGAAAGGCTGTATTTGCAAATCCAATGCACGCTTCTAACTAAGATACACCTGATCGATAAGTCTTATCTCATTGGGGCTCCACACTCGCTCCATGAAAAGTAATACCTCAAGAACAAAAGGAATTTTTGTTTTAAATACATACACATATCATTTTAAAAGCGAAAACAAGACACGTGCATCTGGTAAGAATAATTCATAGGTAAACGTGAGTGCGCTGACCGAAGGTGAATTAAGTTAGTGGGTCAGATTGGATCGAGTTTACAGAACCACTCTCGCTCTTCAGTGCTGCGCGAGTCGCGGCGAAATATTAGTAGCTTTAGCGCTTAGGGAGAGATACCGAGCTTGGTGTTGTATAAACGGTTATAAAGTTTATTTGTTTTGTGTGATATAATAATTGTTATACGATAAATATTGTGCGTTTGTGATTAATAAAAAAAAAACTTAATCGAAAGTAAAAATGACGGTTAAGGATCTTATTAATACAGCCTGTGTAAATCACAAGTCCATCGAAGGAGATAATTTCGAACTTAAATCCGTACTTCAGGAGAACACCAATAGACCTCCAAAATTGTCTTCCGAAGACGACGAAAATCTTTTGGGCAGGGTGCTCGCAGGTAATTAATTTTTATTCGCATTCAATGTCGCCCAAGTAATTCTTATTTAAATAACCAACATCTCCATCTCCTCGTTTAAAATTAGAGAGATCAAAATAGCGAAGGTAATTTGCTTATAACTTTGCCAAAATGTTTATAATTGCACTTTAAAATTTTTAAATCCTTCATTATAGTCTCTTTCGAGCTTTTCACTTTTCAATGCTAATTTTTGCGCCGTTTAAATGGGACAATGGGCCTGTAGCGAGACTACGAGTTCATTGTACTGCCATCGTCCTCGGAAACTTGGTCTCTCTCCAACTAACCAAACTCGTATAGCTTTTTCGCTCCCACTCGATCGTGGTTCAAAGATCCGTGTCACGTAGCTGCGAGCCTTTAACCGGGGCCCCAATTTAATACCTCGTTCTTTATCGTTTTGCTCATGTTGCGCTCGCAAAAGAAAGAGATACAAATCGAGGCCAAAGAAACTCGGATCGAGGCTAAGTTCGTTCACCTTTCCAGCAACTAAGTTCAAATCTGGGGCAAGATGAAATTAAATGGAAGAGGTTAGTGCAAAAACAGCACATGTGCGTCGTTTAACCAATGGCTGCTAAGCGTTCCCTTCCAAACGCTCGTAACCTCGAGAACGGGTTCAACGTTCGCGACCGCTAAATGGGTTACCTGTCCCTCGCGTTCTTTGCGAAATGCTATTTTGTACAGAACGTTATCGTAACCGTATATATAATTCGTAAGCGTTAGATACTTGTATTTTTTTTGTCAGTTGATATGACCTGATTTTGACATGCGCCGAATACTAAAACTAGTACAATTTACTAACAATCGATCAAAACGATTTAAATGTTATTTCGTACAAATTTATTTTTATTTCTTTTCTTCCAATTAATTTTAATTAGTAATTGCTCGTCCAAAATTATTTTTTCTAAAGTGAGACAAAAATGTACTTTTTCTCTCATCTACTCCGACACCCACCACCTCATCTCTTATTCGCTCGACTCTTTTTGAATGAGACAAAGTGAATAAAGAGCCACCATTTTCTTAAAATAGTTTGCATCTATTTGAAGATGCTTCTGGCGTGGATTTTTTTCCTTCTCGTCTGACCTACATGTCCCATCGCATTTTTATTTGGATGTTACGCAATTTAATGGAGTCCACGTTTGTGATTGTTTTGTTGTAAGAGAAACTAAACGAAAGTAAAAGCAAACAAATTCTTGGCTGTCTTCATTTGTTATGGCTTATGGGACCACATAAGAATGATGATCGAAGGTTGAAAGTGAAACTTTTCTTACTTCTCACCTGACCGGTTTGTGTGCCACTAACACACTAGACACTAGACTTTCTTTGGAACTCTCTCTCGATCACATAATAGTGAGAAAATTTTATCGGTATTAAGAAAGTATTTTTTGCGTAAAAAACAAAACGTGACGTATTTATAATGGTTGGGAAACTATTAAAACTATTAATTAACATTAATATAAATGCTATCCACTAGATAAGTTTGACATTGGCTCTACAGAAAGAAATATGTAAAATTATTACTTGGTAAACGAGCGTGCGAGAGGGACAAATAATATTTAAATGTTGCAAAGAGAAAAAGTGACGGAAAATGCTTATTTACGTTTGGCCGTGGAAGGAGTGAAACAGAACTACATCGCACGCTTACAAAATATTGTATGTCGACCTCAAAACGTAGAGGCAATGCCCTTACTCGAAGTCTCTATACAAGTAACGCGTTGACCTCGATTCCAACATTTATGAGTCAAAAAGGAATCGCGAGAGACTAGATTCGATGACCCCGAGAGTCGGGCAACGAACTAGCCTCAATATGACCTGAATTTCTCTCAATTCGGAAAGTTTAAAATAATACCGAAAGTCAGTAAAATTTAGACCTCATATAAACTAAGATTATCGGAGTGGGCTTTTCGGGAGCACGCAACTTCCCTCGTATCTTCCCGAGAGCCCAACTTTGTTTTGTGGCCAAAATCACGTTGCGAGAATTTATAAGTCAAGTTGATGATATAACAACCCACTTTCGTAAGTTAGCAAAAAAATGTATTTCCCGTTACAAATAATAAATATTTACAATACGTAACTATAACAAATAAATTACTTATTTAAACACGACGTTAAAAAAAAGACGAAAGTAAACTCATAATAGAAAAGTGAAAGTTGATGCGTGTTTGGTTAAGAAAGCGATTCTCTCTGAAGAATGTGTTTTCTCAGGCTATCGGAAACCACTTTTACTTTTAATTTAAAGTGCGTTTTGTTTGATTAAATGGCGAGTTTTAACGAGCTCAAGTACAAAGGAGGGAAACAATTTGAAATCTACATGCCCGCGAAAGTCCCCATTTGATCCTAAAACATGGCAAGATGATTAGGCGCGCCAAAATAAGTCTCTTCGTAAAGCGTTTTGGAAACAAATTATTTCGATCTTTAAATTAGCCCATTTAAGTATTTAACCGGTGAGTCGGAGAGCAATAAGTCGTGACGTAATTTTAAAATGTCCGAGGACGTAGAATAATACAAATCCGTTAATTCCATTTTAGCACTCTCCGATTTTGTAACGTCTAATAAAGTTAACAAAAGTGTCATGAAACTCGGATAATAAACTTAAATCACCCTCCCACATAAATGGAGTTCAACAACCGAAAGAAGGGGATGAATGTTGAATCTAGATTAGAGAACGTAGGTGGTGCACAATTTGTTTTAAGACGCTGAAAAGCTTCTTCAATTTTTATATAACTCGTAAAGACTATTTTAGACGTCGTTGACCTGAAGCTGTAAACGTGTCCTGTAAAAAGATGTAGTTGGTTGAATCCTTCTGAGGGTGGCGAGGTTGTTCACCCACGGCACCCCGAGGTCAATCGAACTAGGTCACTCGTTTAATACTTCATTCGCTATGAGCATATTGCACAATTCCCAACTGCTAATTATTTCTCTAAAGTATTAATTGACTATATTTAAAAATCGAAAAAAACAAATACGTGTAATTGTTATGGACGTGGGCAATTCGTTTCGTCCTCGAAGGCGCCCCTAGCACTCGTGTCTATTTTTATAAAATCAAATTCTCCCCAAAGGTAGTTAGAGAATCTTCATTCAGAAATTTGCTCAAGTTACAAAGAAAGCCTACTAATATCCCTAAACAATTTTAAAGCCGGACCTGCTTTCATACACGTTTCTCCCCCACTCTAAATGCTACGGTTAGATTTTCCTCAATTTGCGGCAAATTTGCATTTTTTTGGTTAAATTTACAATATTTCAAAATCGAATATTCCAATTTGTGGTGGAAAGTTTCTCGGTACGGACCTGAAGTTTGCGTAACGATGCAACTTAAACGAGAGTGCGGCCCAGATACGCCAGGTCTACGACCGACATCGCGGTCAAGACTCTCGGTCCTGGATTAGAACATTCTTTCGGATCCTCCGTATCTTTACAACTTATTTATGCATTACATTTTAAAATAAAAATTTTGTAATTTATAATTTAACGAGAAACTATTTCAAAATATTTCAATTTAAATAAAAGACAAGGACAAATTATTAACATTACGTCGGAATTATTATTTGTTATTACTTTAATCGATTATATTAGATAAATATGAAAGCAAAATGTATGAATAAAATTGAAGAAAAATCGAAGGTTGTAGTAGCCGAGCGGACAAAGTGATACGTGTGTTGATGCTTGGTTATTTCTTACGACTCCAAGGCCTTGCAATTCGCGCGTCCCACTTTCCATGCCTTGGTCAACGACCGGACAACGTAATAATAAGTTGATCAACTCAAAAAAATAAAAGTCGCCTACAAAACTCGCTATTTAATTATTTAAATTACGCGCGCGTGAATGGCCAATTTTATTACAATTATTTGGGGCACATTTTTTGGAATTTTCCAAAAGGATTTTGACAATGTTTCGGCTCGGAAATAGACGAAGCAGTAAGCGCCACCAAAGTGACCTGTTTTTCAGCTTCACGAGACAATGGCGCACCAACGACGATAATGTGTTAAGTACAGTCCTCGTATGTGGAAAGTGGAAGGGGGAATATTACACGTGTGGACGTGGGCGATCGCTTACATCGTCTTCTGATAAAACGTTCAAGTCATACAGATAAACCACTACAAAAAGACGTAAGCTGAGACTATTGCTAGTCAACTCATTTTAAAAGCAGTACAAGTCCAAAATGCAACACCCTATAGACTTATATTTGGGAGGGGGTCAAAAGACATCGACGCATCTAGAAAAAACTATAGTGACTTTTGGTAAAATTTCAATAGAATTAATGGCACTAACTCGAAGAACCGCTTAGGAATGACCTAAATATGTTGCTCCCATTTGTTTTATTAACAATTTAGGCAACTCATCTTAAGTCATGGCTTAGCGTTAGTATACAAACGGTTCTCAAAAAGGTTAATTCAAATATTTGCGGAGAGGGGTCGAAAAGTCAAGTACGCGGGAGACATATTTTCTACATAGCGGTGCCGTGGGGTAATGAAGCAATCAAACTAATTCAAAGTGTTTTTGCATTTCGCGTTCTCTAAAGGGTGGCGTAGCGTGTCGTAGTACTATAGAATTACACCTTAGGGTGACTCCTTCGGTTGACTCACATTATTTTCCTCCACCGTCGTACAGAGAGTAGTAGTGGGTGGACTCGAGGGTTTTACGTCACCTATTCGTGAAAAAAATTCTAAACTCTCCCAAGCGAAACGTAGTAAACGCTGAAACGATTCGAAAACGCCTCTTTTTAATTTTTGACCCCCTTTGGATTAACTGCAGTCGATTGCTTAAATTGGTTTTGCAATAGTGTACTAATAAATTTTTATCATGTAAATTTTTTAAATATAAAATTAGGTTAGCGTTTTAATTAGTATTTAAAACAAACAAAAACAATTTTTGCTAGTGATAAAATTAATCACTTTTAAAGAGGTCGTTACTCTCGTGTCGACAAACAAACTGCTCTTGAATTAGATATCATTAAATAAGTACTCTATGGAATTTAAAAAAAGATCTGCTCCAACACTGACTGATATTGATTTTGTAACAAAAGTTGAAAACTTTTAAAATTTAGTTAGTTTTTGGCTTCAGTGCTGTAACGAAAGGTCCCTCGTAGCTTTCAGTAACACGTGTTATTCTTTTTTTTTGTGTAATTTTGAATTGAATCTTAGATCTACAGGTGAATAACGTCGCGGCGTCTGCGCGCGTCGGAACGCCTACGTTCTGTTAACAACCCCGGATGAGGACGCCGAACCCGCCAGTTCAGCGTCAGATATTACCCCGTTATGTTACTTGGATAATACTTTAATTAATTTAAATAGAAAAAATTCGCGTATTTAATAAATTATTGTTTAGTGAAAAAAATTACAAAATGAGGGATGTTGGTGGAATTAGAACAAATTTAAATCCAGGTTAGAAACAAAAATTAAAATCACATTTTTTTGAAAAAATTAATTAGCAAAATATTTATTTGTTATTATTTTTATTTATTTATTATTTTTATTATTGTATTAAAATAGTTAAACACGTGTTGACCTCGACATTGAACTTTTCATCTAAATTGGGGTCAGAGTGTGTGGCGACATCTGTTAGCGAAACTACAAAGTATTTTATTTAAAGTTACTCGTTTCGCCAATAGAGGTCGAAAGCAATAATGTTGCGTTCGTTAATTCAAATATTTTAATTCATAAAAATTGCGCACCTTTTAACATAAATAATGAATTTAAAAAAATTATTTAATTAAAGACTTTTAGACAAATATTTTATTTTTGAAGTTTGAAATAAAAACAAAAATATTTCGGTACCAAACGTGGATTTTTACAACTTCAAAAAAAGTTTGAAATTTTTTGATACATTTTAAAATTACAAAAAAAATCAATTATGGGCGTAAATCAGCCTTTTTTCGTAAGAAATAAAAAATTCTATTTAATACGCATTCGTTTAAAATTTTGAACTTGCTCCTAACTGTTTTAAAATACAAGTGCCATACTTAAAAATAATTGCCACATATTTGACTTGTGTGTACAGTTTTATTTTATTTTTTTTTAAATTTCATATTTAAAAGTGGAATGAGATGTATCAAGACGTAAGAGAGGAGAAGGATAAATAAACGGGTCGTTTGAGGTCTGTAACCGCAAATCGGGTCAAAATTCGCGAGTTAAAGTGTGAGTAACCTCGTTTGTCCACCTTCCTGACTTGGTTGCACATTGCATAGCATTACCACTTCACCACTGTTTCTTATTAGCAATACATAAATGTGCAATGTGAGAACTTTTTATAAAAACGCCAAGAAAATGAGGGAAAGTGCAAACTTGATCATTATTTATATAATTTATTATAAACTGTCCCACTAAGTTTATTTATAAATAAACAAATTTTACTTATTAGCACCGATTTAAATTGTGATTTCATAAACACTTACTGATGTATGTAGTCCTGTGGGCCTGATTTGTCCGTCTGGTCTGAAAAAAAAAGGATGTGTTAACTCAAAAATCTGTTTTCTTGGCGAATGAATGAATGAACGCTGAAACGTGCTCTTGTTTTAGTGGTGATACATATTGCTTAAAATGGATTCCTTTCAAACCCCTTCTAGAGACAGACTCCATTATACATAAATGGCCTTTTATAGCCTTAGTTTTATAATACATTTCTAAAGAACTAAAATCGTGAATGATCAATATTTTTTGCATCAAAGAACAACCCCTATGTCGATATACTTAAAAGGGGTGATATCGAGACGACGATGATGTGTAGCTCTAAAGAGGTCGACGGCATAACTATCTTTAAAAGGTTCGGTTATCGCAGGCGGGTTACCTTAATTAACGAGCGTTATTTCTAAAAATATAATTAATTAAGAAAGGAAAAGGTGATTGTCCTATAAAAGAGGACAGTGTACTACACTTATTACGCAAATGCGGTCCTGATATTTGCATACTCATACTATTCTGAACTCACTATTTATTTGTGGTCATTGCTCTTCTATTGGCTTACAAATTGGACAGGTCATAGACTTCTAGTTTCAAATGTGTTGTGGGATTACTATAGTTGAATGTTAATTTTACAATATTTTTTTACAATTAATATAAAACGTTTATTAGTATACCTGTAGGTTTTATTATTTTTTATTATTATGGTTTCAAGGTATTTATATGTCAATTATAGAATTGTAATCATTAATAGTAAACCACGTATAGAGGAATTTCCTTTCATTGACCTAACAACTGCTAACTTTTATAATATAACAATTATAATTGGAAATATGTGCATTATATGTATGTAATTGCATAAATAATTTACTTTCGATAACGCATTTATCCATATCGAGGCCGAGAACTGTGAACCACAAAGATAAATCCACAAACCCACAAAAATTATGTAGCTTAGTTTGCTAGGTCGTATACCTTTTCGATGGTACAAGTTATTAAAAGAAATGCAAATGAATTTTTTTTAAATCTTACAAAAAGTCGCCAATTTTATTAGCAGAATCGACAGGAATTTGGTTATTAAATAATAATTGATAACATCGACCGTTTGGGAGGAATGATCTTGGATGCAGCGAATGGGTTCATCGCTCGCGAGGTCGATGGTTGCATCGACACGCGAATACGAACAATAGCAACGATTGCAGATCGCGCCAGATTGCCACTGAGGTAAAAGTAACGGTGTTGGAGTTCGACGTTCTCTCCATAAGAATATTATATATTTTAAAACCCAAATTTCTGCACATTACTTTATTTTTAAACCCTCGCTTGGCGCGTCGAGAATTTTTAAAATTCCGACAACCTTCATGTGGTGATGACCGTTGAAAAAAATTCTCTCAACTGCTCAAGGGTTGGTTATATTTACAACAGTCGTAAAGTGTTTGTATTACAAAAGGTTTAAACTAATAATTACCAATTAAAGCGTTTGACTGATGGTCAATGGTCAGGTTGTATATATCTTTTACAACAGAAGCAATATTCGAGACCATATCAAATCTCGACCACCATTTTAAGACCTTTACGGTATAATTATACTTGTTATGATTTGTTAAATAAATGGCCAAAATTGGAAGAATGTAGTTGTAAATCAAAGTCGAAAATTTCTTGTTGTGGTCATTAAACTTAGTTCCGCCCACAGAGTTATGTAATATTTTCACGGCCAAACAACTTCTATTTGAGAAGGTTCCTCAACTTAAAAGTGCAATAACGTTCGGTACCGTAACTTTCTTAGAACGAACTGCACCACAAGTCTTTACCTTTAGGCAACAAGTGTGAGAAGAAGTTTTTTTTGCAAAAATTATTGTCACATACGCGCGCGCTAGTTAATGCTTTAACTTTTACTGAGATCATAAATATGCAATTGAAAATTTTCTACTTTCTATCACACTCTTTTTTTTCTTATAAATAATTACACATCGGGTTTAATGTGCGTAAAAATTGGAATTGCTAAGTGTTGCGACAATAAACTATACTTAAATTGGTCTTTCTGATTTATAACCCGACAAGAACCCCAGAAGGTACCATGAAGGTTAAGTTAAATTAAATAATAAAACGTAATGTCAAAGTTAGCCTTGTGAATTATTTCGTAATGGACTCATTTCACTGATGTCCAAATTCTTAGAGCTGGGGTATTCTATTATTACATTTTCGACTCCTCGTCCGAATGTATTTTAAAGCGTAACCAGAGCTACTCCGAATTTGGCCACAATAACATTTTATTATGTTGTCATTTGAGTATGTCAACAATAATCATTAATCATGGAGGCAATGACACCGGTATCACAACTTTTGATTGAGCTTGGAGCAAAAAATGTTTTGGTAGGCTCTCGTCGTTATTTTTTTGCTTCGTTCGATGTGGGTTTCGTGACCAAAAGGGGTTTGTGGAAGGCTCTCTAGAATTGATTATAAGTAGGAGGTTGTAATTTTAATAGCTACGTGATGGGAATTCAATCGCATTTCGTAACAATTAACGTAAGTTGTAGTAATTGAATAAGTATGCGACATGAGCCGTTAGAATGTGTACGTAACGTAATTTTGTATGCAATACCGACGTCATCAGTCACTAACCTTTGGCGGAAACTCGAAAATGTGCGAAGATAAAAAATGCGTATATATTGTTACTTACATCAAAATATGTAACTAATGGACGATCGGTACTTACTGTTGAGGAATGCCTTTTTCTTTCAATAAAAATTTCTAAACAGATGGTTTCCATTTGTGGTCTAATATACCAGATGCCGATTGAATTAATATCGTAGACGGAAATTAAGATGAGATAATGGTTGTGCAACAATAATAAGTGAAAAGTTGTTAAGAGAGGAACGACAGGTATCGTTACCTGTTTGACAGGGTGAGCGTGCACCCGGAGCGTGCAGCTTGCTGATTATACATCACCCTCGGTTTGGTACATTAACTACATATAATTTTATAGGCGACTATAAAAAGCCTAACTGTATACCTGCGGATGTGGAGATTTTGGCACGTGATGTTGATTTGTATGGATGATGGGTTTCGAGGGTGGCCACAGCTTTCGGTTTCACGTAACGGGCCCCTTTTTTATACTTTGTTGTTTCGTTCTTCTTATTTTTGATAATTTCAATAGTATAAAATATAACGGAACTTGCCGGAAGTGCAGAAGTACGTCTTGGACAAGCAAAAAATATAAATTGAGCTTATGTAATTTGAGATTACTTCTATTCTACTCTCAGAATAAGAACTAATTTCAAAAGCTTCTATTAACGTTTCTGGTTAGTGATTGGTATTTTTCGAATTCTTACAAGTACGCGAGCAAAATATCTATCGGAAGAAGTCATGGGTTTTTCTCGACTTGTTGATGTTCGAAAACGCTAAAAGTATTTATCAACTCGTAAAATGCAAGCACATGACATCTCATTAGTGTCGAGAATTTTTACAGAATTATTTTGTACTGTTGTGAATAGGAATACTGACGGGGTAAATGTCCAATTATTAAACGTAGAAAAACCATAAAGTTTTGAATGGAAAACCTCCAAAAATATTACAGTGGAACAGTTTCACATTTTCGAATGGACAAACGTCTGATTATTTCTCAAAAATTGCCATGATTCAGAAATGGCTTATAAAATTCGACTGACAGCCCATTTCAGCCGAAGCCCCAGCTCTCATGAGCAACTAACAGTGGTAGAAATCTAAATTCCAAGAAAGATCAATTTTTCCATACCACCATCTTCCACTCCATTATGTATTAGTAAAATGTAATTAATGGCGTATATGGTATATATGTACAGTAATGTCCGCCTATAACGAACCCGGTTGTAGCGAACTCTTGGTTATAACGAACTTTTTTTACTACAACTGCAACTAATTTACTACAACTGCGTTTTTATTATTTTATCACTTATAACGAACCTTGGATATAACGATCTGATTTTATTGGTCCCTTGAAGTTCGTTATAAGCGGACATTACTGTATATCCATATACGTATGTGGTATAGGTAGTATGTGGGTGAGGACAGTGCCAGAGGTATGTGCTCTCATAAAGAAGTAAAATTTGGTTTTTCCTTGTTTTCTTCTCAAATCTTTCTAAAACTCTAATATTTAGTAATTTTTCTTTTCCATCGTGCTCATCCTCTATGTGTACCTATGTTTTTATCTCGTCTTCTCGCTTATCAGACACATAACTACGGAAAGACCAGAGTGGACCCAGATCCACCTAAAATTTTGCTGGATCACCCTTGTGCCCACTCTGACAAATACAGGTTCCACAATACTGTGGAACCTGAATTCCACACAAAGTATTTCATCTGTAAAAAGTTTTATGGGTCTCATTTGGTCCACCCAAAAAAAAATTGTAGCCTCAAAGTGCCCCCCTGATTTTAGGAAGCTAGTTACGTGCCTGTCGCTCTTGTTCATGATTCGTCACTCAAAATCAACTTTTTACCCCTTTTGGACTTCTCCAATAATAAAAAAAGCATCGCAACTGAGATTTATCAAATATTTAATTTTTTGGTTCAACATGTCGCAATTTTTTTTCTCTTGGGAACGACTTCAATAAAAAATATTGCATACATTTAAGAAGAAAACCTTGACTTTTTAAAAACTTGTGCAATTTTAAAAATATTGTAAATTTGTTTATATTGCGTCAATTGCTACATTGCTGGCAATAAAAAAAAGATAAAATTTTATTACTGTTAGGGATGATTTTTTAACTTAACACCGTCTTAAATAACGGCACTCAAAATAGCCTCATGATCATAATGGTCCGAATATTTCCATTTAAAAATATAACAGTCCTATTGAAAATTTAAACATTATATGGGGTAGTAAAAATTGCACAATAAAAAGTAGAACGTGGACGAAATATTATTTGTTGTGTAAATAAATTTTGAGCAAAATCTAAATCACGAAAACAAGTAGGCGCTAACGTCATCTCGAGTTCAATGTCAGTCAGTCGCATCTTTTTTCCTGGGTCGCCGACTGACCGTGGCCGCTAGTTCTTTATAGAACAACACAATGCATATAAAACTAATGTTGACGAGCGAAATTTTCCGGTATCATCCGACCATAAGAAGACAATAATGATGAACTCACTTTTCGCACAAGCTTCTGTACCAGTGGGGTAAGTGACTTTGCGTGACCTCGGAAATTTTCGAGAATTAGCGAATAAGTACGAACATATTTGCTAGGTCAGTGGCCCGTACAAACTCTTAAATATTATTATATCTACAAACAATCATACAGAATTCTTCTTCTTTTTTACTTATTTTAGAAATAGAACGAGTTACCGGGACACCTGATAAAAGTTTTTGGACTACATTCAAAGTTGGCGCCGAAAAAACAAAGACGCTTCGATTATTCAACTTTTTTCTATTTGTGAGTCAAATTTCTTTAGTTGGCCCCTATGAACACTTCTGAAACTAAAGCAGTTACTATTTGTTCCACCACTTTCGAATTTCGAAAGACCTGTAGGTTGGAATTGGAGGAATCTCCAACAAAAATCACATCCATGAAGTAATAAATTTGAACCCATTAACTCTCACATTTTTAAATGAAAGGCGCACAGTTTCGCTAATTGACTTTTAATTGTAACAGCGAAATGAAAGCTCATCAAACGAAGACCCATTGTTATCCGCGACCATCATCACACTCGTATTGTAGCACTTTCAAAAACTGTTACGTCAATAAATAATAATTTAAACGATACCTAAAAAGTTAAAAGACGGCCTTTTTTATTGCCTACTCGATGTGGCCTATTTTTAAAATCATAAAACGTTCAAAATTACCTCTAACCCAAAAGTACCGTGTAAACGGTTAAAAATATCTCGAGTTGTAGCAAAAGTACAATTCAGGTACAAAATTTTCAAATTTTTAATCAAAAATTATTTTGTTCACTTTTTCTGACCGGTCCACGAGGCAAAAACGCATAACTGTTCCACTTAAACGGTTTTTGCAAACATTTTACAAGCCTGTCTTTTGTCGAAGTTTTGCACTAGATTTGGGTTTGGGTCCAAGTAATAAAAATATTAACTTTATGGCAGTGAAAGTTTCTAGTCGTTATTACAACCATTATAATTTTTCTAGTGTAATAAAAATTTGCCGCCCGTTGTAAGGGCACATAAATTGAAGTCGCATTTTCAAAATTTGAAGATTTAAAAGGGTTGACGTAAGTTGAGAGATTTTTGTGTCTTGGCAATAAAATTATAAGAAATTCGGACAAAACATTTTTGGAAAGAGTCACTAAACTTATTTTAAAGGACACAATCGGGGACGGTTTTATAGTTGCTCGAATAATTTTGGGTACAGCCTTCGGTTCAGTAATGACCAAGTGATATCATCTATTCCAAGGTTGTTCTAACAACAACGGCAATAACCTCACGTGTTTCTTTCAATCTAGTCTTCTCATATTGTGAAGATTATGTTTGTAAATATTTAAGTATGACGACATGAATCTTCTTTAAGTGCCCAGTCCTTTATTACAAAGACACGAGTTTGCTTCCAAATTCGTTAATCGTATTTTTATTGCTGTTGTAAAAAAAGTTAGTAACTTCCTACGCAATAATAATAGAATTAGGATCTTGAACTTGATTTGTAAATAAAAGGCGACTCGATTTAGAACACAAAAAAAGTGTTTTGCTCTTATTTTAAAGATAATAACAATATAGTTGTCCCGCTCCCGAGAGTCAAAAGATAGCCCGTCCGAAATTAAGTGAAAGGGATTATCTCAGTTTCGATGAGCTGCGAGAGTGAGTGCGCAATCATAACGGCCTTGGCCGTTGCGTTGCACGCTTGTCTGGGTAATTCAGTCAAGGTTCGCGGTCGTTGAACTTCCTTCCTCGACGAAGGATTCTCCCACCACGTAGTAAAATAGGTGGAGTTTAAATCTCGTAAACCAATAGACGGGCGACAACAATTCGTGCTATTGGTTAAACTTGGTATTGTTGTCAGTGACCTCCAACTTCAAAATGCGATGAACTCACAACTTCGCGACTTTGCAGCTAAAATGTGGATCCCGGTTCCCCACCCTTACGTCAATGCTCCGCTGGTCGAGAATCGCTCGCCGCCCTTCAGGTAGTTGAGGTCTTATTTACAATATTCCGAAGTCGCCGGGCCCAGTTGGTATCGTGACTTTCACTCTCGCAAGTTCTTTAGTAGCTCTTGGGATTGTTAGTTGTCAGTGCCAGTGAAAGGTGCAACTCTAATTTCACGTGTCTCGTGTTATAGAATAATGCAAATATAATCAAAATTATTTTGTGATTAGTGAATTTTATATTTATTTACGATGATTCTATCACCGGATAGTACTAGCCATGCTGCCTCACAAGTTCCCGACTTACGTGTAAATTCCCCAGAATCCGGAGCACAGTATTCTGATAACATTTACATATCATCTAGCAAGGAGCCCATATTAAATTTAGGTACATAAACAAAACTGGTTGCATAAATTCCTAACAGTGCGTTGAGCTACTTTCTCCACTCTTATGTAATTTATAGAAGGAGAAAGTACTACTGCTTTCTTTTTGAATTGATGTCACGTAATTTACGTTTGTGAATAATCTTTCGCAATTTAACGCAACTTTTTTTTCGTTACAGAATTCGATGGTACGACGGTGCTGTGTCGAGTTTGTGGTGATAAGGCTTCGGGATTTCATTATGGTGTTCATTCTTGTGAAGGATGCAAGGTAAGAATATTTTTTACTCTCGCTTTTTATAAACCACGACCCGAAAGCACGACACAAGGGATTCCGTGCAACAAGCGACAAAAGTTATTTTTTGAAAACAATTTTATTTGGGAATTTTTGAACAAACTTGGTCGTTCTTTAAATTTCTAATGCCTACCTGAGGTCGATAGCGAAAAAAATAAAGGTTGAAGGTCGGTTACGATAATGTCAACGTCCGGTGCATGCGTTGTTAGGTGATGGGCTGCGCGGGCGGGTGCGAGCACAGAAGTTCTTGGCTAACTAAAGCGTATTGGCCTTCAAAACGAACTCCACAAAAGTCAAATTCAAGGTTCGGTCAAAAACATCAAAATCTTTTGTTTAAAATTTGCCACGTTAATTATGCCAATATAAATTATCTAATCAATATTTAGGTCGTTTAATTTGTAAATAATAATTGGAAGAAAACAAATTTTTTGTTTATTTTTATCACGATTATCCCTCTTCCAAAATATTCTTTATTCTTGGGTAGTAGGTAGATCGAATTTAAAATGTGCACGTCGTCCTAAAAATAGTTATTCCATTCGATCGACAATAGTGCAAGCTTCCGGCCATCGAAAAAAATTTCAGTTTATCGAACTTGTATTGGGTTCAAGGTCTATTACCTAACCCACCCGCAATCCGCACCTGCGCTTTTACTTTCCCTTATTGGCAACCCTTCGGCATACCTTTTAGCCCTTTTCTATTACGAAAAAAGATACTGCAATCCTTTTCCATTATATTTTAGGGGTCGGCAAAAAACACTTGATAGATCTTTACAAAGATTGCTATTAAAAACGGCAGATGGTAGGTGATAGATTTAACCAATTTTGTTTTTTTTGGCCTTCTTGATTCGAAAATATTAAGTTTAGGGACAATGGAATCCTTTCCTTTTCAGATTTATTTGCTAAATTTTATTTTTACCTGCTTGAGGAGGTATAGAAAAAATATTGTGTTTGAATTTCTTTTGTTTGGACATCTATTATTGCGCGATAAAATTTCACGTATAAAAAAATATTTTCTCTCGTGGTTTTTGGGGAAAAAATTAATGGTTTGGGGTTTAAAAAATTGGCCGGAAATGGGAATTTATGGACCATTGTTAAATTTATCTATAATGAAAGTAATTGATGGCTAATTGTTGATTTTTCGAACTCTTTGCTCATTTTACGCCACAAGTGGTCAAAGAAAACTTCAATGAGATCTTGAGATGAGAAGGAAGGGGGGGTGATTGATTTCACGATTGTGAAATCACCCCGAAATAATGTGACTAGAAAGAAATCTTTTTTGTTTTTATCAATTGTTCTCGAGTCTCTTCTGGTATTTATTAGGAAATTTGACTTGGAACAACTCCCAGTTGTCGATAAATATTTCTTCTCAAAAGGTCCAGCGTTCTCGAGCATCTCTCGAGTCTTGAGTAATTGGAATGGCTTAGAGAAGTCTTCCAATTGCTGGTAAAAAATTCTTCTCAAAAGATCAATTGTTTGCAATGATAAAAATATTAAAAATGAACAAATTGTTGAATTTTTGTGTTGACTTCAGAACTTCCACGTGGTTTTACAATTGAGTTGTGGACATCAAGCTGGTTTGTTTTCGAAAACATCTTTGCTTTGTTTCTAACCTCGTAAACCTTGAACGATCTAATTAACATTCTCGTAACCTTTTGACGATTGAGGTTGTCCAAGGTAATTTGGTTCTTTTGTAACAAACCAAAAGTTTTGTGTTTTTCACATTAGAATAAATTTTGATATTATTTTTATTTGAATATGGTTAAGGCCATCGTGTTTTTAAATAAATGCCGATGACCGCACGGTGAACGACCGTATAGTTTCGCAAGCTTCGAAGCTCAATATTATGACGACGAGCGCCTCCTATCGGAATCCGGCAGTCATCATCTAACGGTTTTTTCGCGGTTACTGCTCCGCGATAGTAACAAACTTTACTTTTGAGCTTGATCTATCTCTCTGTTTGGAATGTGGTTAAACGTGAGATTTACGAATTGGAAAAATAAACCGTAATTTTTAACTCCAATTTGCCACGCTCTTTTAAAATTTTAAGTTCGCCAACTAATTTGTTCGGAATTTTTTAAGTAAATCGAGTGGTACTTTTGGAAACAAAAGAAGTATCTCGATTATTTAACACCTGCCAATATATTTTTAAAAAGGAGTGGCCGAAGCAGATGAATTTGTTCTGATCAAGGCCTACTATATCAATTATAAATTAATGTTTTAACATAAAAGAAAACGAAAATTCTTCTTTGTCAAGACGAGACACATTACTCCGATCATTGAACGTTTATTGAGGGCGCTCTAGATTTACATACAATTTTTCTTCCAAGTCTTTGTCGGCTCCATTTTTTTAAATGAATGATAATTGCCCTTAATAGCTTAGTATAAAAATATGTTTTGACATACGTATATGGAAAACATTTTTCTCAAGAAAATATTTGGAATTATTTCATTTCCTCGGTCTAAATTTGATTAATAAGCATAATAAGAAAGTCTTTGTTTTAAAAAAAAAATCATGACGGCCTTTTTAAGTGGAGAAAATTCGAACTACCTGTGTGAGTTCAAAATAAATAGTGAGTAGAACGTAATCCCTCGAAATTGTATCAATCATCGTTAAGTGATTCTACGAAAATAAACACAAAGATAAATATTTAAGTAACAGGTACGTAATCGAAATTGATTTGAGGAAAAATGTTTTCATTAAAAAAGCCTATACAAGGCGTTCGATGAACCTGAGTGAAATGCAAACATTAATAGAAAAAAATACTGTATCTATTATTATGTCGTTGACTCTATAATATTATATTCTGGTATAATAATATAAACGAGTTATCAGTTATACCACGGGAAGTTTCCATTAAATCGACCCAATTTTTATTACAAAAGTGATAACAAAAACCATTAGCAAATACGTAAATAAACAAAATTAACCGCATTTATTCGTAAGAATAACCAACAATAAATGGAATTGGGGTCAGTTTGGAGAAAAAATCTTCTATTTGTAGCAGTGGGAGATAAAAATATTCAGTTCGCTTGCCTCAAATTGTGAACTTTGTTATACGGGGGAATTTATGTATAGTACGGACGTTGAACTTATTCGCAAGGGTCCGTGCGCAGGACGTCACCGTTATCGCAACGATGCAAACCCCACCAACAAACGTGGAGTACGACGACCTAGTTTCGAGGACGTTGAACCTCCCATTAGATATCAATAGTCAAAAACAAAAGCGAAACATTTATTGTAATATAACAACAATCGTTGTAATATCGAGCCCGAATATCGGCGTTCGTAGTAATTCGCTCTAATTCATCGCTCTCGAATTATTTCCAAGTGTAACAAAAGCACAATTTTCCCCTCAGAAGTCCATTTTTGTGATTTTTCAGAAATTAAGAGTGTCAATAGCTGCCGCTATTTTTTGACCACATTAGAATTTGTGGAGGAGTTCGTTGTACTTGGGTGACCTTAGAATGTGGGTGTCTGATATAGATGAGGATTATAACACCTTGCATGTCATTTCAGGTTACTACCCCTTCCTGTTGTTATTACATGAAAGGGCACATTACCCTCGTGCATAATCATTTCTAACGAATATATTTCATGATTGATGTATTTATACGAGAAGGCTCTAAATTTGAATTTAATAAGGAAGTAATCTGATGACACGAGAGAATTAACGAGTGGGTCATACTGACCGAAATCTAGTTTACTTTTTCAAATTGACTTACAAATTATAAACTATTTGATTTCGAGAGTTTATTGTCGCCACTCTTGATGGGCTCTTCATCCCTCAAAGAGGACTCCGACCCTTCCAATCTTCCAAAGGGGCTTTTAGGGGAGGGGTAGCGTTTGCTATTAAGTTTTTGTAACACTGTCGCGTATTTCTCGAATAAGCCCTCCACGTCAAAATGAGCGAGTTCATCATACCCTGCCAACCCTCAAAAATAGAATTGTAAATTTCTCAATTTTATTCGTGTCCTACAAGTATTATTAGTAGAACGTTGCAATACATAAGAACGTATACCTAGTACTACTTGAAAAGGTTTTGAGATATTCGTAAGGTGAACGAACCGAAATTTCAATCGCGGCCTAATTTTTCTATCCAATTAATAAGATTGGCAATCTACAAAGATTTCGAAACACATTCGAAGAAATCTTATTAGTCAAAAATATTTCCTGCTTCGTATTTTCGGAAATGTTATCAATGTTAATTATGTGTTACACATTTTTGCATTCTAAAAACGGTTCAGCGAGTACATTGACTTCTTGCTCGTTTGGTTGTTGAGGTAGTGCCGGCAAGCGGGCCGTTCGGTGACGTAAGAGTGATAGTACGGTGACGTCGAATATTCGAGAAACTGCCGCATGTATTGAGGACAACGTGCGTGAGGTAAAAAGTCTTTGACCGAACACTTGGCGTCTTTAGACTCTGTTTAATAGTTCAACGAACTTTGCATGTTTCCAACAAATTCTGTATCAATTTATTTAATCTCCATTCTTCGCAACCAACAATATGCCCATTTTTAGCCTTTTTTTATTCCACAAATTGTTTTGCCCATCTAAATGAATTTTTTTAAATTCCATCCTGGAATTGATTT
The DNA here is from genome assembly GCA_963924605.1 of Malthinus seriepunctatus. Lineage (NCBI taxonomy): Eukaryota > Metazoa > Arthropoda > Insecta > Coleoptera > Cantharidae > Malthinus > Malthinus seriepunctatus. The sequence goes on from OZ004602.1 coordinate 51,483,461, forward strand.
TGAGAAAAATCGCCCCCTTTTTTTATTTAGGCACATTTTTGTCAACCTTTTTTTTGATTAGTGGGCAAAATCTGATTTCTTCAAATCGCAAATTTTTAGCCGCGAAAATAATAATGAAAATATATGAAATAGATGAAATTTCATTTTAAATAATAAACTAGATTATTTATTTGTTGGAAAGTTTAAAATCTAAAAATTACGAAATCAGTTCAGTACTCCCAGTAGTATAGGCTTCGGAATAAAAAAGCGGTAAAATTAATGATTTGTTGGATCGATTAAAGTTTATACAATTTAGAAGGCGTATTGAAATATTTAAACATTTTTTCGCTAGACCAATCCAAAAATAGAACTTGTGTGCGGCTTTCTGCAGGTTGCAAAAGAAAGGTCGTCAACCTGTTCCTATAGCTTGGCTAGTATCGAGCGACCTGTTCTTACCGCGCATGCAAATTAACCCGCAAGTAATTAGAACCAAGATGCATTCATACTCTTTAAATAACTCCAAATCTAATTGTATCGAAAAGAAATTGTAATAGAAGGACGGTAGATTTAGGGGGTTGTAATGCGTTACACAATGCAAGTAGCTCTCTCCTTGTTTGTACCATTCAGCGACCGTGAGTGGAAGAGAGAATTAGACTCTCACTTTCACGCAGCGAACTGGTCCCGCGTTTGAGCTTCGGTAGGTTAACAACCGCGAACTAGGTCAGCAAGTAAACTGTGGCAAACCGACGAGCTTGCCTCAGTTCGCTCCTGGAAATCGTGTAACGCTGACGTTTCGCGAAAGTTAACTCCTACAGAGAGTTATTTGTTTAAATAAATTAAAGTTTTTATTATTATAAGTTGCTTTAGTAAAAATGATGGCTGTGTTAAGTTGCACCGAGTCCTTACTCGCAAATTCGGAATGTCAGTGTGACAATATTGTTAATAATAACGAAGATAACAGCGATAGTGACAGTGGTAGTCAATTAGAATGTTGTTCGCAGGGTTTCTTCAGAAGAAGTATTCAACAAAAGATCCAGTATCGACCTTGCACCAAAAATCAACAATGTTCGATTCTTCGAATAAACAGGAATCGCTGCCAATACTGTCGATTGAAGAAATGCATATCAGTTGGAATGAGCAGAGATGGTAAGTTGATAATAATTTTCTAAAAATTTAAAGAGAAATTCGATAGTAGAGCAAATTGGGCCAAACATGCGGGTGAACGACCTACGAATCGTAACGGATCGGTCCGCGAAAGTTCAGCAAGGTGAATGACCCAACGACAATACTGGGTCAATCTAACCCTAGCTCGCGACATATTCGAAAGTTGTTCCCAGTTACCGATATCGCAATACTTGCATAATTTTATATTGGCGGCGCTTATAATCGTGTTGAGGTCAGCCACTGTTGAACCTCACAACAGAACGTTGTTCTACATCTGGAGACTTTTACTCGATCCCACTTTCCTACAAATAAGATGAAATTGCGAAATTTAAATTATTTTCCCCACAATTGATAACTTTTACTTCTTTAGATGCAATCTAAACATCAATTAGTAGAAAGTTACCATTTAGAAAATTCCATTTTTTCCATAACAATAAAAGAGTTCAACTTTCATGAATGGAGAGCACATTCTTTCAGAATACAGACACCCAATTTTTAAACGCTCTCGAATAGTGCTTTTTTTACAAACATTTTTCTCAGTCGCAAATTTAAATATTTGCTCAAAAATCGCTGATAGTAATTTTCGATAAGTTTCAAAATTTAAAAAAAATCGGAAGAAAAGTCAAAACCGTCCTAAAAAGTAAAAAAGATCGTAGAAGCAAAGGCTCCCCAAATACCATCTTTGCGAAAAAAAAATCAAAAAAGTCCAAATTTTTGTGTAGGCTGTAAAGGCGATAATTTATTTAAATTTTCAAATGTCGCGCGATTAAGTGATTATAGTTTGGTGGCGTCTCCTGGCGTCGCGACGCCACACATTCAAAACATTAAGGGGCGACGCTTGCGTTTTAAATTTGTCGCGCGAGCAAGCGTGTTTGGGTCAACATCCCCCGCATAATGAAAAACGTATACGGATGATCGATACTCTCGTACAACACGTGAATGATGTTCGAGAATTGCGCCTGTAGCGTATGCAACTCAAACGACTAACCGGTTCGAGTATCTTTCCGACTACTAAAAACTAAATTAATTTTTACCATTTAATTTTTGCCATTTTTTATTTCGCTTTAACAATAAAATTAAATGCACCTTTCTTTTATGTAAAATTATTTTGATAAGGCGAGTCCGTCGAACGACCTTCTAACTCGTGTTGTTGTTCTGGGTGCCCTCCGCGCAAGATCGTGCTCAAGTTCAAGGGTGAAGAAGGGGAAGGGTTTTGGTGGGGATTGTCGAGAGGGGATTATGACCGTGGGCGCGCACGGTTGACGGTTATTCGCGCCACACTATACGATAGTACTGTAGTCGGGAATGCCAGCTCGCGCGGTTCGTAGCCCGACAGTTAAAGCACATGTGACAGGTGAAAGTGCATCATTACAGTGCAACATGGGTGAAGAATTACCCATTCTTAAGGGAATATTAAACGGTGTCGTCAAATATCACAATGCTCGTAGGTTTCGTTTAATTTGTTTTTAAAATTTGTTTTTATAATCGCCAATTTTTCGACCATCGCAAACACTTTCTTTCCATAAATTAGAACACTTTCCTTTACGTGAAAGCAAACAAAATTTCTCCCGTGCTCTCGCAGATCGTACGAACCGATATTATTTTATAACTATTACTTTCTCCGATTGTCATTTATTTTGGGATAGATAAAGGGTAACGGTCAGCAGATGTAGAGCAGCTGGCACGCGCCAAGCACCTGGCTTGCCTTAAGGGCACGACCTCCTTAGCACTAAATTTTTATCCGTTGCATTAAATTATTGTACTCATTATGTTTATTTTTTCCAGCTGTGAGATTTGGGCGAGTACCAAAGAGAGAAAAGGCTCGTATTTTGGCTGCCATGCAGCAAAGCTCAAATTCGCGCTCGTTGGTGAAGACCGTATCGACGGAGTTGGATGATGAACATCGACTTCGTGTTATTGTTGTTCAAGCTCACTTCGAAACCTGCGATTTCACCAGAGACAAAGTGGAACCGATGTTGATACGCGCAAGAGAACATCCGTCGTATACTGCGTGTCCACCAACTTTGGTAAATATCTTATTTTCTTTCCTTACTTTCACGTGACTTCTTGCAAAAGGAAGTCAATGATCGGAAGGAAATTCATATAACAAAGCTAAGCGTAGCCAGACTGGACGACCTTGCTCACAAGGGACAAACGGAAATATTCAAGGTTTTAGTTAGAGATCTACTCTCGCTTATATTTGCTTATCAGGTTACATTTCAAGGTTAATGAATTAAATTGCAAATAATTGCGCGTCAGCAGCGTTCTTTGTGAGTGGTCGCCATGTAAGGACATTTAGTTGAAACTAGTTTTTATCTCTTAATAATAACGAGGAAGTCGGTTGCATTTCAAAAATAACGAATACCCGACTTTTCGACTAGTATCAATTTAGCCTAACGTATTTTTTTCTATTGTTTCAGGCTTGTCCACTAAACCCAAACCCCCAACCACTAACAGGCCAAGAAGAGATGCTTCAAGATTTTTCTAAGCGCTTCTCGCCCGCGATTCGTGGTGTCGTCGAATTCGCTAAACGCATACCGGGATTTTCCCTCCTAAGTCAAGAGGACCAAGTTACACTTCTTAAAGCGGGAGTTTTCGAAGTGCTTCTTGTTCGTCTCGCATGTATGTTTGACGCTCAAACATCCACAATGATTTGTTTGAACGGGCAAGTGTTAAAACGCGAATCGATTCACAGTAGTTCGAATGCTAGGTTTCTAATGGATTCCATGTTCGATTTTGCCGAGAGATTGAACGTGCTCGGTTTAACGGACGGAGAAATTGGAATGTTTTGTTCGATAGTTATAATTGCTCCCGATCGTCCGGGTTTACGTGACGTCGAGTTCGTTAAAAAGATGCGAAATCAACTGACTTCTGCGTTAAAATTGGAATTTAACGATCGTCATCCAGGTCAAAGCCATATATTGGAAGAATTGATGAAGAAAATACCCGATCTTCGTACATTGAATGCTTTACATTCGGATAAGTTGTTGGCTTTTAAAATGACCGAACAACAACAACAGTTAAAGCAACAACAGCCGCAGTATTGGAATTTAGATGAAGAAAATAAAAGTGCTAGTCCCGTCGGTTCGAGTTGGTCGTCGTCTTCCGACGAAGCCAAAAGTCCTTTAGGATCTGTGTCCAGCACAGAATCCGTCGGTTCGGCGGAAGTTACGTCGGTGAACGAATTTCATCCTCACTCTCAACAGTTCAATCATATTAGTTCAAATGTCACTAATTCGCCTTTGCTGGCGGCTTCTTTAACTGGAGAATTTTGTCCACAAAGGCATAGAGCCAATTCGAGTTCGCCGACTTCCGGAGAAGACGAACTCGTGGCCGCTTCACATTTGATTTCGAACGGAATTACAATCACCCCAGTGACGAGACCACAACAACCGCTCCAAAGTATAATTTTTAGAAAATCGGAATCCCCTAATAACGATTCGGGCATAGAATCGGGACCCGAGAAATTGGAAAAAGCCGGTAGTCCGGCATCCACTTCATCTTCGACTTCTTCTGATAGTTCACAGGAGAAACGAAGTAGCGTTCCGAATATGCCCGTACTTAGGGGTTGTTTGGAAGCACCTCCTCTATTCAAACACACGCCTACGAACGTGTTGAAATACAAACCTCACAAGAAGTTCCGACATTCGCACAATTACAAAGAATCGGCAGAGGCCGAACCCGTTAATACTTCGCAGCACTTCTCGAGTACGTGTATACAATCTTCTTTATCGAGCACACATTCGACATTAACCAAGTCTTTAAATCAAACTCCGCTCATGACCGAAGAAGAAATTCAACAAACGAACAGAATACACAATTTCATAATGCATTCTGATTCGATACCTTCTTCTCAGTTACTACAAGATCAACCTTCTGTCTCTTCCCATTTAATGGAAGAAGATACAACCATTACTTCTCTTCCTATTATCCAAGAAACTAAACTCCCATCTCCTCACGTAACAGCAGTTCCTACTGCGTGTCCTTATAAACAAAATTCCTGGTCGAGTGTAATCACCACCGCGCATCGTTATCACCCGTACAATCCCATCAAGCAAGAAGCAGATTTTAACCATCGAGTGTATTATCAAATTCAACAAACCCCACACTCGACGTCGCCGGCTACTTCTCAGAGGTGTTCGCCCGTATCGACGACGCCTAAATTAAGGGAACTTCACGGTAGCTTGGCCGATTCTCAACAACCGCTCAATTTATCCAAGAAGTCGCCGTCTCCGCCGCCCCTTTCAATGCCAACATCGATAGCGGTAGGTTTGGAGGCGTAAATAGTGCAAAGTACAAAATAAAGTGTAAATAGTGATAAATCGAAATTCGCGGGATCGTGATGGTGCCACACTTGACTCGTATTACAAACCAAATAATTTATTACATATTTTGTCTATATGTTTACGCGTGTAACCTATGTTAATGTCAGTAGTTGTAGTTTCGTTTAACTTACAATATTAGTATATAGCCGCCTTTGATGCGGATTTTTTTCCCATGTTCTCATCTTACTTCCGCCATTACCAGCAGCGATGCGCAATGTACATAGTGGACCAACCCTTAGCGCACCGCTGCGCTATTTAAGGTTTTTAAAAAGAACAATCATTAATTTAATGGCTATAATTGTAAAATAAATATTTATGATAAAATTGGTATCATGCACCAATTCTACTATAGTTTTAATATTATGAATTAATTAATATATGTGATAAAAATTTATTTGTAGAACAGTTGTGTATAAAATTGTGTTACGTATCTCAGTTCGTAAAAGACTCGTTTTCATCTTCATCAGTGCGTGTTTATATCATCACCATTATCATTAGTAGACAAATTGGGGAAGGAAGAGACTGAAGAGAGTACTCCGCCAAAGTACCAAACTTTCACTTTCGTATTTCATTAAAATAAATAAAATGCTAGGCAACGATTTATTCCAAATTTTTGAAATTTTAAGGTCGCGGTGGTACTCTCTATTCAAAGTTTCCTGACCTCTGTCCTCTGATCAAGACTTGTAAATTGTTTCTGTCATCGTCTTCAACGATGTGTCCCATAGTAATTTTTCATAATATCTTATATTTGTTAGCGTGAGTCATTGTGCGATCGGCGTGGGTTACGAATAAAATGTTTTCAAAAAGTGCACGTCGATCGTACCACTACTGTAAAGTACTTTTGTAAGTTGGGAATATATTGTTGAGGCTGTCAGAATAAATAAACCATGTCTGGTGAAATTTAATTTGAGTTTTCTTTTTTTACGTCTCGAGCGCAATTTGATTACATTACAACAGGAAAAAAAGCAAAAATTACCAACAACTATAACTGGAGGTGAGTATAGAGTCAAATACAAGGTTGTACTTAATTCAAGGCTTCCAAAATTTCCCCAAAAAAATAAGGAAAAAAGTTTGTTCTACGTGAGGTGTTTTTTTCTACGAGAGGAAAAATTTGCAAATATGGATTTGTTTAAAATTAGATTTGATGCTCTATATTTTCGAGCCAAACCACAAACAAAATAGCCTGAATCACATCCTCATTATCTAAGGTCTTATAAATTTGAGTTACGTCACAACGTTATAGAATAGAAATAGAAGTATGCATAAGTTTACTTAAATCGCAAAAACTTGCCCTTGACGTAAAAATATTTACGTTGTCAAACGAATTTGTGACATTGAAATGTATTTCTGCCGATGATAGATTATTTTGTTAACAATAATTTTTGAATGCAACGGTTTTTTTCATAAAAAAACAATTGAGATTGGATGCATAGTTGACCCGATTTTAAAAAAGTTTTGAATTAATCGAAATATTTGGAATAATTAGTTGGAGATTATCATATCGTTCAAGGTTGTTGGTACTCTATAAATATAATCGGCAGTGGTTTCAAGGAACAAGGCCGACTAATCGGGAAACAAATAAGTGACTCTCATAAACACATTAAAGTTAATACGATTTTTTTTCTACTGACGAATCAAAGTTATTACCAGGTTTCACTTTAAATAGTACCTAGAGAAAGAAGCTTTAATCATAAAATAATTGTCAGATCTAAATAAATTATTTAAAAAATATTCGCTTAGTGACATCAGTGGAGTAGACGACGTCTACAATTTGTCCTTCATAAATATTGCACGAACGTTTCTGATTATCACATTCAAATTTAACTGATAAATGTGAATCGATTAGAACGTAGTTATCAAACAAATCGATACTAGACTGTCTATAGAGCGTAATTATTCGTAAAATGCTTCGTAGGGCACGTTAAGCAGTCGTTCTGGACTATCGAGCAACTAGGCCGAAGACCTATTGCACATAATTAAGTTAAGTCCATTAAAAAAATTAAAGAGATGTTCTAAAAAGAACCCTTATTGCAAGAATTTTTCAAGAAGTCTCAAGTTGGCAAAAATGAGCAACTTCGTTCAAGAGAATCCATATGAAACTCAAACCACGTTTTCTGATCCTATTGTCGATTTCCAAATAAAAATAGCTAATTAAAATATGGTAGATTTACATTGAAGACGTAATTACAAAGTTTCCTAGAGATAATTGTTTTTATACTAACTTCACGTGCCAGACCTCTACATACAAAATGCAAGGTCAAGGTTAAAGATAAGTCCAAATGAAAATATCATGCTTGAAATTATTAATAATTGTATTTATTCAAATTACTAATTATTTAATAATAAAAACCAACATTGGTGTTTGATGTTATGCTGTTGGGCAAAAACCAAATGCAGTAAATTGGCACGTCAAATTTTTGCATTAACGTTTTCGGACTTTTGTCTAACATGGAGGCCCCCTGTGATACGATCGTGAGTAATTACCGCGTATAAGTTAAATGGTTAAATATAAATTGTATAAATTAGCTTGCTGGAATAACGGCGAAAGAATGAATCAAAATACCGTACAGAAGAAAAATAAATTAAGATATGACATCATAAAATTAGTGACGAGTACTAAAATCGGAAATTCTCTTCATGAGCTAATAAAAGATCAATCGTCTCATGGACAGATTATTTCGAATCTATCGAATTCCCAAGCTCCACAAAACCTTAACCTTCCCCACAACTTTTTTCAGTGAATATGCGGCATAGTCACAAAGGCTGCTGATGCTATGAAAAAATATTCGTTGTATACTTCCACGTTATAAAAATCGATCCAAATTAGTGGAAATATACTCCAATTTAGCTTTAATTTCCTTGTAAGCATGACTGAAAAACTGTAAATTAAGATTTTCTAATAATTAATAAATCTTATCACCACGAAACTCTACTAGGAAATTCGTGAATCACTAATAAAATTTTAAATTGATGAATCTACGTATGCAAAATGGACACTTGTTGAAAACGAAATAATTTTATTCGAAATAAACTGTGAAAATATCAAAATTGCTGTAAAATTGCCAATTTTTGAAGGCACGTTATAACCTTGATCTTTAAGAAGTGTTGCCAAAATGTCATGCCGACTTACTTTAACAGCGCAAATAAAAATTGCAATTAATGCGAGTTCCACAATTGCTAAATAGATTTTTTTAAGGAAAACGAGAAATCGATGATTTTCGAGTTTTCTTGAAAAAATTTTCAAAAGAGGAAAATTGTACGATTCCGAAGTTAATCACCATACTGAAATGAACCATTGAGTTTCACCCATAAACTCGATGGTCTATCAAGGAGGTGGAGGCGTTCTCTGAGACTTTCGTATAGACCTACTGGATAAGAAGCAGTCCGAATTACACCAGAAAAGTAAGAGATTAAAATAAAAGTTGAAGTTCAGAAACAGCTCCTGGCGTATTCAGGATGGAACCATGCCCCATCTTCGATCTCTGGGAATATTAGAAAGAAGATCTAAACCTGAACCCGTACGTTTTCATAAAAAATTCTATCTACTAGTGCAATATTACAATACAATTTCTTACAGAGCGGTCATAAAATAGAGCTTTTTTTTGTAAGATTATTTTAAGATCGATGTGAGCACTTCACTCCTTGAATTTGAAGATGCGCTCCTTAAATAGTCTCGCAAAAAGCAAATGTATCTTTCAGATCTATTATTTTATTTAAAATGTGTTACATTTTGTCCATTGAAACTGCTCTAAAATAGCTCTTATATTTATACTCAGTACATCTGTACAGTCAGCCTCACATTTAATGGCCACCCTGGGCTACACGTTTAGCACTAATTGTGGATGAAACACTCATAACACCCCCCACTTAAATTGAGGGGTAACTTTATTTTGCAAACAAGTAGTAAATCAACAACCTCTCCTTCTGTCCTTTTGTCGTTGTTGGCTAATAACATTCCTGGCGTATAGCCAGGGTGGCTAATAATTGTGAGGCTGACTGTACATCAAATCTCACCGCTGCGCTGTAGCTGTAAAGGTTCTTGAAGTATTAAATTAAAGACAGAAAAACCTGCTCTAGGGCTGCTCCTTGAAAGAGCCCTTCTCAATATACCTTATGGGCAATATAAATAAATATTTTTACGATATAGACCCAAGGATGGGATGTGCGTCTACAGTGGCCTTTAAGGTTTAAAACATTCAAGAGGCCTCTCTCGATTACAAAAAGTGAAAAAACCAATTTGATTGATCATTAATTACTGTGTAACAATACGTACTTTATTTCCAGCTCATTTCGAGATGTTCAATAAAATTTTTAAATGAAGGGCAAACGAATGAAGTTTGAGCTTCACCTTTAAGGTACATCGCGCAGTCATCAGGACAAAACTGAACTTTTGTAATAGGCTTTACGCTAAAAAAAGACGACCAACGTCGGGTTGTGAAAAGAAAGACACGTAACGTTTTAGAAAGACCTTATGACAACATTCAATAGAAGAAAAAGTATAATCAGTTGGATTCTGAATAGTGATAAGACAAGCAGGAACGATTTATTAGGACTTAACCACCAACAAATCCGTTGTTCAATAAGAAGATCTGAATTTTAGTAAGTGAACTTTTAAGGAGTTCACGAGCACTGTTTGGTTACTTGGAACCTACTCTACAACAAAACATTGTTTTTCTTCCAGAAGACGTGCATATTTTCAGGAGCGTCTGCAAAGTTTGCAAAAGCAGTAGGGATAAAAAATAAGACACTTTTTAAAGCAAACCATAAAAGTTTCTAATAACAATCTAAGAATAGAGAATGAACGAAACTAAATATTTAATAGAACTTTATTCCAAGAAAATAAAAACACGTAAATGGGATATTTTAATTTAAAATAAATCAGAAATAGGTGGATTGGATACGCCATATACGCACTCGACACTGATAACAAACCGGAGTTGAATTTCGAGTACAATAATAATAATTTAAGGCACCCTCGCATTGTGATTAACCTTCATGTTTGTTATCTATTAGAAGGTGATATCACGAAATATGACGTATTAATCGGATACACGTGTAAGACCTCCACTAAAGATGTAACAAAATTAAAACGACGCTGTACAAATATTAATCTCTGTAATCTAAACAAAGTCCAGGGACGTTTCAGTGCAGTGTTAACAATTTTTCAATCGTTTAACAATAATTATTTGCCATCATTTCTTTCTTCTAGGTAAAATGGTTGAAAAATAATTAAAAGAAAACATAGATTTATATTTACCAATTATTTATCCACATGGGTTTTTCTGAGATTACCAACCTACCGGATGGGGAATTGTTTTTGGTACATGAGGAAATGATAAGTATTTCTCAAATATTGGCTCGTAATAACTTGATGGGAAAAGTCCAAAGAAGTGACTCTAAAAAGACTCAAGGCTCTAATGTCTTTCAGACATTTTTTTTCCGAATTCAGTAGCCATTCAAGAAAAGTTTAGACAAAAAGATATCTGCACAAAAATTGGTTGAACTCACTGTGGCGAAACAACTGAGAAGACCGAGAAGATAAATAAACGTAAAAGATCTGATGAGGTTCCACGGTTTTGTTGAAAATTTCCGAACCGCTCATATGAAGATCTCTCCTTTAATCTTGGTTTGGCTCATATACTTTGACATAATTTAGCGCTAGTCATATTAAATGATTTCGCGATCCAAGAGTAACAAAAACACTTTTTTTTAATTTAGAGTTTGTAATTTATAAGAACTTTGCACTAAATAAAATTAAAACTTTTTTAAAATAGTCCACATAATAAAATTAAAGTGTTTTAGGTCGTTCACCTAAAAGTGTGTACTGTTTGGAGACATTTTTGGTATCATAAATAGGAACATCACCTACACATTCTGTCTTATTTAGTAAAAATAACAAATAACTTTTTTTTACAATAACGTTAATGCAAAAGGAAAACTTTTTTAATTTGTTTTGACATGAATTTGGTTAAAAAGTCAAATAATCGCCACAAATTTGTGCGCGATATTATGACAAAAAATAATTAAATTGGTTTGTTTTCGTTAAGGAAGCCAATGAAAACAAATTTTTAAATATACAAAAAATAAATGAAGGTTATTCTTGCGCCCACAATTTCAAGACAAAAGGATATTTTACCTAAAAAATATAATTTTAAGTTTATAAAATCAAAAGTCAAGGGCGATTAAAAATTTTAACCTCCAGCAAAGTACCTGGGGGGCCGGAAAAAGAAAGCTTTTTGTTAGAAGAAAATTGCGGACCTTTCAAACTTTAAAAGAAGAGATGAAAGTCAGAAGAAACCGCATACATGTAGACAAGGCGAATTGGATGTAAGGAAAACATAGAAATCTACAAACTCAATTAATGAAGAATTCCGACATTGCAAATCATCTACTTCAACTGGACATAGGTACAACCATACAAGACAAAATAAACGAACAGCCGAGGACTGGTTGATAAATCTAAGATGATGATGGTTGGGCAATAATATATCTCTGGAATCTGTAGTGACTATAAGATAATCATAGATCATTTTTATCATAGGCACCCTAGACGCTCAATACGGATCGTAGATATGGATCGCACCAATATTGATGGATCCCTACACCCTACACGATCAATATAAATCGTGGATCGCGCCTCAGTTCGTTGCTGTTCGAGAACATCGAACATGCTTATGACGAACAACGAAAATTTTTTTTATAGCTTCTATAGCTAATAATTGTCTTATAGCAATGGCATTATTTGTCGATCTGTCAAAACCTATCAAAAAAGAAGAAATTAATAAACATTTTAGTTTTTTATTTTCAAATTGAATGAAAATTACTTAACCAAATGCAGTTGAAGTTGGTACCACTGAGAAGCATTTCTTAAGGGTTTTGTATATGATGTATCACAAGTAGGGGGTTGCTATTTAAGATTTTTAAATTGGGCTGGCTGAGATCTGAGATGTTTAATTATTTACTGTGTTGTGATTGGTCGTTCTTATCACTCAGCATCTCAGCTCACCCATTATTAATTATTGCTTTCGTGACGGGTTTTCTTTTTGATAATAGAAATCTTCCTATAAATGTGGAAATTTTCAAAGAGCCTGCAACAGCCAGGAAAATTATGCTAATTCCCCGTTTCAAATCGATACTTAATATTAAACTAATTATTAAAGTTGCCATTATCAAAGAAACATAACTGTCGAGTAAGTACCTTATAATTAAATTTTGAACTTGAATTTCGCCACATAAAACACGACACGCAAGAGCATGGAGCGGATGAATGAATATTTGGCACGGGGAAGCAGAATGTTTCATTCTTGAATCGTTTGAGATGGGATCAAAAATATAATTTTATTATGGAAATTTTACCCTTTAAATGATATTTAAATATAAAAGGCGACTGACCTTTGTCTGCTCTACAGGGTCCAAAATTTTAAAACTGGAATATTTTCACATAAAATGTTTTTTAATATTTACAATTTTATTATATCTAAAGTCCTTTAGGTGTTATTGTTAAGTATAATTACGTACTTTCCTATATACAGATTGAGGAAATTAATGAAACCTCGAGGAAGCTCAGGGCCGGTTTAAGTTACTGTTTTATCAGGGTTGGGATCCTGCAGTTATTAGCGATACGCTATAGCTAACGTTAAGCTTCTTACACTTTACCCTCATGTCCCTCATCCTTTCAATTTTTAAAATTATGCGACAGAGGGGTAAAGAGTTAGTAGCAATAGATATAGGATGCCAGGTCAGGACTCCAAGTCGTGACTTAACAGCCCTTTCTCATTCCAAAAGATGATGAAATTTTGCTAAAGTGGCATAAACCAAATTTCACCAAAATCGATTTCATAGTTTTTGTCGGTTTTTGTCTTACATACAGGTTACATACATGTTACCCACAGGTAGACTTCTTTTATTGCATTTTTGGACTCGTGATGTAATACCATCTTTTGTTTTCGAGTTATAGCCCAAAAATTCATATTTTTGGAATTTTAATTTAGATCTACATCTCCATTACTTCTCAAGACTTTTTAAAACTGTAAAGACGTCCCTAGAACACTTTTTAACGTAGATTCCTGTGGAGCAGTTAAAAAAATGTTTTGTTGCAGATTTTCGAGATATTGCGTAAATTTTTTAAATTTTTTGAAATAAGAAGTTATGACTTCGTTAAATAGAGTATTTTTCGCTCTTTTCAAAAATGTGATATTTATTAAAATATTGAAATTATTGTTAATATAATAAAAACACAATAGCAGTTTATTTAAGAAATTATGAAGTTACCCTTGAAAACAAAAGACAATACAATTTGGCATGGAAAACAAATGCTGTTTACACGTGCTTAGGTCTTTTAACTATTGGTAAAATACTTTTTTCTTATTTAAAATAGAATTTGAAAATTTCAAACTTAAACAAATGATATATTTTTGAAAAGAGCAAAATATACTCTATTTAATGAAGCCATTAGGCATATGATTTGTATTTAATAATATCAAGCCTGTGTAATAACTCAAAAATTGGTAATCAAATATTTTTTACTACGTCCAATGGAATCTACGTTAAAAAGTGTCATAAGAATATTGAATTAAAAATAAGAATGTCTTTACAGTTTTTAAAAACCTTCATAAATAGGGGAGATATCGACCAAAATTAAAGTGACGACGAAAAAATTAATTTTGATGGCTATATAACTCAGAAAAAAAGAAGGTATTAGATTTTTGATTTCACCATTGAGTTTGTCTCAAAAAAGTAGATTGAGAACGTGTTATTTCTCTTATTTGAGATATCACATACTGACAAGCAATTTGAACCACCTTGTACATATAGTAAGTATAGAGTAGTGCAACATAGATCCCTGATGGCGAGTGGTACGGATAAGTTCGCGCAGATTTGGCCACACCCCTTTAATAATTTAAATACGTTGACTACTGCGTTGGTGGGGATAGATACCAATTTAGGTATCTGCGCATTCCCATCGCTCGCCAACATAAATCTGTCTCGCACTACCGAAATAAAAACACGAATTTATGAATTAAGAAATTCAGTATTAATTTGTTATTGGTAAACAAGAAACGATTATAAACATTCCATATCATAAGATAATCATTGCGCGTGGCTGTTGCCCTCTGAAAACGAGCATAAAGCAGCATGCAATTTTCAGAATTTTGCTATTTTTCATTTGAGTACCTACGCTTTAGAATGGAGCCCGATGCAGGGGGCTTGCACCCGACAGCACGGCTTATTTTCTGTTGAAGCATATTTTGAACTCTCTTCACCTCTGAATTTTAAGATGAATTAATTAATGACCTTTAAATTAAATAATCGTGAAAAGAAATTATAATTTTCATCTATTAAACTCGGCCCAAGTTCGTTTAAATTTAGAAAAAAAAGTTGAACAATAGGCCGTATTTCACATTGAATATTAAAATGCGTATGTAATTTAAATAAAAACAAATAGCGATAAATAAATGAAAAGGCGAACAAAGATCACAAATAATTAGTTGTAACAATATTAGCTTATAATATGCAAAAGATAAACAAAGGTCAAGGTAAAAAAGTCAAGGAGAAGTTCGTTCTTATAGATCAATTTTGATTTAATGAATTGATTTTAAATAAATGAAAGTTTATCGGATTCTAAAAAGGCGAGCATGTAATAAATTATAATTCTTTACTTTCACCTACGACCTATACTTTACATTACATGTAAGGTAATTAACGTGCGATTCATTTACAATTTTTATTTTATCGATAAACAATGTTTTAGATTTAATAAGAAGTTAATGGAAATCGATAAATAAAATGTGCAAACTTCTTTAATATTATTTTATTACAGGACGTCACATATAAGTTGGCGAGAATTTGAGCCCTTAAGCTTTTCGGGAAGACGGCCACATCACTATTACAGCATCAGTAGGTGATGTTTGAGCTTTGGTAAGCGGATTGAAATACCTATCATAGTTAACAGTTAACCGAATCTATATCTTTAGTAATATCAAAGATACCCATGCAATACTACTCCATTTGACACACCCTGTATATCTGACCTGTTAGTAGACCTGTCATCATCCTCAATTGAAGCCTACTTAGGTTTAGAAAGGGTTCAGAGTGCCCCTCACTGCTAGCCCATTTGCTATCTAGTTTCCCCTCTATGCCAAAATCCAGAATGGTTTGCCACCCAGTACAGTGGCACGTCGTTATGTGTATCGTTAGGTTCTGTAAGGTCTATCAACATTCCAGAACGAGCGTGGAGGTTGTCTTACAATTGAGAAGAGCCCCCAGAGCTGCCTGGCTGTCGGTGAAAATGTGAATTTTTCTACCATGCTAAGATCTCTATTGGTTTAGTCTAGCGCAGGTGGATATGCATTTGACTAGAGGCGTTGGTTTCCTACTCTTGGCGGGTTGAAATTTTAACCTTAAATTTTGCCCCGAAGGTGTAGCGCGGACTCCCGCGGTCGCATACGGAGACAGATGCACTAGAAACTAGAACTCCCCCCTCGCGTATTTGCAGTGTCCCACCTCACATCCCCCAATTGAGGATGAGTAACGTTAATTTGTTTATTATTCCAAACATCAAGGAATAAAAACAGAGAGATTTGAAGATCTTTTTGGCCATTTTGAGGGAGCACGGAGCACCACTTCCGATCCATTGGACTCCACACTTCTGAAGTAATCCATACTGTTTATGTTGAATGGTGTATATATGTTATCAGGGTAGTCTTGAGGAATATTGCACCACCTGGAAACTGAAACCTCTTGAAAAGAGGAAAAATATTTTCCTCCTCATTGTTTGGATCTGGGTTAGAGTCTACGTGACTAGTTTGGAATGGCGACTCTCAAGTTTTCCAGAGCAGTGACAAAATAACCACTATGGTAAGTAACTTCTATCGGGAAGCTTTTCGTCGTGAACTAAATGAATCACTCATTTTTCTGTTACTTAGCTATGCAGGACCTTCTTTAACCTTCTATTTCCTTAGGGAGTTCTTTTAGTGTACCTAAATCATAAAATCGTTTCCGGCTTTTCAAGATCTCAAGATTATATCTGGCATGTCCATTCTGTATATGCAAATTTTGTATTTCTTTACGAAGCATCCTCTCGATAAAATAATACAAAGGAGCAAAGAAAAACTACAAGGCACTTTTGATCGGTAGACCGAAATTCAGAAAGAGAGAAATGATCCACATCCGCATTTAGCGCAGATTCGATCCGAAACAAATATGATAAGAAAAGGCCCTATATTTATAAAGTCTTAAATAAACTATGTGGATCTTATCTGTAGTTTCTTCAAAACCGAGTGGTTTCATCACATAGAATTTATTCGAGAAAAGTCTTTCAGGTTTTGTATAGAGAATTAGCGAGGCAAGCAACTACTTTTTCAACATCTTCATTGCAGCGCAAACAGGCCTTGAGCTCTGTTTGTGTTAATTTTTACAGAATTTGCACTAGACTGCGAATAATGGTATTGAAACCATTGTCCGATAGAATAAACGATCAAACAATAAGAAATTATGGAGTAGTATGACCGTTGTTACTGTTGCTTGATTTGATGAATCAGACATATTTTTTTAATCGAGTACACAATGTACTTTATGATTGGTAATAAAATTAACTAAAGGATATAATAATAACGAAGATAATATAATTAATTATTGGCTAAATTAATATTATTGCTTTGTGCATTTGGTGATAATGAGCTCTTGGAATTCAAGAGCACTTGTCGTCAAATTGTTTTAATCGAGATCACCATAAACAAATAATTTCAAGGTTAACTGAAAGATAAATTTCATATACTAATATGAATTCAAAACACGTTCATATTTTTTTCCTTTTGTGTCTAGTAAGTATCGCGTAAGTAACCCCAGACTTATACGTATGTTAACTAAAGGGAAATGAGTCTTAAAAATTTACCAAGTATTTCATCGGAGTGGTTTTGTTCGAACTAAACACAATGCATGTTGCATTTTAATATAATTTTCATAAAAAGGCTTACAAGAGCAGGGGCGTATCGAGTCACATTGCATAAAATAAGCGATAAAAAGGAGAACAGGACGCGCTATTGGCGCTGGTGTAGGTGGTGGACTTGAACTATTATGATTTTTTTAAAAGATGTGCCAATTCGTCTTTGGAAATGGAATATTTAATAAGGCCCAAATAGAACTCAAGTTCATACTTAATCGATTAAAATTAAAAATACCGCGCGAGTAAGCTATTAGGTAGCAATTTTGGCGCAAATATTGGCACCACATCCAAAACAAAGTAGTGAATCAGCTTAATAAGTGAGAAAAAATGCAAAAATTAAGTTCTAATTTCCACTCGGGCTATATCTGTCAGCCACCCGCCTGAAGTATGGTTATTAGTTCTTGTTGTGAACATGGAAGATCATACAAAGTTCAGTGACGTTCCGACGTTGTTGACGTTTGTAAAATAATCTTAACGAAAAGAAAAATATTTACTAATCTCTTAATTGGCCTTCTGTGTAAATTTGGCAACAAGGCTCTCAAAATCCATTTTTTGACATCAATATGTTTTCTGGACTATCTGAAATTAACTCCACGACAATGAGTTCACTGTCCGTGCAAGCCAGGGTTGCGTTAAAAATGTTCGAGGTCACATATCGGCGCCTTGTATCCAAGTGTCGATGATACAAAAACTACAATATTGTATTTGCAACACCTACACACTTACGCAAATTTTCTCAAAAAATAAAAGAATCGAATTAGGAAAGATAGAAAATTTTCGAGTGTAGGTGTTACTACCCCTTACGAAAGAATTTTCCAATTTTTCCTACAATTCCCCAACGAGATTATACAAATTGAGTTGTAATCTGGAGAGGAATTGAAGATGAAACTAAAACATAAAAGTTGAAATTGAAACGATTAATTTCCAAATCAAAAGATGGAGAAACACTTGTTGGAACGTTAAAATCGATACTTCTAGCGTGTAGACTTTTAAAAGTTTCAAGATTAATCCAACAACAAAGGCTTATGATGGAAAACAACAGTTTTGTAATTATAAACAAATAATCTGTGAGAAAATTGTTTTTAATTGATCGGAATATTTATTTATGCATTAGCGTGGATGAATTTATTTTACTTAACCGTAGCAGACAGGTTGTACATCAAATTAAAATGATGGAACAATAAAGAGCAAAGTGGATGAAAGAATCTGAATTTCTATAGCAGGGTCGCGCCTCTGCCCTTGAGCTCGACAAGGCCAGACCACACATCCTCAGGGCAACAACCGCACGCACCGATACCACAACCTTCGATCTGCAAAAACAAAGGATTATCTAGAAAAATTTAGCTTAATCGAGGTCTAAATAACCACTACAAATAAGTCTAAAGTAAATTAACTTTAATAAAATAAAGATTCGTTTGAATAAGACTTATCTTCTTAAATAAATAAATAATACGAGTAAATCTGTCGTATTGCCTTAAATTTTATCTTTTATTAAATTAATTACAAACCAAGTCGAATTATTAATTAGAATTGAAGTACACGGTTGGGCTTCAAAGTTTAAAGGTCGCTCGTAAGCTTAAGAAGACGTGAAATTGCTCTCACAATAAAACGGTTCCAATTTTACATTGCAATCAATAAGGTGGCTGTGTGACACCAAAGTTGTCCAAGTTTTTAAAAAAAAAACCTATTTTATTCCAAAATCTTTCATAATCCGATTCAACGATGATAAAAAAATCTTTTTGTTTCAGTTTCCAACAATTTCTCAACAATTTTAAACTACCCCTCTTTATAAATCGTATATAAAAGCGTGAGCGTTTCCTTCGTTAATAATTTAAATTTGTAATCCAAACTTGCCCCCAAAAATATTGTAAACAAATCCAACATAAAATATTGGGTTACGTTTTCCCATGCGAATTTCGCAACGACGCCGACGCTGGGTTATCAAATGACGTCGTACGTCGGATTGTGAAGGCGGCGTGGGTAGCTTAACATTTTTTATATTTAATATTTTTTAATTTAATAGCAACAAAGTCTGGTCGTCTACTATCCTCGCATTATTAAACAAGATCATTTAAGTGCATTCATGCGACCTAATATTTTTTTTCTCAAATTGTTTTAACCTCCAACGAAATATAGTGTGTCTCATTATAATTAAAAACTCCAATAACCTCAATTAAGTAATTTTTTTGACCTAGTTGTTAATTAAAGCTCTGCTTATGATATCAGGTACTTGAAAGAAAAAATAGATAATCTGTCGTAACAAAGCCTTCATATTTACTTCATACCAAAAATATTAAAATTAACTCTCGGTCAGGAGTATGTTTAGTCGATGAGTAAAGTTAGTAGTCTAACCTAACATCAGAAGATCTGTTTTTAGAATGTTCAAACAGCCAAAAGCGACAGCTTTACGTGCCCTCTGCAGCACGGTAAAAAATTATGTTGTTAGTGCTTATTCCGAGATACAGACTGTGCTTCCAATGAAAACTGAATGTTTGGGTAGCTGTTCTTCTAGAAGACCACCATGCTCATTGTCATTAGTTACTCGAAATCAATGAAAAGCTTCATAACACATTTTTCCACGGTGTATCACCTCTACTATGTGGGGCCATCAGAACGAGAATTTTTAAATAATCGATTTCCTGGACAATGACGATGATTTAGAAGACGTGGTCATATCGAATAGATCACCCGACATGTTTCCCTTGGATGGGTTATTACGGGGGCATTTGAAATTAAAAGTCAATACAACACAAAAATAGCAACAGTTGATACCACGACCACATACCTGTTTGGAGTTTGAACCCCATCAGCATACTGAAATTATCAAGGAAATTAGCACTGGAGAGCAAGTCCATCCTTAACTTCACGTCTACGTTTTATAAAATATTCGTTTCTGTCTTCGTCGTCGTCGTCGTCGTCGTCTGTGTATTTCTTTTTGGAAGTCAACAGAGGTTATTTTGAACAATAATAGCAATTTTCAGAAGCAGAAGAAATATAAACATTATAAAACATTTTATCTCTTTTAACTTCGTGTTAATAAAAAAAATTAATTAGTGCAACGAAATTCTTATGAAACTATACCTTTGCGACGAT
This sequence comes from Malthinus seriepunctatus, assembly GCA_963924605.1. Taxonomy (NCBI): domain Eukaryota; kingdom Metazoa; phylum Arthropoda; class Insecta; order Coleoptera; family Cantharidae; genus Malthinus; species Malthinus seriepunctatus. Next base: position 51,503,966 of record OZ004602.1, read on the forward strand.
ATGCCACGTGGTAAAGGTGCAATTTAAAATTTGAGAGGGGGTAGCTGCGACACTCAAGGGATATGTGACGCCCGTCTGGTTTTTACTTAATGTTCCTTTTGCTATCTCTATTGACATGTTTTGACGATTTTTTAAAATGAAGTAATTTGCCCAGATGCTGTTTTTTTTAAATGAAAAATGCTACTACTATGCCCCCTAACGGACGATTTTGAATCGCCTATAGTCAGCGTATGACAACACCGTAATGATCATCTAAGCCAAATTTAAGCAGAATCGGTTCATGCATTCAAGAGTTATCGCAGAAGAAAATTGAAACACACTGACGGACAGTCGGTAAATAATAATTTCATAGACATTCAAAGGGCATATTGCGCATTGTTAAAATCTACGCTCCATTCCACTTTACCTTTAACGGAAAAATAAACATTCAAATAATTAATGATCATCAGCCCTTATAACTTGGTATTAATTAAATTGCGCATCACGTTAGAAAAGGTGACCTTATTTATTAGCTAAGGGTAAGCAAATGATATCGATAACAAATCTAAAAATAAATTTAACAATACTTCATAAAATTGATTCCTCTCTTTTTATTGCAGTTATGCAAAATAAATTGGCATTTTCAGGGTCGCATATGTTACCAAATCTACTTGCAGATAATTTAAATTACATTTCGAAATTTAAAAAAATTAATCACGTACATATTATACACAATTCTTAATAAAGAACGACATTATCATAATTTTGCAACAATGAAGAATTATTGTTGTTTCATTTTTACCTGAAAAATCCCCAGTATTAATCAATTTATCGACCTAAAAATTATCAGACTTCAGACACGATATTTTTGAGTTTTTCCATCCTATTTTTAGAACACAAAATATCGAGTTTAGAGGTCATCACGTGTAGTTGTTTACATAATTATTAATTAATATATAATTTGGGGTAAAATTAAGCTTTATAGTTACGACGTTACGAGGTTAGGAAGCACTCGCCGATACGCCATACGACTTCGTTTGACATCAAAGACGGAAAAGTTCTTCGATAAGCCTAAAATTGAAAGACGATGTAAATTTAATATTAATATCAACAATAAGTTTATTGTTATAAAGGTTAGAGTCAAGTGCAAATCGAGACGTCAGCGCTCGTAGTCCTGGAAACGGTCTCCACCCTGCTACGTCATTGTGACGCAAAGCGTCCCGACGAACATTGTGACCTTGCCACGAGTACAATTGTCAATAGCGTGTGACATTGGCCATCAATTCCTTAATCACTTGTTTATATAAAAATAAAATTTATTTCGGCCATTTTTAATTTAAGTACCTACTTAAATTAATAATTACGCGATAAACATGTCGAGTTAGGGTATAATATGCATATCGAAGCATGCCGTGAAGATCGTATGTAAAAAAAAATTAACAAATGCCTCAAATTGTTGTTGAAAATTTCTACTATTATCTGGTGTTTGTATGAGTTTAATACAGGAAAAACGCAATTAATTTGAATCGACCGTAATTATTAACCTTGAAAAAGTCATCTTCAACATTCGATTAAAAAAGTAGTCGCTCTTTTATTAATTAGTATCTAATCATAATGAACAAATAATTTAGCAGTCTCAAAACGTCAAAACAAATGAGTAACACGGTAGAAACTATAAAAGTATAAAAGATATTAATTAAAAAGAGGAATTTTTCGCGTACTTCTTAGGAAAAAACCTGATGGCTAAAAGTTTAATTGCTTTAATTCGGAAAGGGTTTGTAGGTTTGTACTTCTAATCGAGAATCAACAGGTGACGATAAAAGAAAACAAATGCTAGGGCAGTTTTTTGGTGGCTCAATAACATAATCAGAATAAAGTCTGTATGAATGAAAAAAAAAAGGGAACCATCAGGATTCCAGCTTGGACATGCAAACAAACTCTCTTTTGATGATCGCAGATCGCTACGTGGATGTCACCAATCTAGAGGTGACATTGGGGTAGTATTTGTACGTTTAAATACCGCGATGGCTGCATAGATGTCACCACTATGTGAGTGACTTATTTCTGGAAAAAAAGGAACTATTGAAAAATTTAACATTAAATTTTTTGCAAAAACAGAACGATTAGGCATACACTCACGATTACATTCCATAACATATTAAGATAATCATTACGCGTGGCTGATGATCTATGGGTACTCAACAAAAGAGCTAATCAAGTAATGAATTTTCAGAAGTGCGTTACTTAATTCATTTGCTTTTGAGCCCTCCTTAAGACTGTGTCTCGAAAAATCGATTTCTCGTCCTTCACTAGTCAAATAACATAATCCAAAAATGATAAAATATATAGGGTGTTCCATTTAAAAAAATCGTTGATGATGCCGTACCTCCGAAATAGATCACCCTGTGTAAATTATTTTTGTGTCGAGAAATGCGTAGGTAATTCAAAATCTAAATCGACGTGTTGGAGCTTTTCTACCGAATATTTTTCTATGCCCAGACATACAGGTTGAATAGTTCGAGTTAGCACATAGGAATTATAATAAGTGGAAACAAGTACGAAATATTTTTAAATGATAACAAGAGAGAAAGAGTTAGAAGGAAGGCGTCAATTTTTAATTTCAAATTTGAATTAAACGCCTGCAATTTTTGATAAGTGATAAGGATTTTTACTTTTACAATTTATTTAAATTTTATTATTGGTGTTTTAAAGCTAAGATTTTAAAAATGGTTCTTGATTTAAACGAAAATATTTAGATAATAAATTAAATGCACGCCTATTTTCTGTCTAAAAATAACTCTTTCTCTCTCGTAATCACTTAAAAATATATCTTATCTATTCCCACACATTATCTATACTAATATATAAAGTAAGATGTTTGTATGTATGTGCGTTACTTAAGATCTCGCGAACCACCGAAGCAATTTTAATAATTTTTTCTTTCACATATAGACCGTACTTTTGGGAGTAACATAGGCTAGGTATGATTACGATATGTCAACTGGGAGCTTAGAAATTAGCAAAAATGTGAAAAAACTCCCAAAAACTAAAATTTAAAACTACGTTTACAGAAATGTACCATGAACTATAAATCAATTTTGAATGCGTTCCTTTATGGTTTCAAGTTAGTTAAATTCTATAATTTATTGACACATAAAAATTAATATTTCAAATTTTACTTTTAAAAATTTACTCTAACAAATTCGCCAAGAAATGTACTGCTGCCTCACATATGAAATGAAAGCGGGTGGTTGTGGGAGCCACAGAGGAGGCAGTGTTGGTAATACGGGGGGGCGGTGCTGTCGTTAGTGGTACACGTGTTTTCCAAATGAAATTAAAGCGGGTGGTTATAGGGTTCCCTGAGACGGCGGTACTGTCATTAACGATGCGTGTGCTTGCCAATTGAAATTAAAGCGGGTGGTTGAAGGGTGCCCTGAGGCGGCAGTTCTGGTGTACTCGGTAGCGGCGATGCTGACGTTAGTGGTGCATGTGCCTCTCAACTAAAATTAAAGTGGGTGGTTGTAGGGGTCTCTAAGACGGTGGTTCTGGTGTACTCGGAAGCGGTGATGCTGACTTTAGTGATGCACGTGCCAATTGAAATTAAAGTTGTTGGTTGTAGGGGTTCCTGAAGCGATGATATCGGTGGCGGCGATGCTGACGTTATTGGTGCACGTGCTTCACAATTGAAATTAAAGCCGGTGGTTGTAGGGGTTTTTGGGGCGGCAGTTCTGGTGATATCGGTGGCGGTGGTGCTGGCGTTACACTGGCGTGTGCACGTATTTCTCAAATGAAATAAAAGCGGGTGGTTGTAGGGTGCCCTGAGGGTATTCTGGTGATTCCGGTGGCGGAAGTGCTGTCGTAGGTGGTGGATGTGCCTCCCAATTAAAATAAAGCGGGTGGTTGTAGGGTGCCCTGAAGCGGGGACTTTGGTGAGCTTGGTGGCGGCAATGTTTACATTAGTGGTGCACGTGCCTCCCAATTTAAATTAAAGCGGGGGGTTGTAGAGGTCCCTAAGGCGGCGGTGCTACTTAAAATTAAAGCGGGTGGTTGTAGAGGGGTTCCTGAGCTAACAGTTCTGATGAAACCGGTGGTGGAGGTGCCGTGTCATTGGTGGTGCACGATAAAAAGCATCTGCTTCCAACTTTTTCCTAATAGACATCATAGCGGCCTTTTTTTGCTTCTACATATTATTATCATACATTCGTATGCCCACAAATTTCACAATATCAATTTATTGTTACATTGTAGAGTATGTTGGCTCATATTAAGATTTGATAGGTTTTGCCAAGGGTTTTGCAAACTAAGGAGCCGCTAAATTAAAATGCGTGTGGCGTAGCCCACGGGTCCTGCTAGTATTCCTATATGCTAACTCAAACTATTCAATCTGTATACCGGCTGATTCATTGAAGTGACCGTCTTCGATAGCTCCCTAACCGTTTGAAATAAGGCATATATTTAGACACGAAAGTTATTCAACTCTTTAAGAAGCATAACCATAAAAATTATTTTCATCTCTACAGGGTGTTGTATCACTGCTCGGTGAAATTTTTTTAATTTAACACCCTGTATATTTTTCTATATTTTGACTTGCAATTAAGTTGCCTACATGACCATAATAATTTCTTTTAATTTTTCCGCGATGTTGCCAAGTTATTCATTTTTTTCTTTAATAAATACCCGCAACACGTGTCGTTGTATAAAATCGTACTAAACTAAAGCCATTGTTCAAGAAATAATAACGAACTTTTTTCCCTGGGTAGTTATGACTATCTTCTATGCTATGATATTAAAAAAGTTCGATTAAATTGTATAGTGGTCATTAAAGCGACCCAAACTTATTCATTTTGAAATGACCAAAACTCGTTATTTTCAAATGGACTACCCTGTATATTTTTACATATTTGGAATCCTGGTAAAATTTAGATAATAAATTTGCAAAAATATACTGAGTGTTCTATTTTAAAAGCCATAAAAAAATTACATGGGAACACCCTGTACATTTAGTATCGATCCCATATTACGAGGCATTCACGTTCGCACTTGCCTTGGGGCAGGCCAACAGTGTGCGCGCAAATGTGAAGTGATATTTCACCACACACACGATTTAGGTAAATACGAAAGTATCATTTCACATTTGCGCGCACACACTGTTGGCCTGACAGTGTGTGCGCGCAAATGCAGGCCTCAAGGCAAGTGCGAACGTGAATGCCTCGCATATAATTTAATTTGTGAGTTTTTGTCTTTAAAAATTACCAGAATTGTTAAAAAATCTAATATTAAACATTAAGGTTCAATTTTGTGGTATAATCGAGTTCAAAACATCGGAGAACTTTGCAAACTCTTTTATTTATTGTTTAACTTCAAAACAAATACAAGTTTTCAAGAAGTCAAAAATTTAGTTAAACTTGAAATAATGTTGGATTTTGTTGCAATTAAAAAGTTTTATTAAATTCAATAAAACGATGTGTTCTATCGATAACGTTTCAGAAAGATAATCACTCAAAAGCAAAACTTTTGAATTCGCTCTCTTTCTCTCTTTATAAAGATATTTTTGTTGAGAAGTTGAAGATGGTGTTAGGCGTAATTCCCCCCGTTTTTTGTATTCAATTCCTGTTTGTTGGGGAAAAACCCAGTCAAAGTGAAGACCTTAAAATCAAAATATTTTTTATTCATAAACCACTTAGCATATAGGTACGCTTTTACTACGTAATTAATGTGTACTAAGTATAATTATCTACAATTCCCAATTTATACAGGGTACAGAGTATACGCAATTTCTTCAAAATTCATGGCCCAAATTTTAAAATTGATACATCGTTGAAAAGAGAATTTTAAGAGCTTTAAACTGATATGCCGCTCAACCCCCTTTCCCTATTGACATTTTAAAAGTTATTGCACCACCGCTTGATATCCCTCGTCTATAAAAACGATGGGTCCCATCTATTTTTGGAAAAATGAAATTAAATATGAGAAAACGCACTTGTTTCGTTTTTGATGGGCCGCCCTGTATAGTCATCGCGCGCCTTCTATAAAAGCTCATTTCCCTAACCTTTGCCGAATAATTAGCGCGTTAACAGACAGACCGGGTACCAGGAAAAGAGCAATTAATAACATATTTCCCCCAACTATTAGCACCTATTCACGATTTTCCTGTACCAAAAATCTGAAAAATCCCTTTACAAGGGTTCCACACCCCAATGAAAATTTCTAAATAAGGCACCGATGAGACCATTATTTTCGGATCGATGCGCCCTCCTTGAAGATTTCTAGATTCGCCCTTGAATCTGTAAACAGTTTCTCGTTTTAATTTCGAACTCGCAATTATAGAATCGCATATCGAAAGGGGCTCGCGAGGACCTTTGATACTTGGACCTCAGATTTGATTTCGCCTTGAAATAATAAAAAAAAGCACGACGATTTAGTTTTAGGACCACTTTCTTTCCTTCCAAAATATTTTCAAAAAAAAGAAAATTTAAATATTTATTGACGGTTGACGTCAACAATGTAAAACAACTTGATGGTAAATATATTTTTTTAAATGTTCACGGTCAAACTACAAATAATAACAACAACATAGGAGGTAGGTAATAATAATTTTCTGTACCTAGGTCGATTTTAATTGTGTAATAATTGGCGAAAATTAACCTTCGCTTGCAAAAATTTTATGGCAAGTCCACAAGTCGTTGAAAATTGTAAAAATTGAAGCTATTTTTCACTAACATCGAAATGGCGAGAAAAGTAACCTCAATGTGCTCAATGCGCTCAATACTCAATGTGCGATTTGCCGGAAATTTAATGTTAAATTTTATTTAAATTCAATAAAAATAATTTTATTCCATTGTTTTCCTTGTAAAAGTTATGTTGCACTTGGATTAGCATTTGTGATCACTGGTATAAAGCGCCAGATTTAGGGGTATGATTGTGTAAGTCAATTGCTCAGGCCCTACAGCCCCGCGATTTTGAAGTCCCAAAGAGGAATAGTGAGACAAAACAGTAAAATGCAATTGATTAAGAAGCCGAAGGGCGTCTTTGGACGCGAATACAAAACGAAACGAAACGACCTGAAGTTAGACGTATCCTCGGCCGTCTTTTTCAGCAGCAACAATGAAAGAAGAGGACATCAGCGTATATGTCGAATCTTAATAACATTAATCCGGGTACTAATTGTGACCAAACGTCTCTCTTGTGATGCAATACTATTTTTTAAACGACAATAAAATTTGAACAATAATTTTCGGGTAACTTACACCTGAATTGATAAGCATTAAAAGTCTTGAGAAACACCATCATATAATATGACGCAAAAATTGGATATTAAATAAGTACTTAATACATTTTTAGCAAGCAATTAGCAAAACTAATTGCATATCAAATGAAGTTAATGGTTTAACATTTTTAACAACATTAAAAGCAATTTTAATTTGTTAATTACTTTTGGCTTAGCTAAATGATTTCGAAATAACAATAATTTTATAATAATCAATAAATTTAAAATTGATCATTTTTAATTAAATTTTTAATCTTCTTTTTTCTCGAGGGTCGTATACGGAATTATCCTGAAATTGTAAAAGTAATCCCCTTATCAACCACACATTATTATCGATACCCGAAAAAAAAATTAATTGCATCAGGTGGCCTCGTGTTATTTAAAATAAGTCACGGTCACATAACTAATTATATGGGAGAAATTATTCTAACGCATGTAGGACGAAAAAACTCCTCCCTTGTTATCGTACCCCATTCATATCCAACCTTGGTCACGTTCATTGTAAGGTAGAGGGCGAAATAAACGGGTCAAGGTATGAGTTTGCAGCCCTGGCAGCTTTGACCTAGGGTGCACGAAGGACGATAGCTTCAAGGGTCGAATACAGCATGTTAACGCGTGCTTTTGCGCAATCGCATCCCTTAAAATTGCGTTCAAGAATTGTTGACTATAATTTAAGAAAACGTATTATTCCGACCTTGGTTTTTTCCTTAAGGTTTTTCACCAAATTGAAATTTTTTCCACATTTTGAAAGACGCCCACAAACTTTTAGTGCTGAAATTGTGTAAATATTTGTTGAAAAATTTACCTCAGAATAATAGAGAGCAAATCATCGCTAATAAATTTAAGGACAAAAATCGGATGTTTAGTGCGACTAAAAATTTCCACGAATAATGATATCAAAATGGAGGGTTTGGCATTGAAAATTATCGGAGAATTTTTATAAAGATAAGAGCCCGTAATTAAATATTACGTTTACACAAGTAACAAAAATACCCCATTACTTAGATCGATATGAATTTATTAAAACAACATCAAATAACCAAAAGCTAACTTTGAACTTTATGGGAAAAACAAAATTCTCATAAAAAAAATCAAAGCGTTCCTTTTGTTTAAACTCTTCCCACGACTGTAATTACCATTTTGCCCTTGACCGTACCCGAGCTGAAAATTTTCAGATCCTGGAAAAACTAAAGATAGCTACAAGCTACAAGGAAGAAAACAAAAAGGAAATAAAAAGCTATTGTATATCCACCTACACGTCTTAGAGTTACGAGTTAATCAAAAGAGAAAAATATTGAAAACTTTATGACGGTTTTGAAATAAATTACATTTGATGCATAAAAATCGTGGGTGTACTTAGGATGAAAATAAAATTTCCACATATTTCCTTTGTTTCATGTAAGATGTTGCACTATCCATTAAAAATCATTCCAATGTAGCGCGCAATAGCTCGCGTAACCGAAGAAAATTGCAATTCGGTCCTCCTTTTACGAGATGAAAATTTATTTTATGGAACGTAACAATTTTTCGATATCAAATATTTTCATTTTCTTTTGTTCTTTTAATAAACCTTGAAACATTCTTAATTTCATTACGTAAATGTAATAAATTTATATTTTCAACGCTGTTTCCTTGAATCGAACTTATTTCTAGTTGACTTTTAAACATTTCACGGGAAATATATTTTGATGAAAATCGATTAACATCAAGGTTTCAGCCATATTTTCACAAACAATTAAAACCAACCAAAAATATACCTCATTTATAGTTTTAGAAATGAGCGCACACGCACCTTCAAATTGAAAAATAACGTGGAAACTTTTCAGAAACTTGGAAAAGCGAGTAGCGCTTTTCTCCATTGACTATAAAACGTTAGAACGCAAAATTAAGTTGGGGCGGTTTTCGTTGATACTATTATTAGATAAATGTTAATTTAATAATTAATTACACTTTGATATTTCTATAGTCTTGAAATTTTAATTGAAAGAGACGAGACGGCCCGGGTGTATTTACAGCACAAAACGGCACAAAACGAGCACAATTTAATGGCATAAAAAAATATTTTAAAATCGAAAGTGGGGGGGAGGCATGGACACCGGGCCCGGGCCATTGAGGAAGAAATATATAAAGCGATCAAAATTAAAGGCGTAGGTATCTCAAAAAATATTAATTTTAACGCAAACTATCAAGTTACAAATAATATTCGTTTATAATAGTAAAATTCATTTACAAAAAAGTACAAGATAAGTTCTCGAGGCACTAACCGCCACCACCACTCCAAAATCACCCTTACTTCAACAGGTTTTCCTCAATTTTTTCCTAATGACCATACCTACTTATATTGACTCTTTGGTGTCAAAATTTTAATTTTGTTTAAAACTGTTCAAGCATTAAAGCCCAAATATCGAAAAATTAATGAAAACTTTAAGGGCGCATATCTCCTTGACTTGAGAGTAAGGCTTGTTAAGCTATTTTTGTGACATGTATAGAATCACTTCTAATAAATTATCCTATATATTTTAGAATCACTCTGTAGATCTCGCAGCAAAAGCTGCCTTCGTGTCAGGAAGAGAAGAAATATGGGAAATATACACTGCGCGGCAAAGGTATGGAACATTGCAAAGAAAACTGAAATAAATGTTTTTTTTGCTAAATCTTGAAACACGTCGATTTTATTTTTTTGAAATACACATTTGTATGTCAATAATTTTCCGATATTCATTTGTTTTTAAGTAATGACGTCGTAAATATTTTTTTTAAATGACAAGGTACTTTTTTTTGTGATTTGGGTACGTTATTCAATTGTCTAAATGGCAGTATAAAAATGTTAATACCTTACCTAAGGAAATTTTGAAAAAATAAATTATTTAATATTTAATAAACACTTCTGTAACATTAAGCCTCACGCAAGCGTTGATTGAGGAAGTCAAAACCTAAAACTCTCTCAATCAACGCCTCAAGCTTCAAATCCTCAGTCGAAGAGAACGTGCTGCATCGTTTCTGAGTTTAAATACTTTACTTTAGTAACTTGACTAACTAAATTGCTAAATTTAGCTCACCTAATCTCAGTAGACAACCCTCTCAAAGACAAATCACTATAACCTAAAAAGAGTTGATAGTAGCTATAATAATCGGTGTGATCGTGTAATTCTGAGCAGACCTTAAGCTTGCGCCACACACACAGACTTGCCTTCCGGTTTGGCATTGTAGGCCGCCTGCGTCTGGACAGCAGGCGGCTTTGCACAGTCCAAACCGGGGCATCTGAATATCGTTCAGGCTCCGGTTTGGCCGGTGTGTGTGGCGCAGCGTTTATAGTGCGATCAAGACTAGAATAAAAATTCCTCATGCCTCATTTTCCCCATACCCTTCGTTGCAACCGTTTATAAGAGGAATTTTGCAGAACTCTGAGTCAGGTTACCAACAATGACAAAAATTCTGAAAGAACACTGCTGACCCCTAAATCGCCCGAATAGCCTAAACCAGGGCTTCCCAAACTGTGCTCCGCGAAAAATATTAATAACAATGCTTTAAGCTTTAATGATTATGAGTCATTATCTATCCTTTAAATTACACTAAGAGCTCCGTCAAAATTCAAAGACCTTCAAAGTGTTCCATCAGAGAAAAGGTTTGGGAAACCCTAGCCTAAACAATACATAAAATGTTTAATTACTAGAAAGTCTGTTGATGTTTACTATGGAGCATTTCAACAACTAGTAGATAAGCACATAGTATGACAGGACGGACAGATAATTAGTGATAGTGATAAATAGACAGGCTGATTAGTGGATCAACAGACAGACAAATGAACTAACAAGCGCTCAGACACAGACAACCGTCATTCCAGTAGATACGAGTACCACATTGCGAGCTGTCGTTGCTTCACCTGTAAGAACTATTTCGACTCCACCACTATACTAAAATTATACAAGATAAGGAGTTAACCCCAGCCCCCAGCTTAGAGGCACATTAGACCAGCGTGATTGCGTCGGTTTCAATGAGGCGATGCGGTGGTCCGTTCTGACTTCCAGTTAAGCTTCCAGTTTGCAAAATTATTGCCCTGTTGTATAAAAGAGAATTATATTTGAATCCCAGAATTAGATTTATAATCCTTAAAAATGGCAACGTTACATAATAGTAATAAATAAATAATATTTATTCTACCTACAAATAATGTCAATGTCTGACGTTTGTTTTCACAACTCGACACGTAAAAAATCTCACCTTTTAATATTTATTTACCGTCAAACTTTGACATTTTACTTGTGTAACGTTGCCATATCAACGGATTATAAATCTAATTCTCGGATTAAAATATAATTCTCTTTTATGTAACCAGGCATGCCTATCGTTTTCTTGAAACCGCAATAAAGGGTAGAAACCTGGGTACCAATCTAGTATTGTCCACTACCATCAGATTCAGATACATATCCACTTATAAAATGTACAATAGTTTTGGAGAATGCGCAGTAGAAGGTTTTTTAAACACCGCCTTTGCTTTCTTTAGTCGTCTTAAGAGTTAGTATTATTCCAATTTTCGGACAGGAAATATATGACAAAGACTTCGACCATACTGCGAGTTATTTTTAGATTTAATTAACTGACTCGATATTTTAATGTTAAAAAAATTATTTTTTTTACTATAATTTTTTTCAATTTATTTTACATTTAATTGAAACGTAAAAGGATACTTCGTTTGTATGAAAAAAACTTCGACCTTACTGGCAGTTTGAAAAAATGATTGTTTTAGGTATTTTAACGTAAAAAAATTTTTGAAGTTAAATTTATTTTCGACTTTATACTACAATATTTCTACCCACTTTTATTTATTTTAATTTTTTTAAATTTATTTTCGACATTTGAAGAAAAAAATTATCAAAGTTAAATTTTTTTTTTATCATAATTTTTTTAGTTTTATTTTCGACGTTTGAAGAAGTAACAAACGGTTACTTAGTTAGTTGATCTCGTCAACCTTCGCTCTGGTTCCTTACGTTTCCGTCGATATCAATGATATAATAACGTCGATATAAATGACTACTATTTACGCCAAAAGTTTTAAACTCGAGCATAAGCTTTACGGTAAGCACAAGTAACGCTTCTTCAGCTATTTTAACATTGTAATAGTTATTACAATTGTACGGAAAAATTAGTTTCTTTTTGTTCATATTGAACAAATTAAGAGTACAAATAAAAATACAGATTAAGAGTACCTATGAACAAGTTTAAAGAGCACCTTAGAGTAAAAATTAATTAAAATACGCACATTAAGAGTACTACCTAGAAAGATAAAAACAAGTAGAAATACAGCCAAAAATTAGAGTACATGCGAGATTAGTTTCATTTTGTTTATATTGACAAAATAAGGGTACAATTAAATTACCAGAAAGTGAAAACCAAGTCAAATTGTTAAGAAAAATAACTTCGACCTTACTGGAAACTTTTTTTAAATTGAAATAACCCCATAACGCTTACGTTAAATTCGTAGCTTATTATTAGGGATTGCTTTTAGAATTAGTGAATATTTTTGTAAAAATTTTACCTAAAGTTATTGAAGTTAAATTTCTTTGTTAATCACATTATAAATATTGTTTATCATGCCTCGCAGAAAAATTCAGCGAACTGCAGATGAAAAAGAGCAGCTGATAAAACGCTCACGGGAAAACGCTAAGAACTATCAACGCCGATATCGAGAAATCGCTCGAAATAGAAAAGCAAATTACGTGTTTAATCATGAGAATGAGATAATTCACGTGAACGAAAATTATATTGGTACAATGACTATTGCTTGCATACACTGCGGTGCAAAACATTTTGTATCTGAAAAAGTTTTAAATAAAAACAATTCATTTAATGATTGTTGTAATCACGGCGAAGTATGTTTGCAAGCTTTACCTGTTTTCCCCCCTGTTTTAAAATCATTATTTAAAGGTTCACATCCAAAATCGAAACAATTTTTTGAACATATTCGAAGTTATAATAACTCATTTTCTTTTGCATCGTTTAATGCAAACTTGATGACTTTTAATAATACACGGAAAGGTCCGTTTTGTTTTAAAATACAGGGTCAAATATATTATCAAATTAATACAGCACTTTATCCATCATGTGGATAAACTTTTTATTGTAGATTCCCAAGAATCAGTAGAATTTCGTTTAAATCATAATACTGAATGTGACAAAGAAGTTATGAACATAATTGAAGATTTGATGCGTGAACATAATTTATTTGCACAATCTTATCAAATGATGAGCGAAGAATTGGCTAATCAACGTCTCACTAATTCAAATAATGCAAATGAAGACCCTGAATTGCACCTTTTATTTACAATGAAACCTGGAATGGACCGAAATCGTTATAACTTTCAAAGAGTAAATGAAGTTGCCGCAGTATTTTGCACAACTGCTGATGGAGATATTCCAGAATCGTACGTAACAATTCGAAACAAAAGTGATAAATCATTGCAGTTTGTTAGTACAATGGATGGTAACGTAGAACCTTGGATTTAAGCTTAATTCTCAGCTATCCGAAACCGTCGTATACGACATAAAATATTGGAATTTCGAAATTCCACCAATAGGAAAACTTTCGTATCGTCGTATACGACGGTTTCGGATAGCTGAGAATTAAGCTTTATCCTCTATTTTATCCATACGGCACTCTTGGATGGCACAGAGATTTGCGTTGTACTACAAAAAACAAACGAATTTCTCGAGCATGTTATATTAAGTACAGAATGGCTATTCGCGAAGACACAAATGTTTTTTTGATGGGACGGCGAACGGCGATTGTTTCAACAATGGATAGTCAATATAGTTACGTCAAAATTGAAAAAGATAGGTTAACTTTTTGTAGAAATAATCAAAAGAAATTACGTGCGGAATACTATCAAGGGTTAATTGATCATCTAGAATTAAGAGCACAAAAGAATCATCAAAGTATTGGAAAAATTGTAATTTTACCATCATCATTTCAAGGTTCGCCGCGAAATATGTTACAAAATTACCAAGATGCTATGGCAATTGTAAGAAAATTCGGTAAACAAGATTTATTTAGCACTTTGGTGCTAGTTATAGTAAACGTTGAAAAAAGTTGAAAAAGAAAGAACAATCGGTGCTAATTTAATACATCGCTTATTGAGAGAGGTTCTCCGATTTTTTGCTTTTATTGCCCCTCCTTCCCCAAATAACGGTTTAACGTAATAAAAACTACAAATTTCCCCATGGGCCCATCGACGATTTTTTAGAGTTAAATTGGCTTGTAAATAATATCTAGTTATTTAAAATTAAGTGGAGGATAAGTTATTGGCAACTTGAAATAATTTTTCCGACAGCCAAAAAATGAGTATCATAGGGCAACTTATTTGAAATTTAAAAAATTGTTCGTATAACGAATTGAAAACAACATGTTTATAGTTTTGTTGTCTACTTAATTTCCTCACCTTGTGAACCCAAGAGTGGAGCCGAGACGATAACAAAAAGAAAATTGCATTAAGGCCTGTCCACGAGGTAGACAAACATTACTAGTCGAAAATTATAACAAATCATTGCCAAGGACATCGAGTATTTTGAGCACGCGATTAACGATGTTGGATATGTCAACAAGTAATTTCATCTTTGTTTTACGAACGACATTAGGGATATACACGTGAAGGACGGTAAATTGGAATTATGATCAAATTGTTTTTACGGTAAATGGCGTATGATTATCGTTCAAGGTTTTGTAAATTTACATTTTGAAATCAACATGTTTATTAGATCTTAATTTATCTTTACTTCGAATTTTTTAATCAAATGTCGCATGTACGTAACAATCAAATTTTCCAAATGCTTATACAGTGTCCATAAAGAAAGTACATGACCAAGAACAACTAAATGTTGGTTCTTCTTCCTAAACAAATCATTATTGAAATGGATCTTTTCAACGTGGAAATTACTTTCAAAGGCTCCTTCCTGGAGCGGCCTCTCGCAAGTATTGAGCAACCGATCTAGCTGAAGCTTATCTCGGAAGAGATCCTGGACATCATGAGAGTCAAAATATTCTATTTTTCAAAAGCCTACTGTACGGTACTAGGATTATGTAGTACCACAATAGTTATAACATTCGATTTGAGTACACAATGTATTATATCATCTTTGGTACTGGTACAAGCCAAAAACGAGTCGTTTCTCTATAGCCTACCTAGATACTCCACCACCGTCATTCGATACCACAAATTTTTATTTTTGTAGCATATTTGATTTAATAAATGATAAATTTCTAGGATAATTATGTGAAAAAAATGGAACCTAAAGTTAACAATTCTTTTATGATAAATCTATTACAAGGAAATACAAAGTGGCCTCGTGCGATAATTCCAAAGTGACCTTAT
Organism: Malthinus seriepunctatus; assembly: GCA_963924605.1. Classification (NCBI taxonomy): domain Eukaryota; kingdom Metazoa; phylum Arthropoda; class Insecta; order Coleoptera; family Cantharidae; genus Malthinus; species Malthinus seriepunctatus. The sequence goes on from OZ004602.1 coordinate 51,519,578, forward strand.
AACCCTGAAATTTGGCATTGCGTTACATAAAATAAAGTACACAGAGTACAAATTAATGGCTTTCAAAACAATAGTAATATTTACACACATCTGGTTTATATAGAAAGTATGGACCATAAATCAAGGAAAATCGATGCATTATAATTTAAAGGTCATAAATATTAATCTTTAATTAACCTTGAATATTTCTAGTAGGAAGTAGTCGCATAAAGTTTTACTTTGGTATATCATATTTGTAACAGGGCACACAGCTCAAGGAGAAATTCTTGTATGTATTAACTGTTGTTTTTGTCATTTCTAAAATAACTGTTTGCTATTAATTTATTACTCACTTATTAAGGAACCTCCATTTTTGCTGCATAATTACACACTCATTGACTGAGATAAGTAGGAAGAATCGAACCCACCTGCTTCGAATTACCCGTGAATGGTATTCAGCTAGTGGAGAATAAGGAAAACACCAATGCGTTCAAAATCATTAAAACAAAAGGGATGAAGAAAACAAAACAGCAGACATCTAGAAAAATCGTCCTGCTTTAGATGACCCTTTTTAGTCCGCGAGTTGAATATAAGTACATACAGATATTATTGAAATACCCACTGAAAATGTTGAATGACTATTAGATAAATCAAATAGATAAAACCGAAGACCATTGTCCTTAAACGAGGTAGGTCAATCTAAATTATTGACAACAAAAAATATCACCATTAGCTGTAGTACTAGCATTTAGGGAGGTAGAACACGAAATACTATTAATTTGCAGCTTTTTTGAGCTCGCCTACAACAATTGCAAAAATTTGGACAAAACATTGCCCACTAAATAAGGATGTTAAGGAGGTTAAAAGAGCTATCAAACGATACTAAACTCGTCATTTTATCACATCGGCGGTAAGCGTCGCGACGTTAAACTTCTTATTTTCTTATAACGATTTATTGTTTTTTTGCAGAAAATTACTCAGTTGCTGTATGACAGCATTAGAATGATGATATGCTGCTGATTCTAATGACAAATTTAAAAGAGGAGAAGAAAAGAGATGAAAATATCAAAATTCAAAATGGTTACTAAAAAACACTGAAAATTGGCAATTTAGTTCATTGACTGTAGTTTGAAAATGATTTAATTTAGAAAAAAATTTCTCAGGAAAAATTTTCAGAACGTCGAAAGACCTATCAAACGATACTAAACTCGACATTTTATTACATCGACGCTAGACGTCGCGACGTTCAACTTTTCATTTTCTTATGTGGGTCAATTGTTTTTTTGTAGAACATTAACTACTCAGTTGGCTTGTCTAAATTGGGATACCACATCACAACTTTCTATCTTGTACTTTCTTAATTTTCACAACTATTCTAGGATATGTTACATTAGATGTTAATATGCTACTTTATGTTATTTTTTACAATGAATAATAACGGCTAAAACTTAGTTTTTAAAGTTTTAAGAAACGCGAGTTTCTATTATTATCTATTATTTATTACCGAAATTAATATAATTCTATTTTATTTTCTAATGAACTTGCGTTTCTAAAACTTTAAAAACTAAGTTTTAGTCGTTATTTATTTCGGTAAATATTAATTACCGAAATTAATATAATTCTATTTTATTTTCTAATGAACTTGCGTTTCTAAAACTTTAAAAACTAAGTTTTAGTCGTTATTTTTCATGGTAAAAAATAACACAAAGTAACATAACATATCCTAGAAAAGTTGTGTAAATTGAGAAAAGTACAAGATAGGAAGTTGTGGTTTAGTATCCGAATTTAGACAAGCCAACTGAGTAATGTTCTGCAAAAAAACAGTTGGTTCACATATGAAAATAAAGAGTTGAAAGTCGCGACGCCTAGCGTCGATGTGATAAAATGTCGAGTTTAGTATCGTTTAATAGCTTTTTTGACGTCCTAAAAAAAATTCCTGAATATTTTTTTTTCTAAAGTAAATCAAAAAACTAAATTGTTAATTTTCAGTTTTTTGCGTTATTTCGGTAAGTAACTATTTTGAATTTTGAAATTTTCTAAAAGGATTCTTAAAGCTCATCAAAATATGCAACTTTATGCTAAATTAATCAATCTCGTAACTCTCACCGTTTCCGAGATCCCCATATCCCCATATTGGCACCACCCAAAAAAATTAGAATACTATCCTGTATGTCTTATAATTTCCCGAGTTTGAAATACATGGTCTGTACATTTAGGACTCCTCCCCAAATAATTAATGCGTGCAGCATTGCTCCCTAGATGAATTTACTCAAAACAAAAATACGTAGTCAACCTTTCTGCAACCCTTTTGTAATAGTCCCCAAGTCCAAGGTCTGTTTCGAAGTCATGGATCGTACTCGACATTTTCTTCCATCAAGAATTTCCTTCTAAACTATCCTTTTAAATCAATTACTATTAAATTGTTTCCTCATTTCAGAGGACATTAGGTGACCTTTGCATATTTAAAAACGAGAAACATTTTTAGCTTCCTCAAAACTTCAAAGCTAATGGAAAGGTAACACAAACAATCCCACGATCACCTTCGTCTAAAGTTAGAGAGTAATTGCACTTTTCATCGCTGAAATAAAGTATAAAGAAGCAGGAAAGTAACAATTAATAAAAATTGAGTTTTTGATGAGCCGAATCATTTATAAAACAAGTGCACATTTTATACAGTTAGTTCTTTGTATAGGCGCCAAGTACTTTTATATCTTTTTATGATTCATCTATAAAAAGCAGCGGTAAAAAGCGACAGGCAAACGATTAGAAATGTCCTTGAGGACTGATTAGAAATAAGCAGTTCCGTTAGCTTTGCGCTTGGGCAAGGTCATGAATGCTGGTGGACGCGGCCGCGCCGCTGAATTATGTTCTATTATTGAAATGACAAATTAACTCCTTCTCTTTTTTCATTGCTATTCCTTTAACATTTTAAAAAAATTCTTATGTGTTTCCATAAACCTTGAAAATATATAATTTACTGCCAATTATAAATTAATATATTAATTAAATTAGAAATTTTTATAAACTTTACGTTATAAAACAATCATAAACAAGTTGAAGGCTACGTTTAAATTACGTAAATTCTTTTTCATTTGCCAAAATAAACGCCAGATATATTTATTCGAAATAGTTTCAATTTAAAATTATTTGAAAACCTTCACGCAACTTTTACGAGAATATCTTTACGATAATGAATAGAGAAATAAATAACAAGGCTCTCAGGCTCTCATTTTTTCTTGTAAAATCAAGGCTACAAAGGCCCTCTGAAAGTTTAAATCGCACAGGCCATTTAAATTATGGTTTTCTTATAAGCAAAATTTAAAACAGGGAGCGAGACAGGAGGAACTGAGATGTCGCCCGTGTGCACCGCACTTATCTGATGGTCCTCTTGATTTAAACTGCCAAATTATTATGTAAAATACTAAAATAGTGAATTTTACTACTGAAGGAAATCGTTACTTGCAAGTTGCAAATGTCAATAATAAATTTAAATTCAGCATTGACATTGCAAAATTGTAAATGGTGAAGGTCTTTCCTAGTTGCCTTTTTTTCTAAAATGTGCATATCGAAAACAAACACATTTTTTATTACCTACTGTTCTTGATTTTATTTAAAAATAAAATTAAAGTCTCGATAAACATTGATGAAAGTTGTATTGAGGTTTTTTCAATAAAGTGGGAAGCTCATTCACAAGATAGCCAACGTTTCCTTGTGATAAGGTTAATCAAAAGTGAAGGTACTTCATAGATTTATTAAAAAGTACATTTTTATTTGCCACAATATGCTGCTGATAAGAAATTTAATGTCATTTGCACGTTCTGCCTAATCGATCAGAACAAAGGTTTTCATTAAAATTAATTGGTCATCCACAGTAGTTGTATACGAGATAGGAACTTTGGACTATGGAGCTGAAGATCCTAGATATCATCTTTTCGTTTTCGCCTCAAAATGTACTCAAGTCCTCTAAATGTAGTAGTAATACAAAATATACGATTATTGAGGCGTTGTGCTGACCACACTGTCTTCAATAGACGCGCTATATCAACTTGTCGTTTTTCTTCGCTTATTCAGGATGTACTCAAGCCCTAAGACGATTAGCAGACCAAGACAAAACACAATGTTTGTAAAAGATTTAGGTATAAGCGATTGAAAACTTGAGTAGATTTAGATACAGAAAAAAACTTAAGGCTCCTCACACTTTGGCGATTTTTAGCAGCTCGGCTAAGTGGTGCTGCAGCAGTATACAGGGTGTCCATCATTATGGGGATCTCGTAAACTGTCGTTAGAGATACGAGGTCGGTTAAATTAATACCAAATGTAGACTCTCTCATGGCCAACTCGATTCTGTTTTTGTTTTTTGAAACAAATTATTAACACTCTAGATGTTTCTCAAAATAAACTCAAAAAGTCCATTTTCTAATGACTGTAACTTTTTTATTAATGAAAATAATTTCAATTTTTAAAAAAGAGGAAATAGGCACTACTACAATCAATAAATTTAATATATAAACAAATGTTTTAATGACCTATTATGGATATGATGGAAACTAATGTTTTTTAAATGCAAACCTAGTCTCAATTTTATGTTATTAAAAAGCAACAAATTTTCTTCTCTTTCCAAAATATAAGGGTTGGTGGGATTTCTCTATTAGATCGGAAGTTATTAAAGATTTTCGAGCGCAAGAACTTTTAATCGAGCAATTGTCGAGTCTGAGATCTCTGACGCTCCCGCATGTGGAGCGCGCTGGGTGACTTACGCTCAGAAATATTTAATAACTTCCGATCTAATAGAGACCCCACTTTTTTGTAAAAAGAGTTTTATAGATAAGAGAATAAGGAACAAAATGATATTTTTTCCAATTAATTCAAGTTGGGAGCGAGCATGTTAAAGTGTAAAATAAAAAAACGACATTGATCCGATCAGTACAACTGGAGATAATAAATTTTAAATATGAGAAGATTGGAGACAATCCAGCAAATTATCGAAAATTCATATGTGAATATTTTCGAAAACAAACTTTTTCAGCAAAAGCCTGAAATACGGGTCAATTAAATTTGAAGAAAAGATGCAGGATATTTTTTTTTATCGTTTTTTTCCTAAAATCTGTGCGGTTTGTAAAAGAATGACCCATATGAGAACGTGAAAAAGGAATGGACACGCACTATAGAATGATAAGCTATGCTGAGGCACCTAAGTTCTTGCAAAAGGTTTGAAAAGCTCACAGTATTTGAGGGCCATAAGGGGTAAGGTAAGACATATAACATAAATAAAATTTCATGACCTGAAAAGAGTCATAATATTGGCTAAATTACAGGGGAGTTACAGTTCGAATAGTTCTCTATTTTAATTAACAAAACTAATAAAAATTCAAGAGTAAGTAAAATTGTTGCATTTACTATAGGTACAAGAAGTGAATAATTGATAAAAGTTTAAGTGAATGATACAACCTTTCTAAAAGTAAGGTCACAGCAGTGGTCCCTTCTTTGGAGAACTTTGAATTATAATTTTATTATTTTAAAAAGAAAGTGACCCAGTAACCACAAAATATATTCATAACAAAGGAAAATTTTACACTAAAATCAAAATTATTACTTTCCTTTATTACTTCGCCCTTCGCCCTTCTTACTGACACAGTTTCAAGAATAGATCTTAAGGGGGTCATAGGTTATAGGTTTTTCAAAGCTTTTGAAATTTATTTTAAATGGTAACAATAATGCTCAATTGGGCTCTTTTGGGGTGCGAGTATTACAAATACTTAAAAATGGTCTCCTAATTGTGAAGACAACTTTCAAATCTACCCTATAGCGTTTTGTTCATAACTTTTTTCACTATTATTGCGATTATTATGTTTTAAATTAAAACATTGTTAAAAGTGAGATTTTAAATTAGCATATAAATAAAAGGTAATAGTTTAACATTCAACACTTAAAATGGAGTTTATTTTCACCCATTACTGGGTCAATGACGTTATTTATATTTTCTAAAAATTTAAACAATAACACGAAGTTGAACCGAACGATTAAACTTAAACCGAACATTTTTTAATCCCATTTTCTCGTGCAAAAAAATATATAGAGGATGTTTAATACCTCGCGATGTACGAAAGCTTTCACTTTTACCGAAGCCGAAGACTATCAAAGTATGTTTATGGGTCACATTCTTTCCATTACTTTCTCTTTCGGTTTTATACGCCTACTGTTAAACATCGACTGTTGCAGTTGCATTTAAAAAAATAATTTTTTTTATTAATAAGCATAAATAAGGAAACTTTAGGTTCTTGACAAAACTTGAAATAAGTGACCCCATTATAAAAGGATAGCTTTACCTTGACCTGGGGCGTTCGTGACCCCATTTTAAGATTACCTACATGCTCTATGGATTGTGAACTCAAGTGCATTTAGGAGGTTACTTTATTCAAAAATTAACAAAGAAATTTAATTGGCACTATACTACATTGTAGTCATTCCATATGCATTCCATAAAAATTTAACTTTTTCCATGACCGAGTTATATAATTACTATTTTATTGCACTATGAAATGTAAATATTTTTATGATTTAATCGGAAGTACCTACTATAATATAAATTATACAATGTCAATTGAACTGATGTTATCACTTACTATGTCGAATTTAGAATTGGCTCACTTTTTATCAAGTACCTAAGGTGCAGAGGTAAATAAATTAATGTATAAGCAAAATACTCTTGAACAAATGAAATATAAAAAAAGAAAAACGTTTACGTCACAATAATCGAATAATTGAATATTTTTGCATTTCATGCATAAATAGGGAGATGCTTATCTATTTTATCTCATTAAATTATTTATAATTTAAGTCAATATGGAAAATCGTCGTTGCATATACTTATAGTTTCACTCCAAAGCAAAGGGGGCAAACTGTCGCACATATAAAACAATAGATGTAGTTAATGACATGGCACTGCTGACGTGAAAAAAAGAATAAAAACGTGAAAATTGATTACTCGTATAGGTAGAGTAGTCCCAACGAAAGATGAGTACACCACGTGATGACCGTTAAATTTGCGCAGTAGTTTTGTACTAAACGAACGTAGACAGCGCCGTCGTAAAAAATTAAATTTTTTTTGAAGAAAAAATAACTAGCTCCGTAATATTTTTTTTAAAGAAAAAATGAAAGTCACGCCTCGCGCAGATTTGGTCAAGTGGTGTACTCATCTTTCCTTAGGACTATACTCTCTATGTTCTATTCAAACGATCGTTAAAAAAATTCTAAGCCCAAGAATCTGATTCCATAAAACGGAACTCTTGGATAATAGACAAAAGAAAAAAAAAGGCGAAAAATCTGACGATAGGTAAGACATGTGGATATCACAGACGCAAAAGGCGTTAAAGAATGAGAGACCACCATCCGTAGAGATGAAGTGGAGATATAAAGATGGTAACCGTCGCAAGATGGGGTAACAGACTACCAGTGAGAGAAAAATTAATGAGAATAAAGAAGAAGAACCTCATTAACTGATGGGACTCTTTCAGAGCTTCTGATTGGCCGTTTTCAGTCATGCTTTGCAGAATACGTTTCACTAACTTTTTTACTTCTTTTGAAGCTTCTCTCTTCAGTATTTACCTTGTTCAATAAATCTTCACGATCTGAGGTCTAATGTTCATTTCCATCTTTACTAACAAAACATGGTTCTTGCCTTTCAGATTTGCTCTTTGTAGGATTTTTAAGAATCTCCACTCTTCTATCTTGATTGTAAAATACAGGAGTTGCCTCACAGCACTGAAGCAACTTCTTAGGACTAATTGTACAACCTCGGAGCAGCCTTCCCTGGCTTTAAGTTCTCGAACCATCTTACTAGTAGTATGGACTCCAAAATTCAGGACCTGTCAAATCAAAAGTTTCCAACACGGATACTCTTGTGGACGTTAAAGATGAATAATGTAAAAGAATATGTTCAGCTTCACCTATCAACTTGCAGAAACAGAGAAACACGACATCTCTGATTTTGGGGTTATCTACTGATGTTACTGTTGTGTGGAGAGCTAGTGTAGCAGCTCAACAGCATGACAATAATCCTTTATCGCCTCTTTAGTACTCCCTAGAAGATGTGCTAGATTTAATGCTGAGTTTGGATGGAGCATTTACGAACCCTTAGTTGCCAAAGTCTATAGCAAAGTGCTGAATCGATGGAGATCCAAAAGGAATCTCTAAATACATATTACAGAAGGACAAAGAGAAGGCCTTGACGAGTTTTAAGGATCCCAACTACCATTACCTCCAGTGTCATTTTACAATTGAAAAAATGGGTTATTTTCTTTTTAACAATTAACCATTACATTAATTGAGAACAAACAGAAATTACTACAAGGTTAAAAACTCAGTTATTTACTTTTACATAGCATTTGTTAAATTTTCAATGGCATTTCCTCCTGGGAGTGCTGCTTCAATCAAACATTACTAATAGAAACAAATTTATTTTTAAGTGCACGCGTTACAAAACTAAATTTTGCAAAATTTTATTTACCTACCCACTCGTCAAAAACTAAAAGGATTTATAAAAAAAAAATCGAATTATAGGAAGAAAAAATTTTGTAAATTGGTTAGGTCAGTGTCAAATTATTTATTAAAGTCGTACATGGATTCTTTTTTTTGTGCTACTAAAATGGGTCGTACAATAATAATATTCATAATTTAATGGTTTAATTAATTCGATAATTTGAACTGAAGGAAGAATAATTGTTTAAAAGCAGATATTTTATAGGTCAATGTTATTTCATCTAACATTTTTATGCCCTTTAAATACTTTAGGCACAATTAATTGTTAACATTGAAAATTTCATTAAATTGACCCACATAGCCTTTAATTATTTTTTTTGAAAAAAAAATTCATTAAATAGTTCCTTTGTGTGTAATTTATTACTGTTAATCTCTTAAATGATCTTTTATTAGTTCAATATTTTTATTTGATTTCTGTAGTTATCAATTTTTGCTTGGTTATGCGAGATTAATGATTATTATATAGATCAAGGTAAAAGGAAGTAGCTTTTGCCTTGATCGATGAATTGGCGCTACTAACATCTTCAAGGAAAGTTTGATATTAAAGTAATAAAATTTACAAACTATTATTTTATATATTAAATTAAATAGTTTATATTGTCCTTGCTCCTTATAACTTATACAAAATTTGTTTAAAAACACTAGTTGATATCAAATGAAATAATCAATAAATATTGGTTCCACATGTAAAAATGAACACTAAAATAAAATTAATTCATTCGATTAGTCTATTCTAAAAATTGCTGGCTTGTGGAAAGCATTCACAAAAATTTAAATCAATAATTCAAGAAAATCTTAACAAATTACATTACAAAGCACTGTTATAGATTGGTTAGATAATTTCTAAAAGCTAATGTAGTATTTAACGAGCTCTTAGATTTCAAGGAATTGGCCGTACGCTCGCTGGCACAAGAACAAACACCACAACCCAGAGAACTCTCACTAAAGTATGCGGAAACACATAATAATGCATCTTTGAACAACTAACAGGTGTGCCGCTGAGGATTTATGTTGGGTGACTTCTGGCTCCACGTGGCATGGCCATCCTTCCCTTAAGAATTTTTCAAAATGCTGTAACTATTGGTTGGATCAAGAATTGATGAACTTTGCTCAACAAATTATCTTGATGATTTTAAAACTCATTAGAATTTTATATAATAGTCCATTAGGACTATATATATTTAGATTCTGGAATATAAACTGGATGCCCCCACTGTACAGTTGGTCTCACATTTAATGGCCACCCCGGCTATACGATTAGCACTAATTGTGGATGCATCCATCATAACACCCCCTACTTAAATTGAGGGGCAACTTTATTTTGCCAACAAGTAGGAAATCAACAACCTCCCCTTCTGTCCTTTTGTCGTTGTTGGCTAATAACCACCCTGCTGTATAGCCAGGGTGGTTAATAATTGTGAGGCTGACTGTACAACCTCCTAACATCCCTGAAAACCCGATGACTCGAAAGGAAAGAAAATCAGTTTAAAACATACTCCGATGCAAGGCACGACTAAAAGAGGCGTAATGCGGACCATTCACGTTCGCACTTGCCTTAAGGCAGGCCTGTAGGCCATCAAATGTGTGCGCGCAAATGTGAAATGATACTTTCGTATTTCCCTGAATCGTGTGTGGTGGACTATTACTTCACATTTGCGCGCACACATTTGATGGCCTACAGGCCTGCCTCAAGGCAAGTGCGAACGTGAATGGCCCGCATAAGGTGCTCTCGAAGAATGTTGGTGATGCCAGACATTATAAAATAAACATAAGCTTCCGAGGGGTGTCTCTGTCTATAGAGGGGCTGTGTAAAAAGGCTTAGGAATTATCAACAGCGCAAGAAAAATATTAGATATAGTGCATCGACTCGTTTAGTAGTTATAGGAGGGCTTAAGCCTCTTTCGGAAAGAGACAGAAGAAAGATAATGCCTGAAGAAGCTCTAACAGTCCCCACATATAAAATTATTCTTGATATAGCAATATAACTACACTTAGTTAGAGGAGGCATCAATAACAGCTGACGAAGCTTAATGAAAATCTTATGCTGAAAAAGACTCCAATACGCAATATAATTCAGTGCGATAATCGGTATAGTTATATCTATGCGTGATGGATCTGGAGAAATTTGAACTGTAAAATATTTTTTTATAAAAGACAAGGCACTTGAAAAGTTAACAAAAAGGAAAAATCCATTGTTTTATGAAGTTTTACAAAGCAAGATGCGATGATTCGATAACGATGTAGACAATGAACGTCTCTTTGGTAAATCAAGGAGGCTGTGGAATTACTTATTCAATTGTTTAATTAACGTACAGCTTAACTTTCATAAATTGAATTAACCAATTTCCAATATCCATTCTCTGTATTTTTTGGTAGTAATTAAACGATAATAATTTTAGAATTTGACAATTAATTGACACGGCACGCAACTGACGTCACAATGGTAGTTTTTAAAAATAGCAATTTTGAGAATATTCCGAATTTTCTTCTTGTAGGTCAAGGTTTTTAATTTTACGAAACAAACCATTTTATGTAATTTCGTGATCTAAAGCATCTTTAAAAAAATATGAGTAAGTCATATAAGCGTAGGTGATATTTTAGAAATGTCAAGAACGTTTTTGATACAGCGTTGGCTTTGTATAATTTAATTTCCTGGTGGTGGAAAGTGGATTCACCTTGCATTAAAATGACCTTCCGTCACCTCCGACCTCCAAAATTGCCTATAAGGCTTTTACTTTTCATTTCCTGCAATTTATTAACAACTATGTCTTAATTTATCTAAGGGTTATTTCGTTAAATTGATCAAGGAGAAAATTAACATTTTTATTTATAATTGTGCACGGGGAAAGGTAAGCGAAAGTGCGACGTTTAATGTTCTCTTTAATAATTCAAATTAATAAAGTATTAATTGATACACACGTAAAGGAAGTTGTGCTCAATTTTTCACTTTTACTAACCCCGATAAAATAAATTATGAAATGTTATCGCAAATACATGCCTTTTGTTTATTTATCCTTTAAATTGGAAATTTATTTAACAATTTTTAATATAAACAAATAGTATCTAAATTAAATTGTCCTTCATTAAAAAAAACCTTGATAAGTCCCTGTTAGTTATGCTAATGTAATCAATTCTTAAACAATTTGCCCTTCGCTCCCGGAAATTAACAGATTGTACAATTTTCTCACTAAGTACAATAATGACTAAATTTTAGAAAAAGTTTCAGTTAATCTACATGAATGTTTAATTTGATCAAGTATTGTTACAAATACACGGATCTCTTAGTTAAAATGCTCCAATTCAGTATCACTTTTCCCTTTCTTACAAAGGACTCCACACGAGAACTTGATCACACGAACCTAACAAAATTATTTATGTGGTTTTGTTTGCAAAATTTATAATATATTGATGTCTATGATCCAGTTTTGACTAAAAGATCTAAGAGCATAGGTGTAAACTGCGCTGCTGCACCAACCCATCAGCGACGATTCAGTAAAAGTTCCAAACTGCTGATCACTGGGCCCTTGTAAACTGCAGGAGGATGTTAAAATGCTTTAGGTGAGTTCTACCTTTCCCTTTACATCATGGCTTTGGCCATAGAACAAGAGCTTTTCGCTAATCCAACAACGATCCACCAAGAGTTTCAACATGTTGGAGTGTTGGGACTTGGGACCCTTTTAAAGCGCAAAAGGAAGTGAAACGAACTAAAAAGCGCTCGTTTACCTTTTAAGGTGATATTTCGTTTACACGCTTCAAAAAAGAAAGTCTATTAATTAAACAATTTTCAATTTAGAATGAAAGAGAATTAAGGAGGACAATAAACTGATTGTAACCTATGGTAATAGCACACTTGAGAAATAAAAGCTGCATGACAAGTCTATCATGAAAGTGAAAATATGCTCAGCGTGAAGTAGTAAATAAAAAGTTAACAAGTTATTCATTAAAAGAAATTCGACTTTCCCATTAAGTAATTTATTTGTTTAAAGAAATTTTGCATTTTAAAATATTCAATTTAATTAATTTTAATAACTCAATTAGTGAACGCAGAAATTGCAAGATGCCTTACTGCAATAAATTGGAGCAAAGTTAAATTAATAAAGTAGTCGGAATCAAAGGTACTGTAGGATAGAATGTTGCATGAGATAAAAGCAAAGCCATTTATACAAAGCTCATAAAATTACTAAATTGATATAAAAACGAACCATGCATCAGTATGCACTTAACTGCAATTATGCACTACAAAGTCTCAGTCGCAAAAGCCAACTTGATTTTAAAAATGTGCAACAGGGGCTACTTATACTTTTAAGGGTTATAAGTTATAATGAACTATCAAACACTTCTATAGATAATGTGACATTTTAAATTACATACAAGATCGCTTCTTCAAATTTTTGTGATGAAGTGTAACCGGGGAATCCCACGCCAAAAAGTATAAGGTAGTCAGAATGCTTCGACGCTTCTTTCAAATGTTAAGAAACGAACGAATCATCCCTAGCTATTATTTTTTGAAAATTAGCATACCGGGTGGTGACCGGACCTCTCGGTCATACCGATTTAACATGTAAAAACATACTTCGGTAATTTCCTGCTTCCCAATGTATTTTAGAAAGAATATCTTCAAATAAAAGTTTTAGAGAATAAAATTCTGCATCTAAATGAATAGACAAAATTAATTTTGGATGCTTCATAACGCCTGAAATTTAATTTGAAAATTCCTAAAATTAGCAGAAATAGCGATTGCCATGAAATATTCCCAATAAAAATTATCAATATTTGACATTGACATCTGGGTCAATCTTGACATCAATCTTGGGTAATTTAAATTAACTGAAACTAAAAATGAAGTAATTTTTAGGGATGAGCATACGTAATTATTATTTTTTATTAAATAAATTCAATAATTGAATTAAAAATGCAGAATTATTTTGACAGATAAAGCATAACATATTTGACAATTTTCAATTGTGTTTCAAGGCAATCGCTATTTCTGCTAATTTTGGGAATTTTCAAATTAAATTTCAGGCGTTATGAAACATCCAAAATTAATTTTGTTTATTCATTTAGATGCAGAATTTTATTCTCTAAAACTTTTATTTGAAGATTTTCTTTCTAAAATACATTGGGAAGCAGGAAATTACCAAAGTATGTTTTTACATGTTAAATCTGTATGACCGAGAGGTCCGGTCACCACCCTGTATACCTACAGGAAATTTTATTTATTTAGAAAATCTATCGTGAACTTGACATTATAAAATTAATTTATTTTCTGCTCAACCTTTAAAATGCATTCTAAATCTTTCTCCGCGTATTTATCAAGTTCACATCATAAACGTTACGGTTGCAACGTATGGTTATAAACACATTATCTTTATAATCTTAATCTACCTATGTTAATTTAAGTACGTAAATAAGGTAAAAATTTGGAAACAGTTCAAAACGTAAATTCATTGCAAAATCGTAATATTAATGGGCTATTAAACGTTACAGAAGCAAAAAACAAGCAAATCGTAAATTTTATTACCGCTACTATACAGTTGTTTTGAATTTTGCAATTGCCTCTATACACTATTTTTGTTATTTTTACCTACGATATGCTTGAAATAAATGAAAATTTCCGTTCATAAAAATAGCAAGCTGTAAAGCTGGAAATTCTTCAGATACTCTTGTATCAGTATCCTGGATCTCCTCTTATACCAAGACCAAGAGACGTACTGTGGACAGTACGACAGGCTGTGGATATTTTGACAAAGAAAGAATTTACCTACAGAACACAAACTACGAGGGGATTAAAAAACAGAGGTAGGATCAGTTAAGGGGAAGCTGTAAAGCTCAAAATTCTTCAGATACTCTTGTATCAGTTCCTGGGTCTCCCCTTATACCAAGAGACGTACTTCCTCCACAGGTTAGGGATATTTTGACAAAGAAAGAATTTACCTACAGAACCCAAACTACGAGGGATAAAAAAAGAGGTAGAATCAGTTAAGGAGTAGACTGTGAAGGTCGAAATTCTTCAGATACTCTTGTATCAGTTCCTGGGTCTCGCCTTATACCAAGAGACGTACTTCTCCACAGGCTAAATCATAGTGTTATAACCACCCTTTTTCTAATAACTGTCCATGTCTAGACACCACCTTTAGTTAACAATAACATTCTTCTATTTAAATATTAAGCCTTCTTTACCTTTCTTTGTATTTTAAAAGCATTCCTTCGAACCTTTCTCTAACCGTTTTTCTGGACTTTCCTAATTGCTTTTCTAACGACCCAATCCTGAGCCTTTTCAACCCTTCTCTTCTTTTCACTACTTCTCTAATTTTAGTTAGTTTTTAAGGACGGAAGATACTCGCAGAAATTGTAGAACTTAATCAATTTTTTCTGGCTTATAAAAATTTATTTTCATAAATTGATGATGTGAGGAATGTTAACTAGGGCTGTACTTAATATTTGTAAAATATAAAAGTCATAATCATTATAGTTTAAGAGATAGATTTTTAGACATTTACGGCCTTAATATTAGTTCAATTAAATCCGCGTTTAAATCATGTTATAGAGAATCTCTCATTCTAGGGTATGACATATTTTATAATTTTATTTATTATTATGGAACTTGTATAATGCAATTTTATTGGAATTTTATATGTCTCTATATACAAAAGTAGTCATTGTATCTTACCTAATTGTCCAATTTGTTTCAAATTTTGTTAATACATGGACGTCATCATTATGTCAGGATATAATTTTAAAATTTTGTATTTAGTGGCTAATTAAGGCTGTATTTATCCAAAATAGTTTAATAAAATATTGGGGTACTAAATAAAGTAGTGCGGCAGAGGTCAGTAAAGGATAGAAGAGTACACAAATTTCGGCACTTTACCTGCAAAATAAGGGACATAATCCTTTTGTCAGTGCTCATTTTCTAAACTTAAACGCCTACAATAAAAGCGTATTTTACTTTCAATTTCTTATTAAATGTAAATACTTGAAAAGGTACTAAGTAGATTTGGTAGATGATCAATTATAGAGCGCGGATTTCTAGCTTATATTAAAAACTTATATTTAAAAAAAACACCAATATTTTCATCTAATTCAAGGCCAATTAAATAAATATTAGATAGAACTTATTGTGACTTAATTTTATATACAGATTTAGATATACAAGTGATTAGAATTTTAAAAGACGTGGATTTTTGGAATAACGTTATGTTGCCAAAATTAAATAAATTTTTTCTTAATTGCATGCTACCGGAGCTGGCTCATCCGCTAATTCCTCGAGGTTTAAAAGCTAGGGATTCAGAGCTAATAAAAAATGCTCAAAAGAAGAAGAAACAAAAAATTTTATAATTTCATTCAGTTAGATCTCCCTACTCTGGTAAACTCGCGAATCTGCAAAATTGCGAATTTACAGGAGACAAAAAACGAAAAACAAAAATTTATCGGTGTCTGTAAAATTCATTTTATTTCATTTCTATCTATGATATTTTTGAGAGATTTAGCGTATTCGTGAGTTTATTGTAGTCAAAAACCAAGATTTATGCAGTTTTTAGAGTTTAAAATAGCTGTATCTACAAGTAACGGAATAAGATACAAATTTGAAACTTCAGTATTATGTGCATTGGTCCTCTACCATTCAAATCCACTATCAAACTCAATTTCGCCAAATTTGCAGATCTGCGAGTTTGTCAGAGTGAGGACGATATGGTTCATTCTTTTACAAACCGCACGGATTCCAGGAAAAAAATTGACTTCTTCAAGTGTGATAAAAAAAAATTTTTCTGTATCTTTCAACAAATTTAATTTCAGGATTTCAGGATTTTGCTGAAAAAATTTATTTTCGAAAATATTCACATATGAATTTTCGATAATTTGCTGGATTTTTTCCATTCTTATCATACTTGAAATTTATTATCTCCAGTTGTACTGATCGGATCAATGCGCCCAGCGCTCCAAAATATTTAATAACTTCGATCTAATAGAGACTCCACTTTTTTATAAAATTATTTTTATAGATTAGAGAATAAGGAACAACATGATATTTTTTCCAATTAATTTAAGTTGGGGGCGATATTGTTAAAACTATTTAAACAATTAAATTGTTATTATTTTTCATTTGTTAACAAAAAAATTTTGTTTAATACACTTCTAAATTTAACATAATGAAGTGTAAAATAAAAAAAAACGACATTGATCCGATCAGTACAACTGGAGATAATAAATTTCAAATATGATAAGATTGGAAAAAATCCAGCAAATTATTGAAAATTCATATGTGAATACTTTCGAAAATAAATTTTTTCAGCAAAATCCTGAAATAACGGATCAAGTAATTTTATGAATATAGGCTATAAAAAATTTTGGGCGATTCTAAAATGTCAAGTTTAAATTGGTGTGCGGTTTGTAAAAGAATGACCCATTCTTGTTTCTTGTTGTACTTTATTTTTATTTTATTCTAAATTTTAGGTGTGTATGTAAATCATAATAAAATTATCTATATCCAGCAATTTATTTATTATAATTCATTAATTTCATTAATCAACTTTATCCATTTCACTATTAAAGTGAAATTAAATTAATGTTACTTATTGATCCCTATTTTTATAATTTTTTTTTATAAATTTTTCAGGTACTAGGATCTTTAATAAAAAAAACTTTCTATGTAGTTGTCATATTTTTTCTTTTTAATTTACGTTTCGATCCCGTATCCGGGATCATCATCAGAATTGATTTGAGTCAGATACATTTTTTTGTTTCTTTTGACTTTCACAATTTACATATTAATAAAATTTTTTTTTACACATTAAAATTAGACAAATTTACATATTAAAAAAATTACACATTAAAATCAATCAAACATTCACATTCAATGTGTAATTTTTTTAATATGTAAATTTGTCTAATTTTAATGTGTAAAGAAAAATTTTATTTAATGTGTAAATTGTGAAAGTCAAAACAAACATAAAAAAAATGTATCTGACTCAAATCAATTTTTACTTTACAAAAAGTAAAGTGAATGTTTGATTGATTTTAATGTGTAATTTTTTTAATATGTAAATTTGTCTAATTTTAATGTGTAAAGAAAATTTTTTTTAATATGTAAATTGTGAAAGTCAAAACAAACAAAAAAAAATGTATCTGACTCAGATCAATTCTGATGACGATCCCGGATACGGGATCGAAACAATTAAAAAGAAAAAATATGACAACTACATAGAAAGTTTTTTTTATTAAAGATCCTAGTACCTGAAAAATTTATAAAAAAAAATATTAAAGTGAAATAAATATATCTGATTATTTCAATTTTCCATTTATAATAAAATTCCCACCCAAAAGCTAAAATCAAAAATGATTACGAGTACATTCTGTTTATTTTTACATCATTTTAATTCATTTTCAGAACTAAAATTAGTTGAGAAATTCAGAAATGTAAACATTGGCATAAAATTATAATAAAATTAATACCATGATTGATAATAAAACAGTTTTAATTTATGTTTGATAATGGCATAAACACGGGTAGTTACTTTCACTTTTCTTTAGACAATAATTATACAATGCAAAATCTATTGAGCCCCCTTTGTAGTACACAAAAGATGTACGAGTACTACCTGCTTGTTAATTTTGTTTTCTTTATCTTGTTTCTTTCTATTGTTATGGGTACAGTTATGTATTTCTTTATTATTTTATGCTACATAACCTCCTACGATATTGACGAAGCACAAAAAAGCAAGTAAGTTGTGTTGCCTATTTTAAATTTTTAAGTTGTTACGATTTCAGGTAGAGTATCTTCCGTCCTTAAGTTAGTTAAAATTGAAGAGTTCAAGTAAAATCAGTAGTTTTAAGTTCAAACGTTTAAGCAAAATCATGTACAAGATTTAATAAACACGTTCAAATAAAAGATCACCACTATAATTGATTTCTTAATCTTGATCCACTTCGCGAGATCCTAAAACCCCGTTAACGGGTCAAAGTTAACAATAGCAAAATAATAAGCTCAGGTCATAGCAAAATAATAGGGAATTTTCAGAATAAAACTGTTGGATATTTACCATATTTGGGGTAAATAACCAAATGTGGTAAATAACCAACAGTTTTATTCTGAAAATTCCCTATTATTTTGCTATGATTTATCATAGGAGAAGTTATATGACTTCTCCTATGAGAAATCATGTAGTGTGAACCCACTTTAAAGCTCAATATTCTTCAGATAGTACTTATGAATTTATGATGAGCATCCAAGCATCCTGGACTTCCCTTAATATTAATAGATGGACGTATTGGGTATTTTGCCACTTCTAGACTATGGTTCTAAAAGTAAATATTTTGATGGAAGGAACGCGAACGCGGTGACTAATTAGTTAGAAAAACAAGTGACTAGGAGCTCTTAAAACCCACCATTAAAATAGGAAAATAAATTATTTTAAAATAAAATTATATGAGCGCCTCTCGTTAGATTATTAAAAAAACATCACATGACAATAACGACGTATATCAAAAACAACACCACGCGTAGCGGTATGAGTTTAAAAATAACACCGTAAAATGTAAAGCAATAATTCTGCGCATTTCCGACATTTCCTGAAACTAGATCTGCAAAACACGCATTTTATGTAAGTACGAAGTTGTGACCTAGACCGAGTTTAAACATATGCAATTTGCGTGAGTCGAGTCTAAAATTAGTCCAACTTATCAAAAAAAGCGTTACAGTTACTCGTTTGAAATTTTTGCAAGTAACGAACAAAGTCGATAAATTTTAACATTTTTATAAAAATTAACGATGATGGTGGTAACAAACAATATTAAAATAGATCAAGGTATTTTATATGCGCCGCAACAGAGCAAAATCAAGGACGTTGGCAGTTATCGATTGGGGCGGTGCCTTCAACGGTTTTCAATGTCAAGGACGCTCTCGGTCACGGTTAAGGTCGTCCTGGGGGCCTCTTGGGACACACCATTAAAGGATTTATCACGTAAATTTGATTAAATTAATTGATACGCGATACGTAACTATTAATAAATCGTTCAAATTGCGAAATTTTAAACGGTACGATTGAAGAATCGACAGCCAACTAGATTTGATTTTTATATAAACACTCGAATTAGACGAAATTCTTTTTTATTGTTTTATTGTTTTTCCCCAACACATTAAAGGAAGGTCATACAATAACTTCTAATTTAAAACTTTTAGTAATATGATTCAGAGCACGAGTGGGAATTATTATAACGATAAACGAACGAAAGAAAATATTATTAAAATCGGTAAATTTGTTTAAAAAC
The DNA here is from genome assembly GCA_963924605.1 of Malthinus seriepunctatus. Lineage (NCBI taxonomy): Eukaryota > Metazoa > Arthropoda > Insecta > Coleoptera > Cantharidae > Malthinus > Malthinus seriepunctatus. The sequence continues at coordinate 51,539,363 of OZ004602.1, forward strand.
TAATAAAGCAATTATTTAATTCATAAAGACGTGGGTAACGTCCTCGACCTTAGAAGCCTGGTGCAGCTGCATCGATTGGCGAAGAGGTGACCCAATGTCAGTGATTCGATATGAAAATTAATACGCCTGAAATGTATGCAACCAGTTTCAAACTAAACCAAACTATCTGTGCTAACTGGATTAATTTGGAACTACAAGATGAGCAGTAAATAATTTGATCAAAAAAATTAGCAGCGCGTTTTCCTAGCAAAAATCGCACCATTTCTAATCTACAACTTTTCCTAGAAAGATAATTTTAAAAAAACTAGGAAGCCAAAAAAATCAAGGCAAAGTAAGCCATCCAGAAAGACAAATTGATAATGTCAAGGATTTTGATCGACTGGACAATTAAATTTGTGAACTTGTATCAAGGTTTTACGACACTGTAATGTATGCTATTATTAATAAATAACTTATAATCGACCTTGTTGAATTTCGTTACCGCATAGAGATTATTCAAAAACTTTACCAGGTTCTTTTAAAAACGTTCTAATACTCATCGAGTCATCCGGTACGATTTCGATTTTTTAAATCGTAAATTATCGCCTAATTGTAGTTTTTTTATAATGTTATAAATAAGTAATTACCATCATCGAATATTTACACCGTTGAAAAAATTATGAAAATAAAATTTTGAGGTGTCCCCATAACAAAATGTTTACCAAGATGAGTTTTACCAGGTGGGATATGGAATGATTTTATTTTTATTTAAGTTAACCTTTGACTAACCTTCTTTCCGTTATTCCGAGTAAATTAAAATTTCTCCTAAATTACTTTTTTTCGAAAAAAAGTCTTAAAAAAATATTTGATTAATAATAATCGATTAATTATGATATGTAGGTACCTCAAAAGTTGAAGGAAAAAATGGCGATTTTTTCGGCACAGAAATAGAGCGTACATTAATTATTGATGTATAGTTTTTAATTATTTTTATCTTATTTACGTTATTTGCTTATATGCTTATTGCTATAACCTTCATTGTGTTTGTTGAATAATTAACAAGGTTAGCTATTTATCTCAGTAACACATCGGGGAAGCTTTGAAATTGGAAAAAATTATAAATATTTTCAATATTAAAAATTTTGTTAGTAAAAAACTTTCCTTGATGTCATGGATAATTTTTGAAAAGAAGGTTTACGTCAATAAACAAACTTAAACTTCAACATAGGGTGTACTTTTCTTATCTCCAAAGGTAACTCCTGGATCTCGCTTCTACAAAGGCTGCTAAAAGTTTTTAAAAGTAGGCATGCCCACTAGTTTTGTAGTTGTAGTTTTGTACCTTATGCATAAGGTACAAAACTTTGGATTTTTAAATGCAACGATGTAACTCATGAATGGGTCACTTATACATCGCTTTTACACCATCAAAAGAAGGGATTTTTAGAGCCCCCCTGTATTAAGAAGTTGTTATTTTGTTCATTAAATAAGAATAAATTAAAACATTAATTAATTACAAACATTAAATCAATTAAAATCGAAAAACTCTCGAGTTTTATATTTTTGGACAGTAATCCTTTTCAAATAGCAAATAGCTGAAGGCAAAGATAAGCAGATAGACAGACGAACTAACGTACCGAAAGGCAACTATATTAAGGGATCAAATACTTATAAATGACTCATCGGTTAGTTTGCAGAGGATTGCGAAGGTGATGTGTGAAACGAGATGGCTGCAAACTCCATAGACCCACTCGAAATTAACTATCTCACAGAAAGTGCCTAAATGCCAAATGCCAGCGAGCTCAAATAGGCCCAAACGATTTCAAATTTAAAAAAAAAAGTGAATTGCAGGAAAACGAATCTAACATAATAATATTTTGAGTAAAATAAATCTCTTATTATTTTGGGAATAATAATTATACCTATTGAAAGATTGAAACGTATTTAGGTATTTAATTATTTATTATTCTCTCCCACAAATAAGAAATTGCCCAAGTTTAAGGTCACAATCTAAATTTACTTAATTCATAAATTCTTGATATCATTAATTTCTCATTTTAAGGATTCGAGTACCCACCGACGCAGTTTCTGAGCTTAATGGACCCCTTTTAATATTTATAATTGCTTAATTAAAATATTTACGATTCAAGTATTTTAGATAATATTTTTCCAAAACCTTTGACAAATTAATATCAGAAGATTTGCATCCTAAACTGTTGGATCACAATCAAAAGTCTCTATACGAAGTAAAAGTAAGATTATTTCGATTCGAATATGATATATGAAGAGTTTTTCTAGAATTAACAAGAAATGAAAGGCAGAGTTCACAAAATCCTCCACAGTCCGTATTTAACACTAGTTTTCTAGTTTACTAGTTTTCAGATTTTGCCATCGACAAAGGCTTCAAGGAACTGATGGTTGCCTGAAAATTTTCCTCTCAGACGGCATGGAAAGATACGAGTCCACAAACTACGTCATCAACAATGGTGCATTCGAGACAAATATACCACAAAAATTATTTGCTTTCTGTGGCTCACTTTAGGAGCAATGTTTCTTCGAATTGTAATCCAAAGTTACCATAGAAATATAAAGAAGAGGGTTCATTATTGATTTCTGCCTAGCTGCCCAAGAGCTCTATAGTTACACGTTACGCTATTATACTGGTTCAACGTGACATACAGGTGATGACGTAATGAGGTATCATCTTTTTTTATTTCTTTTTGTCGTAACACTGCTAATAGCTACTAACTTATCGTTAAAGAACAATCACTTCTTCCGAAATATCTCTTTGGTTTCTCCGTTTCTTCTGTTGTCGAGACTGTAAAGCAATTTTTGCGCGATCTTTTACCCACTGTCGTACAAATACTTGACATGATAAGCGATGCTCACATTGACGCCTAATAGTAGGAAGGAAAGGAAGCTCAATGAAAAAACAATTTTCTTTTTACGACAAATTTTTTATGACGGTCCATTTTTAACTTCGAACTTGTTGGCCTAATAATGGCAATTTTAGTTTCCAACTTTTGTGCTTTTCATATCCCCAAAACATAAAACTTATACTTTAACCACCTTTAACAAAACGTATATGACCTTTTATCTCCTACGTAAAACCAAAACTGTATGTTAATGTGTGGGAGGATGTTAAGATAACGAATTTCAGTTCTACTTCCAACAAATTCCCCAAACATTTATTATTTACGTGCTTTTCAGTTGCATTAAAATGGAATGCGCGTTCTGATTTTCTCTATCGAAAAAATGAACTACGATCTTTAACAAACCCACCACGATCTGCTAAAATATTAATGAATGTTTAAAAGCGTCGAAAGAGTATAAAAAAGATATAAATGAAGGAAATTGAGTAAAATCGATGTCGGAATTGACGAGCGTCCAATAATACCGTGTCTTGGTCCGAGGTGCGCTACTGAAATAAAACAAGGTCAAGTTTAGCAAGGTCGGTAGAGCAGTTATATCGAGGCCACAAGTGGGTGTCGTTCCATCCCTGTTCCACTCTAACACAATTTCACAAACCCTTTAAATGTTGTTATCGTTATTATTTAGTAAAAGCCCACAAGGTTCAAGGGCAATAATATAATCCATATTAACAATAAGGTGAGAGAGAGAAGAAACATTCAAAGTATTTAATTAGATTTTCCAACAAGACGCAATTTAATTTTTATTAAAATATTTTCTAAAAATGTTATCAGAGTAAAACGATTTGTTAATAACTGAGGTTCAAGGGCAATACGTAAAACGTTGATTAACAACGCACAATCATTTCATGGTCAAACTGATATAGATAATTAGTTAATAATACTACTTAATTTAATATGCGAATATTACATAAAAGGTTTCATGTAACAAGGATAATTCAAAAATTTATTGAACGTAATTAGTTAATTAAGCGTCAAATTTAAAAATTAAACAAAATGCACGTATGTCTATCAATCTGGGAGAAGGCGAACTCGATGCTTTTCAGCTTTTCCCAAAAAGTTGACGATTTATTCGTTTCTTACGCTACACCTCAATTTAATTATTAATAGTTCTCAGAGTCGACTCAGAAATAGCCAAAATGAAAATTCGTCTAAGTAATTAATTATAGTTGACAGTTTGGAATAAAAGTTATTTTTAAGACAAACTATTTTTGAACGTAATAAAATTGAGCCGAAATGTGGCTGTGTGCTTACACCGAAAAAGGGCAAATGGAAGAACGAAAATAAGGAGCAAAAAGTTTCTATATAGTTTAGTTCAGTATTTTCCCTTCCACTAGCATTCTGAAGAAAAGTCATTAAAAAGTAGTTTATCGTCTGTTCGCCACACGTTGCATTTAGCGTGACTGCTTTTCAATTTCAATCGATGGATCAATCTCCACAATAACACGTGTACCTCGGTTTAACAAAACACAATGTGCATTTCGGGTTGATTACAGTTTTTACCAAAAAAATACACATACAGCTAATCTAATTTATAACTTTATAGTCAGTTTCAGGAATTGAACCCTCTAGAAGTTCCTCACAGAAGGAACTGATCAATATCAAGTAACCGCTGTAGCCAGAAATGAATATACATTGACGCAGGGGCGGACTGGACCACTACGACACCGGGAAAAATCCCGGTGGGTCAGCTGCTTTTGATCGGTTGTGAATGCCCTCAGAGTAACGGGCAGCTGGTTGTATAAGATATTGAAATAAGAGTGGATCGGTTACTGCATAAGGTGAAATATTGAGTGCAACTGAGTGAATTAAAACTAATTTCTTATTATCAATTATTATTGAAAATAGAAAAAAAAACATTCCGCATAAAAGTTGTTAAAACCCTTCGAACAGCTAAATAAAATTCATTAGACAAAAATTCGTGGACTGGTGTCAGAGAAATGAGACTTTGATCTTCCTGCTTCGCCACCATTTTGAAACGGTGAGAGATATAATAAAAGGCAATTTACATTATTTGTAGAGCTTGTTAATTAGCTTACATAAATATTTTTATTTTTTTCCTAACTCAAAAAACAAAGATGCTATCATAATAACTTAAAAATCAATAAATCCGCCATATTGAAAAAACCAAGCGCCATTTTGAAAAATTGAAATAACAAAAGTTATTAGAATTGGTCAACTCTACGACCTGGTCCAGTTTATAATTTTGTATAACAAGAAATATCTGCTACATTAATTTATCAGGATAGCTATCTTAAGAGGCGACGTCACCACTGTTAAAATGCAGCAAAACACTACTCACGGCATAGCTAATTGTGACTTTATAAAGCCATTTTTCATTAATATGAAAAATAATATCTAACAAGAGATAATAGTCAGAGGTTTCTTGCCTAAAATTATTCAAATCGATAGGTTAATTAATTAGGATTTTGCAATTGAAAACTCTAAAATTAGAGGTTTTTCAAACATTTTTTTTCACTATTTAAAAGATGATTTTACGATCCAACTTAGGCAATAAACCTGCATTTAGGGGTTCTGATACCACTTATATTTTTTTAAAAGATTTTTTTTTACTCGTTTAGGCACAAATAGCTATTTTCGAAACCAATATTTTTAATTTTTTACCACTAAATAGAGAATAGTGGCATAACGGCATAACTTTCAACTTAAATTTTATGATAAGAGTATCTAACAATTTGCACCTGATAAATAAGTTCAGTTTTTGAAATGTATTTCCGCCTGCTTCTACTTTTTGTAAATACTCAAAATGGCGCCTGACGTTGCCTCTTAAGAGCTTTGGCGGTCCTATCTCAGAAACGTAGGGGTCTAGAAGTTTTCGCCCCTGGCGACTTTTGTTCAGAAGGGCAAAATCTACAACATACCAAAATTTTATCAAATTTGACTGAAACCGTTTTTCCATTTAAAAAGTGCGGGGTCCTTTCTCAACCTAGGTAAATAATAAAATATTATAATAATCAAAACTGTTTTACCTAGGTAAAAAATGAGAACTGTTTTTATGATTTTTTAACGATATTTTTATGAAAATTGATATTACTAGTAGTAAAAAAAAATGCTATATAAACTACGGTTGAGATTACTATTATAACCCTCGCGCAGTGTACCTATATCCGCAATACTTGCGCTAGGGCTATAATAGTAAACTTCTCAACCTAAGTATATAATCTACTATTATGGACCTCGCCCCAAAACATCGTTTAGTATAAAAATTGCTTATAAAATCGATTTGTGGTAAAGTAAAATGATTATTAACGAGGATGGGTAGGGGCCCCAAATCTGGATTTTGTCAAAAGTTTGCCCCCAAACAAGCGATTGGATTGGGTCTAGTCTAAGATAACATTAGCAATATTTAGAAAAACATTTAATTGGCAAATAAAGGACTCTATAAGCAGATTTTTTCTAATTTCATGTAAACCTTTATACCCGAGTTGATAATTTATTTACACAAGTTCTTGGTGGTCAAGGGGTTAAACCCAAATGCGAGAGCCTCCTCGACTTACTAGAATATTCTCTACCTAAGAATTTTTTTTAATGTGTTATTAAATCAACAGATTATTTATTATAATGTAATGTAATATCTATCAATTTCAACTTTTAAACGCTTGAGATAAAAATATAACCTTACTTTTGGGTCGGGGGCCTCCCTTGATTTAGCTCTACGTTTTCGACTACTTAATAGGCTCAATTTCTTTATACAAAATGTTGATGTTCGATGTTGTACATAATTAGATTTATTTTATTTACCACAATTTAGATAAAAAAAAATAAGAATTAAAATTCTTACCTCTCTCGTCTGACTGAAAATGCGGTGGAGTTTGGAGCTTGGAACTGGAACTGCTGTGGAGCTTGAATCTTGCTTTGAAGCACAAACACATTTTTACACGATCAGAAGAGAAACTTGGATAATTTATTAATTTGTTACCAAATTACGAACACTAAACACTCCGGCCATTTACAGTACAAAAATCAAAATAAAACTATTCGCTTATTACAAGTTTCAACGTGTTTGCAGATAATCACATTTATACGTCTATCAATATCAACACCTGTAACTTGTAAATTTTTATCAAATTTCTGGTACAATCATAAAAAGGAACACAAACTGTTATGAAATTTGAATATAATCAACCATCCACTCACTTTGTTCTTTATATCTTAAACTCTTAAAGCAATAATCAAGCACGTAATTAAGGTAACAACAAATAACAACTCTTCTCTTGTTTTCTTTCCTGATTAATACAAAATTTTTAAAGCAGAATTACGACGTCGCAATTTTTCAAAAGGGCTTATCTTCCACGAAGACTGCTTTTCCATTATACCATTTATGAAATTAAAAAGTAATTCATAATATCATAATTCATAATCCTAAATCGAACACATTAACTTTATTCCAGAGTTGAAAAAAAATTATGTATTATAAACTGCATTAGTGCGCCATCTACGGAGAATTAAAGTAACTTGTCATGTCAAAATTTACATCAACACGTTTTTAATCAAATAAGTGAGGTTATATCTCTTTTAAGTTCATGCTGAAGCGTTCAAGTTGAAGATTTTTGAAAATATTTACCTTACTGTAAAGTAAAAATGACGAAAGTGGCAAAGGTAATAACAGTTTAATAATTTAAATATAGATTTGTGAGAAGTATATCACTTTTAAGTTCATAGTTTTAACAAATCGCATAATGTTTTCTTAAATTTTAAGGTATCACATAAAAAAGCGAAAAAAAAGCTAAAAATAGTTAAAACACCAAAAAAGCGAAACGAAAATAAATCCGCAAGTAAAGTCAAGAAAATTAAACCTAAATCGAAGGAACCGAAGAAGAAAATCGAAGTAGACAACACATTTGATAATTTTGATATATTAAGAAACTCAGTAAGTAACTTGTCGTATCTTTGAACAAATATCGGTAACATTTTAAAACTTTTAGACGAATTCGAACTTATTTTCTGCCGTATTTGCTTCAAACGACGCCAGCGACATCGAAGAGGAATACGAGGAACAATTAGCCAAAGACCCTAAACCTAGCAACAAGCTACCTATAAAGACCGCACACGGGTTCGTACAAACGTCAAAGTTTGAAGAACAGGACGACGGTTTTGATAGTGTGGAAGAAGAAGAAGAAACGGAAGAATCAAATGAAATCGAAATACATAAAGAAATAACGGCTACAGAATTACTTCTTGATCACAGTAAAATATTGGAAAGTAAAAAAATTGAAATAGCCGCTTTAAGTGCAAGCATTTTGGAGAATCCGACCGAACGAATAAATAATTTTACTACTTTGATGCGATATTTTAGTGATAACAAAGTCAAAGAGTATGTTACTCTAAAAAAGTTAGTCGTCGTATCCTTACAAGAAGTTTTTAAAGAGTTACTTCCTTCTTATAAAATCACAACTAGTGTTAACGAAGACGTTAAATTAAAGAAGGAAACATTCAAACTAGAAAAGTACGAAATGTCGTTGTTGCAGCATTATAAGAAGTTTTTGCAAATATTGGAAAATTTATGTTCTTCTTTATTTAGAAAACAAGCTAAAGTCCTTACAATAAGTGAAATTGCGTTAGGCGCATTTTGTGATTTGTTAGAAACTCATTCTAATTTTAATTACGCCGATAACATCGCTCAAACTTTAGTGCCTCTTATTAATAGTCCCCATAAACAAATTCGCTTTAAAGTTAGTTCAACTTTTAAAAGTATCGTTAAATCCGATAAAAAAGGTGAAATTACTTTAAAAATTTTGCGATTAATGAATCAGAATATTAAGAAAAATCCTCAACACATAAAAACTGAAGCTTTAGAAGTACTTTTATCGTTACATCTTAAAGACGTTAATTTAGATCAAGAACGAGAGCAATTACAAAAGCAAAAAAAGCTTCAATCGCACAAAGGTAACGTTTTGCGTTTATCAAAAATGGAAAAGAAGCGTAAAGCGCGTTTAAACGAAATAGAAAAAGAATTATTGGAAGCTAAAGCAGAAGAAAATAAACAAGCGAAAAATAAGTTTCAAACTGAAATTTTAAAAATAACTTTCGGCATTTTATTTCGTAGTTTAAAAACTTCAAATAATACGAATATCGTTAAATTGTGTCTACAAGGTGTAGCGAAATTTGCTCATTGTATTAACATGGAATTTTATTTCGATTTAATTAACATTTTAGTTAAGTTATTAAAAGAAGAATGGACCGATTTTTGTTGTAAACAATACTGTATTCAAACTGTTTTTAAAATACTAAGCGAGCAAGGTGACGTGCTTAATTTAGATCCGTTGAAATTTTACAACAGTTTATATGAGAATTTGCTAGATGTTCACGCATCGAGGAATTACGAACATTTTGAAATTGTTTTAGAGTCGCTCACACACTGTTTGATTAAACGACATAAAAAGATTTCCAATAAAAGAGCAACGGCGTTTTTAAAACGAATAACTACTTTGAGTTTGCAGTTGTTACATAATGGTACTTTGGGATGCTTGGGTATAGTGAAATCTTTGTTACAGCTGAATAAGGCGTACGATATATTGTTGGATTTAGAGGCTTCGCCTGGAGATGGACAGTTTCAAGCAGAATTGCAAGATGCGGAATTTTGCAACGCTAGTGCTACGGCTCTGTTCGAATTAAGTTTATTAAGTAGGCATTATCATCCCGACGTAGTGGGTTATTCAAAATATATTGCCGACGGTGCGGTTGCTGCTCCGGGGAATAATACTCCTTTGAGTTACGGAAGAAGTAGTGCAGAAGAATTGTACAATTCGTACGATATGTCAACAATGGCATTTTGTCCTTCTATCGCAATTCCTAAAGCGGTAAAGCGAAAAAATTTTATAAAAAATTTTGAATTTTGTGATCAAGATTTTAAAAGAGAATGTAAATATATTGTTGGTAAAAATTAATTTAGTAATTCGAATATGTAATTATTGTTTAATAAATAAAATTTATTTTATGCATTTTAACTTTTTCCAATCCAAGAAATAGTTGTTATAATCGAGACAAAAAAATAATAATTTTTTTTATTGAAGTTCTCGACGTTTTAAGTTACCCTGATTCCAAAAATCTAAAAAAAATTTTTCGATTTTTTGAACCAAAATGTCCGGATGTATGTACCCCCCCCCCCTAGAGCAAAAACTACTGAAGCGATTTTGATGAAATTTTGTTTTAACCGCTTTAAAATTATTTCATCGGCAAAAATAGCTTTAATAAGAAATCTATACAGGGTGTTCAAAAATAAGGTGATTATTTTGTGTGCATATTTGCAAAATTGGTCCGAATTTATTTCTACTTGGCTATAAGATAGTACATATGAGCCCCAATTGAAAACAAAAATTTCAAATCTTTTTATTCAAAATGGCGGCTAATAGAACGATTGTCCCATTTTGTGGTTTTTCTCTTATAACTTTGCTGGTAATTATTATTACAAAAATTTCAAACCGGCATTATATAGTCAAAATATAGGGCTTTCGTTCTAAAGAAGACGATTTTCTAAATTGTTTCAAAATTGCCTACCTTTAAGGGGCCAAAGTAGGTCAAAATTTTGAAATGAATTTTCTCTGCCATATTTTTTCTTTTTTGGATATGTTACAGACAACGTAATTCTCTATCGAAATATAAATTTTTATCAAAATCTCATGAGCCGCTTTGGAGTACTGATTTTTTGAATGTCAAAACTTCAAAAATCTGTAATTTCTTTTGTAATAGAAATTAAAACTCGAAAATGGATATACTCGTATGTACCAATCTCATGATTATCTATTATTTGACACTATTTTCGGTTAAGAAAACGCTTCCGGTTAAACCGGAAATTACAAAAATATCCAATTTTTTAGGAACACCCTGTATATTTGTAAATATTTTGAAAGCTTGTAAAATTAGCTATTACACGATACCAAACACTTTATAATTTGATTTCTGGTTTAACCGGAAATGAGATTAATTTTTTTAATTTAAATTTTTCAATATTTTGAAAGCTCGTAAAATTAGCTTTCTAAAGATATTTAAATTACATTTTAATTCATAAAAACAACAGATGTGGCCATACAAGGAACTTTTTCCAGTTGTATTTTTTAGTGCACTTTTAAAAGTTTAAGTTCCTCGTATGGCCATATCCGTTGTTTTTTGTTGTTGTAGTCGATAAAGTTGTTCACCTTCTGCGAGTTATAATTTTAATAGTTACACAAATTAAACTTCTTTTTCCAAAATTTTAATTGTTTATTTAAGTTAATGAGCAACGACAGTATCATTAAGCACTGTTATCTCTTAACTATGTATTAAAATGAGAAACGTATCAGTATTAAAATATTAAATATTAATTTAAATAAAATTACATTAAACATACAGAAAAGTATTGTACTCAAAAGTAGAGCTCGCCACAAAAATTAAGATCAAACTGATGGAACACAAATAGGCGAGGTCAATTCTAAGTACAACTGTACAAATATACACAACTTAAGAAACGAATTACAAAAATATATAAATATCTAAACAAAGCTTGTCATATTTTATGAACTAAAATTGTAAAACTTAATCAGAATTTGAATCAGAATCAAAAGTGTATTTAGTGGGTTTTTTGATAGCACGACCTGCTCTAGCAGATTTTGGCGGAGGTTTAAAATCACTCTCGTCGCTATTTTGAGCAGAAAAATCCTCGTCAGACGAAGCGGCTTTTTTCTTTTTAGATTTTGTACTAGCTTTAGGCTTAGAAACTTTCATCTCGATATCGCTGTCACTGTTTTTATCGCTTTCGTCGGACGAAACGGCTCTTTTTGTTTTCGGTTTTGGTTTAGGTTTAGAAGCTTTAGCTTCGTCTTGACCTTTCTTCTTCTTTGCGGGTTTCTTAGAAACCGATTCGGCGTCGCTGACAATGTCATCGGAATCTGACAAAATACGTTTCTTGCTACTAGTAGATTGTGGTATCGGAGACGTAGGCGAAGGTGACGGCGACTTACTCTTTTTACCTATTAAAGAATCGAACAAATCCTCGGAACTAGTTTCTATTCTTTTGGGTGGAACAATTTCGATATCACTGTCAGAGTTACTTTTAACTTTGGACTTAAATTCCTCTTCGCTATCAGAAAATCCTTCATTTTCAGACGAATCTACTTGATACTTAACCTTACTAGCAACAGCGCGTCTATTTGTTCTTTCCGGCAAAGGTTCTTTTACCACAAATTCTACATCCGAATTGGAGGAATTTGCACTTTCATCGTCCGAATCGAATTTCTTCTTTTTTCCACGTTTTTTGGGCGAACCGTTAGTTCCATCATCTTTACTTTTAAAGTTTAATTTAGTTTGTTTCATCCCATCTTTACTTTTCTTCGCTTTCGCTTTCTTTTCGATATCTTCCGGTGTGCCGACTTTATCTTTTACAGTTTTTTTGCTTTGAACCATTAAATCGAACTCGTCCTTTTCATCCTTAAAAAAGAAGTCGTCAGTAAGAAAATAAATAATACATTATTAAAAATTACATCTGCAATATTTTCTTTCTTTATTTTCTTGCCCTTGTTTTCCTTCAGTTTTACAGCGTATTGTATTTTTTTCTTCATTTCTTCACTAATTGTTGGAGCAATTCGACGTGCAGAAGGAGACGGCATAGTCTCTTGGAGATTTATTTTCTTTTTGCCCTAATAAAAATAGTAGTTTGTTTTATTAGGAGTAAAAGTGTGTTCACACTACAAGATTTCTCATATGACTTCTCCTACGAGAAATCATAGCAAAATAATAAGCTCAGTGATAGCAAAATAATAGGGAGTTTTCAGAATAAAACTGTTGGTTATTTACCTTATTTAGGGTAAAAAAATAATTTTTTTAATCGGCTTTTGTTATCAAGATAAATTACTTACTGTGGGTTTCTTTTCTTTTTTCACACCCAGTTCATCTAACTTCTCTTTTGTTTCTACTTCTTGTAGCTTTGCGAGAAAAACATCGAGATCTGATCGCCAAAGATCTGAAGGACTTTTACGGCGTAAAGCTTCTAATTCGGATAATTTATTATCGCGTTGACGCATGAGTTCGTTTTTCTTTTCTTCAGTTAACATCCACATAGAAAGTCCTAACAGGTAGTCGAACTTTTTTACTTCCGATAGATTTTTAAAATCTTTTTCTGCAATGAACGACATCGTAATTTAAACAATTAACTTAACGTTTATTACCTTACCGGGATCGCTCGGTTTACTTTTTTTGTCACCTTCTTCGTCTTCTTCATCTTGAGTGTTATCGTCGGGAGTTTCTGCATCTTCGTCTTCCGCAGACTGACGTATTTTCCATTCTTTTACAGGATCTGGCGCATATTGACGTTTGATAAGTTCGTCAGTTATGGTTTTACGTTTTTTGTTTTCAACCGTTAACTCGCCGTTGCATTTCTCCATAATAAAACGAGCTTGATTGCTTAATTTTTTTGCTTCGGCTTCGAGAATTCCTTCTAAATATTCTTTTCTCTTTTTGTACATTTTCAAACGTAAGGTGTAAAATTCTCCCAAGATGTCCATAACCGATTCGAATCTGCAAAATAAATTGTTACACTGTTTTTACAAAACGACCATTAAGATTTACCTTCTTAAACATCCCAATTCATCAAACACGCACATCGAACCTGTGCTTATAACGCTTTGTAGCTTGAAAGTCTTATGAAGACCGTCTTTTTCTAAATTTGTTAACTGACCGGGTAAACAAGTAATTACAAATTTAACTGTCGTGTCTGTGTTGTATTCTTTATAATCCGATATGACGGCTTTAAGTTTTTCAGACCCTGGAAAATAATTTATTATTAGCGTATTTCGAAATAACGCTTTTAAAAAGATGGCTTACCATGAAGCAACGGCTCCAAAACGTTTTCTTTATAATTTTGAGTCCAAGTACCGACGGGTAATTCGGTGATTTCAACCTTATCACCGCTTATAATTGATATTTCGCCACTTATTACGTAACGGTGATCCGTACAATCTTCGATGGTACCGTTAAAATTTTTATACCAAGGAATCATGGAAATAGGCTCTTCTCCGTCTAACATCGCGCGCAAATTTGACGCAATCTCGCGAGGATTATAATTAGGTATTTTGGTCATCCAACCGGTACCGATACCGTCGGCCCCGTTAACCAACACCATCGGTATAATAGGTATGTACCACATGGGCTCAATTTTTTGATTGTCGTCATATTCGTGTTTAAGCAAAGGATCGTCGTTAGGATGAAAAATTAATCTCGTTAAAGGCGACATTTTTGTAAAGATGTATCTGGGGCTAGCGGAATCTTTACCGCCGTTTAATCTCGTGCCGAACTGACCACGAGGTTCTAATAAATTAATATTATTGCTTCCTACGAAATTTTGGGCCAAGCCGACGATCGTTTGGCAAAGCGAGACCTCGCCGTGATGATAAGCAGAATGTTCGGCAACCGAACCGGCTAATTGAGCAACTTTAACTTCGCGTTTATCGTTTCTTTTAAAACACGTAAACAAAACTTTCCTCTGGCCCGGTTTAACGCCGTCGACTAAAGAAGGTATAGATCTTACATTATCGGCATTAGAAAACAATACCAATTCCAAGTTTACAAAATCGGCGTAAGAAACGCTTTTGGTTTCTTTAGTATACAAGTATCTTTCGGGTAATCCAATTTCTTTACGCCTTTTACTTTCGACCATGAAATTTGTTAACCACTCTTTACGATGTTCGATATGTTTCTTGCTAAATGCCAAAACGATGTGATCGTCGTCTTGTTGACCGGTGTATTTAAACCTAATACGATGTCGAGTCATATTTGAAAAGTATTCTTTTGCCTCTTTGGATGTCGAGGTACCCAAACCTTTGTAGTATTTTACATTGTAAGTGTGGTGGTTTGCTGTGTTGGATTTCCATTCTTCGAATTCCGGCAAAGAATAAAATGATAATTCTTCGTTTTTCTTGGTACATTTAACAATGGGGGTTATAAATTCTTCTAGGAAATTACGATGCAATAATTCGGGCCAATTGTGATGTATAAAATTTATAAGTAGACCTTTTATGTGAGAACCGTCTTGATCTTGATCCGTCATAATCATCACTTTACCGTATCTCAAAGTTTTCATGTCATCTTCGGAATTATATTTCTTTTTATACTGTAGCCCCAATATTTTGATCAAATTGTTTATTTCGGCGTTTTCCAATATTTGTTTATGAGTAGCTTCTCTTACGTTCAACAATTTACCGCGAAGCGGAAAAACGCCATAATAGTCACGTCCTATCACTCCCAAACCGGACACCGCTAACGATTTAGCCGAATCTCCTTCGGTTAAAATTAAAGTACACTTGAGAGCGTTTCTCGTGCCGGCTTCGTTAGCATCTTCCAGCTTAGGAATGCCTTTGAGTTTAGCTTGCTTCTTACCGCTAGTTTTAGATAATTCGGTTTGAGCTTTAAACTTGGCCCAAGTAAGTACGGCTTCCACGATTCCACTTTTGGAAGCGGCAGTTATAAACTTTTCCGACAAAGGACATTTAGAGCCAAAATTTTTCACCTGCAAAGTCATATTTTCCTTAGTTTGGGAATCAAAAGTAGGATTCACTATTAAGCAATTAACGAAAATCCATATGTGATTTTTAACTTGGAAGGGTTTAATGTTTATACCCCCTTTATTTTTCTTTTTTAACACCTCGATGAGCTGCTTCACTATCATGTCGGTAACGTAATCCACATGGCGACCTCCTTTAGTAGTTGCGATGCTGTTAACGAACGAAACTTGTTGAAATCCACGATCGGAAATAGTAAGTGCCACCTCCCAACGCTCACTTACGGACTCGTAAATTACTTTAAGATTATTTCCGACAGGATCTTCTTTATTTTTTATGTAAAGATCGATGTAATCTTTAAAATTCTTAACAGGAAGTCTTTGACCATTTAGAAATACCTTGACGCCACGGGTTGAAGCAGCTACGTCGAAAGCTCTTCGAGACATAAGTCCTATTATGTCCTCGTCTAATTTCTCCATTTTGAACTTAGTAAGATCCGGAGTAAAGGTAATTTTCGTGAAATCCTCGCCGCAAAAATCTTTGATTTTAGGCTCCGAAGCCTTCAACATATTATTGCCCCAAGATTGTTTAAATTGACGCTTATATTCTTTACAGGCGGTTTCCACAGTGAATTTTGTACTAAATATATTACAAAGCTTAGCGCCGTAACCGTTTCTTCCACCTGTAACCTTCTCTTCTTCGTCGTTATAATTTGACGAAGTTAACAAGTGTCCAAAAATCATAGTAGGAACGTACATATTTTCATCCTTATGCATAGCCACCGGGATACCTTTACCGTTGTTCCATACAGTTATTGTGTTTGTTTCGCTATCGATGGTTATTTTGATGCAATCCATTTTTTTATCTCGTTGCTTGTTGTCGGCCGCATTTACGAGTATCTCGTCGAATATTTTATACAAACCTGGTACGTAATTAATTTGTTTTTGAACCATTACGTTATTTTCGGTGTCGTAAATCCACATGAGTTCTTGCGAATGTTCCACCGAACCGATGTACGTATCGGGACGTAACAAAATATGTTCCAGTTGCGTTTTCTTCTGATACGTCTTCTCGATAGTTTGTTTTTTCTTTGGCGGTGGAGCACCGTCGTTGCCATCTTTAGACGTATTCTAAAGCAAAAAATAGCGTAAAAACATGGTGTACTCGTTAAATTAAATGAGTTAGCAGTTAAAAGTTGGACGTTAAAAAATTTTTGAAAGTAAACATTTGGATAAACGAGTAAGCAAAAACAAAAATGAAAATAATATTTGAAAGTGCGCAATTTAAGTTTAGCAATTTAATGAGCGTATTTAGAATTAGCGAAGCATCATAATAAGTATCAAACATACCTGAAGATCCGCCATTCTTAATAATTCTAACTCTCTACCTTAACCTGTAAATATTACACTATTTTATAAGCTCCTACGATAATTACGACCCAATTAAAAACACATAGTAATTACAATAGTTAGTTCGGTAATACTTATTTATTAAAACGTTTAAATTTCAGAACATTCATCGATAAACGACCGACAACTCGTATTCTTTGAGTAGTTTCGGTTATGGCCGTTAGCATTTACGGTGGCGCTGTTGCAACAAAACAACTACGATCGACCAATGAACGTTGAGATGCTCGACCAATTAAATTTGAACTGGACAAAATTTTAATTTAAAATGAAAAGTCGTTAGATAGATAAAAAAATAAAAAATACCAGTGCACTAGTGCAGTGTCGATAACGTGGGCTCCTGAAGAAAGAAAATTCATTGGGGACAAGGGCAACTATATTTAAAATTTTTCAGGGGTTCACCAACTAGTAATTTTGGTGTACAAACATCGGGAATTCTTTTTAGCAATTTCGGTGATTTTTTTGGCACTTTTATGAATTTTTTTGCAAATTTCGAAAATTTTTAGCAATTTTGGTATACACAATTTTTGTGGGTGATCAAAAACAATGAAAACCTACCTTTTAAAACTATTAGAATACTACTCTCTACTCTACTCCATAGAAGACTACAGGCCCCGAGCTCAAGCTCTCGTCATCTAATCAGATTATTGTTTGCTGTGGTTTCGCAATAACTATCAAAATGCAAGTCTCCGATAAATCATCGAAACATGGCTGGCATCCTGAAATTATTAAGAGGGCGGTTTCTAACGAATGGTCGGGAAAGTTGTAAAGTTGATATTTAAGGCATTCCGCTCGTAACCGTTAGCGACTATAATATTCAGTTGATATCACTTAGTCATAATTCCTGATAGGGTGAGGTTCAAGGAAGGCAATGACATATTTATAGGAAATAAAATAAGTATAGGAAATGCGAGCCTAATTAGTGACAAAAAATTCAACTGAATTGGTGGAATTTAATAAAATAAAGGAAGTTGTTTTTACTCAACATCCTTTATTTTTTATGAATTACACCAAGTTCAGTTAAACTTTTCTCACTAATCACCCAACCCAATCGCACTAGGTGGATTTATATTTAATGACTTTGAATTGGTCATAGTGCTAATGCTTTGTCAAATGTTAAAATATCAGGTAACATTTTGATCAAGACTTTTAGAAAATTTTTATATTTTGTTCAACTATATTGCAGATTGAACGAGCTCATAGAAATGAACAGCTATAATCACTTTGCCATATTTCAATCGAACGCTACAAGTAAAGGTATCTACTATGTGCTACAGCAAAATTTTTTTAAAGTAACAAAATAAAATGTAACTAATTTACAGCGCAAATCTCTTCTTCTTTAGTTTAAACACCAAAAGATTGTTTTATTGGCAAATGGATTTTTAAGTAAGGCTGTTTATAACTGCGGTAATTTGAAAGTCTCTTTATAATGTCTGGTTTAAGGGATGTTAAACATTTTTTTACAGAACCTAGGATTAGTAGCCAGCATATTTTAATGTTTCTAATGCAATTAGTAGCGGTTCATCCATATCCATCTAATTAAAGATCAAAATATTTAGGAATTGAAGTACAAGTAATTGACAAGAGATGACGCTTTTTCAAAATTCAAAATTTTTTATTTTACGTTTGAAGAAAAAATAAAATGTTTTATACGAAGTGAAAGTAGTTTTGTTTGACTCTCCTTGTCTTGTCACACAAAACAGTACTTTCTCTCCTAATAAAACAAAGTACTATTTCTATACAGACCAGGACAGATTGTATACAAACAACATGGTAAAAGCGGTGAGGGCGAAATTACGTTAAATTGGGAAAATAATCAGAAGAAAAGTGAATTTTTCATAGATTCAATTCTTAGGTCATATACAAGGTGGTTGGATTTTTGGTCGCAGCGTTTGCCGCAAAGATCAACCCTCTACCACCACCTCTTCGAGCACTACTTCCCTCTAGCGAATTTTTTAAAAAACCCCCAGACATAGGCCTTGCAGTCTGGCAATGAGCTTGAAAATTCATATATAGGTACTGCATGATGGCATAAGTTTTTATGTAAAAAATCAACCCTGTAGCACTACCCCTTCGGGTACTTCCCTGTTGTGAATTTTAAAAATAGTCTGCTGACCAAGACCTTCCAGTGTCGCAAGTATCTTGAAAATTCGTATGTAGTTGCGGCTAACGTGGCTGCACCGTTTGGCGTAAAAAAAACAACCCTCTAACACCACCCCTAGACAAAAACACACACAAGAAGGAAGTACATACTCGAAGGGGTGGTGGTAGAGGGATGATTTTTAGGAAAAACGCTGCGCCGACTGTGGCAGCACCTACATACGAATTTTCAAAACTATTGCTACACTGGAAGGCCTTCGTTTGGCCTTTAGGATCCTACTAGGTAAGACAAGAGGCAGAAATTTTAGCCTTTTTTACCAAACTTTAAATTTCTGGAATAAACTTGGTAAATTAGAGTTTTTGGCTACCAAATACATAAGTTTAATTTCTATTTTAGTAAATCTTAACTTAACATAATCAACAAAAGCAAGTAACTAGTAATTAAGCTTTGCTTCTTTGTTGGAAGGGTTTTAACTCGAGTTATGTGATCTATGCACATCACTCTACTTCTTCAAAAAACTTAAATTAAAAATCGGAACTGATTTTATTGTTCTTCAGTTAGAAACCAGAATGCACAACAGTCATCATTTATTTAAACTACAAACTAACATTTAAACTAAAGGTTAAACAGAACAATCAAAATTTCAAGTTCTAATATTACTCCTCTAAGGACGAAGAAATTCATTTTCTAATAAACTTCCTAATAACTATATTGCAATTAACTTTTGGTTGCACCTTAAATTATATTTTACGATTGAATAATTTGTACAACTAACATAGTCACAAATTATTTTTATTATATCTCGGCCTTAAATGTTGTTCTTGTATCAATTATCTTTCATAATGAGTTAAACCATGATATAACACAGTGGAGGATGAGAGATTTTGATCATCGGTTTTTATTTAATTTTGATTGCAGAATAAAGAGAGTAACAAAATTCAAAATCGATGTGGGCGTATTGGATTTTCTAAGTCGAATACTTTAGGATCTTTTAAAAAGCAAGGTTCTTTAAGATATGTAGCCATTAAACCGGCGTTTTGTGCTTTCGATATTTCTTCTTCCACTTCTTTTTGCTTATTTTCACACAAACCGGTTATGTGTCTTCCATATACTCTCCCAGTATACGGCGATTGAAATTGCGATAGGAGTTTAACATTTTTATAATCAGGCATAATGTTAAATTTACACAAAATACATTGCTGACGCTCTTTTTGAAACGGATTTTCCATGTTGAAGTTCGGGGCGTCTACATTGCTCAGTGATCTTATAACAGTTGAAATTTTATGCCTATATAGTGCTATAAGTAAACATTATTAAAATTAATATAATTAGTTTAAATTTCAATCTTAAATTTTTACCAACCTGTATTATGGATTAAAGAAAGCATGTTGTTGTTGTTGCCGGATTTTTGAGGTTATGATGTTTTAGAATTTTATTCTATTTTTCTTTACTAAAAATTTTGGATTTTTATTAATTGCGAAAAAGAAATAATACAACTTACAGAACTAATTTATGAACCTTTTCTAAACAATTTTTAAATGTTTTTTGACTTTTTAGGTTAGGACCAACGTACGTCCAACTTCACGTCAGTTTGGTTTGACAGAAGTGAAAATCTGTCAATCAAATTTAGGAAAAACTTAAAAAATTGAGATGTTCTTGTACTAACGAAGGGATAATAATAAATATTATTATGGAAACTAACGAACAAACAACAGAATGTACTAAAAATCTAACTGTTGAAGAATTACAAATTGATATTTTACCAGTTGTTTACGAAATAATAAGAAGGTTAGTAATTTTGATAGTGATATTTAGTTATAAAAGGATTTTTTTGGATTGAAAATTTCTTCTGTAGCGTAGAACGAGATCATCACGAAACATCCGCTAAAACCAGAGAATCGCAAGATTGTTCGCAAAAAGTTTTGGAACTTCAAAAACGTCTTGATCAAGCAAGATCACAGGTAAGTTATATAACGTATAACCTCACTTACACTTACGATTATATGATTCATTATAGATTCGATTATTATCTGGTATCGAATATAGTAAAGAACAGCAGTTAAATCATTTAGAAGTATTAAAAACTCAGTTGAGATTAAAACAGGAATTATTGCATAAGTATCGTTACATGTACTCCTTTCAATCTCAAAAGTCTTAAATATGGTTTTACGTATGTTATTACGACTCCTATCTAATAATGAACAGTTGGTTCAGAAATTGAGCGAATCGTATCCAGTTCGCCGAGCAGCACAATGGGTTGTGTTTTTCTTTCATAAAGGAAAAGACGTGATCGAAGATCAAGGACTAAATAAAAAAATTACCCCCGAACAATTTAAAACACTTATACAAAGAATTTCGCAAAATGTTAAAAAACAAATAGAAGAAACTCAAGAACAGTTTAAGAAAAAGTAATCGAGAAAAAATATGTAGTTTAATAAGAATCTTTTTATCTTTTAAAATATAGGGTGCAATGTAAAAATTTATTGTGTGATTTATTAGTCTTATTACTGTGAATTAAATTTTTGAGGTACCTTGAAACCTACATTGAAAGTCTATTATTTTATTTCAAAAGGTGAATAAGGTTTAAAGTGTTGCAGAGTAGGGCAGAATGCATGAAAAGCTGGCCAAAAAGGAATTGAAATTTTTACTACTATGTTTTAATGAAATCAAATATTATTAAACAATGATTACTATAACATTTTCAAATTTTATAAATTTAAAATAGTAAAAAGGTTCCGTACCTTTAAATGGAAAAACGGTTCTGATCGAAATTCGATGAAATTTTGATGAGTTGTAGATCTTGACCTTCTTCTTGACTTTTGGCCAACTTTTGATGTATTCTGCCACACTGCGTTGATTGAAAATTCTTGTCAATCAATCAATGGCTCAACCACTAACCAGTCCGGCCCTGTTATTAAATGTGAAAGAATCATAAAAGTGAAAAGCTATTAAATAAAACTATCCAAAACATTACAATCTTAAATTCCTTCCATCCAACATCAGAGATCAGTAGCTATATGTTTGTTTTGTAAAACTTTAGGTACAAGATCATAATCTGAATACGAGTAAAATATCTCTACTGTAACTTTCATTTTTGGTTGACAAATCCTTTATAACGCTTAATGACAGCAACTCCTTTTCATAGCGGTTGTAATACAGTGGGGGTAGTTGTACAGTACAGTTTGCTAAACGTTAGCCCAAAATTTTAATGAAGGTAATGCGGCTAGCACTACGTTTTTAATAGAGCGTGTCACTTGTCATGACGTTCAATTTCAGTCCATAAGGTTCGCACAATCGACGGTCCCAAACGTCAAATTACAGTATACCAAATTACTTAATTCAAACAAATTTGAACAAATTCAAACAAATTTACTGTAATTTGACGTTTTTGGGACCGTCGATGGTGCGAAGCTTGTGAAATAAAATTGAAATTCATGACAAGTGACACGCTCCATTGGCTATGATTAGATGATTACCACAGAACGTGACAGAACTCTCATATTAAATTTCAAGGGCTCATTGTATCTTGTATCCCACCTATCCTAAAGTCGTCAAAATGCGATGTTAATATGGAAGATTGTAGACGGGGAAGCGAACCCAGGACCATTCGCTTCGTAGATCAGCGCGGTTTTAGGTTTTAGTGGTTTTAGTGAACCAGCACAATCCCAATTTATAAAATTTCAAGAATTATTTTTAGGACTTTTGCAACATACTGTTTATTCTGCTAGCAAAATTTGACAACCTGGCAGTTGGCAGTAAATGTTCTGTAAACCTGGCAACAGCGCTGGAGTAACGTATTTCTTTCAAAAATTTAAAACCAACATAACGGTCGCGGTCAGTAACGTTGCAATTCCGCTTATTTGGCGGTTTTTTATCTGTGATTTTAGTTAAACACATATTTTATTATAATTATGTTCATTTTTGTATAAGCAAACAGTAATATATTTACTTAATTTTTACGTTAAGGTAATTAAAAGAGGAAAATGGAACCTAAACAAAATTGTACAGATAAACGTACCCCTTGCAAAAGTGTTCCAAATATGTTATTAGAAAAAACGGGGGCAACAAAACTCGGATATAATTTTAATTGTGATAGCCCGTTTCAATTATTACCATCGGTATCGACTCCACCATCGCGTTTGGTGAAAATTAGAAATCCTTTTGAATCTCATCTGACGGATAAGTTACATTTAACAGTATTTAGGTATTTATTAAATATTTTAATCTTACTCGAATGACAAATTTAAATTTTAGTCCATCTGTGTTCTGTTATCAAAAACCCAAGACTGACGATAAATTTAAGTGGGCGATCGAAGAAATATCGAGCTTAAAACCGGCAGATATCGACGAAGCCGCCCTCGAGCAATTTGAAACGTTGGAGCAAGATCCAGACTTAGAGAAAAAAGCTCAAGATAACATAGAAACATTTTTTAGAGAAAAACATATAGTTCCTAGTCCTTTTGAGACTGCACCCAAATGTGTTCCATTGATTTCTCCAAGTGCTAGTTCCGTAAAGTTGGATTTTAAAGAGCCAACTCATGGTAAATTTACTTTTTATTGTATTTCGCAATCGTAATTCGAAATCTTACAGCTAGTTGTCAAACTATTTTATCGTTGCCACCAAACTTGCCAAAACACGTAGAAGAACTTTTAAAACCGTATTTTTCGTACACGGTCGATCAACAAGGTGCGTCAGATAACAATAGGTCTTTGTGTCATAAATTGTTCGAATGTAACGAAACTTCGCCATCGGTAGTACTTACATCACCGGCACCTTCTTGTAATTTATCACCTATCGATTTTTCTCCTTACGATTTACACAAACAGTCCAAACGTAACTTTGGAAGCCCAGACGATAACGATCGGGTATCAGAATGTAATCTGTCTCCTATCGCTTTTAATTTAATAGACATTCAAGAAGAACCGAGATGTGCCGTTCGACAACAATTAGATTATTCCGATAGAATGAGTATCGACATGTCTTACAATTTAGTTCCAGATACATTAGATCAAATGCCAACTAACAATCAAAGTTTGGGCTTCGGTAAGTACAATTAACGAAATTATTGTAATTTAATAAAATTTTGTTAGAGAGCAATCGTTCGCCAGTTCAAGACGTTTTAAGTAATTCTTCCGTGAATTGGGATCTCGAATACAAAAGAATTTCTTCGAATTCTCCCGAGAGTAATGACGACGAAATGGACGTTTCAAATTCAAATACACCAAAATCAAAAATATTTACCAGTCAAAGAAAGAAGCTATCGGATAGTTTTATCAGAAACGAAGATTCGGACGATGAGAAAGAGAATTTTTACGAGTATATTCCGCAGAATAAAAATAGCAAGAGTGGTGTATCGTCCTCAGGTCCTTTGAACGATGTAACGGACGCAGGTTACCATACAGGTACCGGTTTGACCATATCCGAAGAATGGAGTTCCTGTCATTTATTTGCGTCGACACCTTCTAAAAGTAATCAATAATGTGTTTCTAGCTTGGCGGTTAATAGTAGTCGGTACTTTATAGATTTTTAATTATTAATTGGTAAATATACGGACGCTAATTAATGTTTTATTAATTGAAATATATTTTATACAAGTAATAAAGAAACTTTGTGCTCTTAAAGATGTTATCGGTTTCCTATTAATTTATTTCAGACCTATATCAAAAGTTACAGTTAATTCCCTTTTTCATTCTTCAGACAACATATCACAAATGGTGTATACAAAAGAATCCAATTTACAATACCATTTCCACGATAAGGCTACAGCCTCTCTCGACTTTAATGAAAATTATCCTAACTTAAAAATTAACATCCAAATTGTAAACTTAATAATGAAATAGTTTTAGTAATACTTGAAGCAGCATTCAAATTGCAATTAACAGCTAATTGGTACGCTCGTGTTAAAATTAATTTTGCGTGCTCTTGCATACAAACGACAAGTTCGGGCATTCGTTCTAATATACTTTGAATTACGTCCGGATTTTTACTATTCAAACACATTAAAATTGGAGCTACAGCTTCCAAACTTTCCTTCGGATTAAATCTTAACAATCTTATAATTAAAAGTAACGCTAAAGAACGCACGTTATTATTTGAGGAGTTTAAACAATTGTACAAATGTTCAGAAACGTGTTGTAACAGTTGGGGCTTTTTACTTGTCAAATGATCCATTTCTTGAAGGGCAGGTAGAACGTCTTGCGATTGTAAACTTGTTAGTAACGAAGGCCACTGTTGAGGAAGGGGGTCGGGTGTAGGTGGCGTCGCCGTGCCGACTAATAATTCGGTAGGAGCATTCTGGTCTTGTACCGGTAGCGACACACTGGATAGTAAAGGTCGAACGCTAGGTTGCGATAATTGTAATTCACTGAAAAAGCAACCCTTTTTAAAACATTTAAAAACTACGCTAACAACTTACTTTAACATTTGTCCGTGTTGTTGTAAATATTTCAAAGCAGATTTAACATCTTTAGTCATCCAGTTTTGCAAAAACACCACAATTCTCATTAAAATTTGTGTGAGTTCTTTAGTGTGCCCGTGATATTGTAACAAACTGAAAAACGAATCTAAAATCGAACATAAAGATTCTTTCTGTTCAAAAACAATGGGTTGGAGGAGTTCGAGCAATCCTAGTATTTGTCCGAATAACAAAAGATGACCTCTACTTTTGAGAATAGGGAATTCGTATTGGGCACGACCTCTTAAACAACCGGCGAGCATCGGAAGTTGTCGCAGCACTATCTCGGGATGCGTGGCTGCTAATTTACGCGCGCATAAATCCAAATCTTGACTTTTACGTGCCCAATCTTTGCTACGTAATGTTGCAGAAAGTGCACTTACGAGTGTATGAGAAACTATATCCACAATACTTGCGGCGGTTTTTGAAAATATCGTTTTTGTAAACTGCTGTTTGTTGAAGTTTAGTAAGTGTTTTCCAATTGAAGGAATGGAGAGGTAGAGCATGAGAAGCAATTCTTGACATTTTGGGTTTGTTCGAGCTTTTTCGACTAATTGTACGGTAGTACTATCTGCAGACGTGCCTATACATTTTAATAATAAAGGCAAACGTAGTTTTAAATTTTTTTCCCAATTATCTTCATTAAATTCTGCTTCTTGTATTATGTAATTCATTAAAACAATTACCTGTAATGAAATAACATTTTTAAATTTCTTATAAAACGGACGCTCCAGCTGAATTTACCTGTTGAGAATTTAAATGTAAAACGTCCTCAGAATGATGATGCTTAGGTACCGCTTTATCGCGTCCCTGCCATAATTTTGGACTTTGCGTTAAAGCGGTTAAGAAGTCTAGGGTAGAAACTGGACAATATCCCGGGTTATTTTCCGATAACAATTTATTAACAATTCCATAAAGTGTTGACCAATTTCCTCTTTGCAATAAAAGGGATATTAATAACGGCCTAAACGATAGATTTTGATTTGAAAATAGTAATTCCATCTAAAATTCAACAAGTCAGTATAAAGATAACGTTATACAGGGTGATTTCATTGATATGACTCCCTGTTTGAAATAAGGCATACATTTAAATACAAAAGTTATTTAACTCCTTAAGGAGCATAAACTAAAATTATTTGCATCTCTATAGGGTGTTGTATTACTGCTCGGCGAGAATATTTTTAATTTTTTTAAATGGAACACCTCGTATATTTTGACTTGGCATTAAATCGCCTACATGTCCATATTTAAAATTTCGACGCCAGGTTATTAATTTTTTTCTCTAAAAAACGTCCACAACACGCGTTCCTTTATAAAATCATACTAAAGCCGTTGTTCAAGGAATACTGACCAAATTTTGTTCCTATGTAGTTATGACTATCCCCTATGCTATGAAATTAAAAAAGTTCCAAGAAATTGTACAGGGTGTTCAGTTCATTAAAGCTACCCAAAGTTACTCTATTAATTTCAAATGACCATAACTCGTTATTTTCAAATGAAACACCCTGTATATATTTACATTTTTGGATTACCGGTAAAATTTAGATACTAAATTTGCAAAAATATACAGGGTGTTCCATTTAAAAAAATAAAAAATATTCTGGCCGAGCAGTAATACAACACCCTGTAGAGGTGAAAATAATTTTAAGCTCCTTAAGAAGTTAAATAACTTGTATTTAAATGTACACCTTATTTCAAACGGCTAGGGAGCTATCGAAGACGGGTTAGGTACCTGTATGTTCAATTCGTTTGAACTTAAAACTTCCAATTCGACAGAATATAACCAGTCGACAATTAGTCCAGTTTTTTCTGCGGACACGTCACCTTTTAATAACAACGAACCCAATTCTTGGATTATTTTTCTATTATTTTCAGAAATTCTGCTCAACATTTTATTTGTTATTACGGACTTGTTTAAAATAGAATCGACCGAATCACATTCTTCTTTATTCGAACTAACATTTTCTTTTAAGAAATCCTTCAATATGTTAGCAAGAGGATTCTTTTTATCTGGGAATTTCGATAAAAGAAATCTAGCGGCAAAAAATGATAGTTGGTTGCGTTGTTTCGAAAATAAAATTTTGAACAAAGTTACGGAAAATTGTAGTTTTTGACACAAATTTTGAATAAAAGCGCTCTCAACAGTTGTTAAATGTCGATAAACATAATCTCTCGAATTTGCATCACTCGAAATTTCCTAAAATACATATTTTAATAATCGTCGGTGTAAAATTGCAACTCACCTTAATTAAACGACGAAATTCTTTAGTTTTGTTTGGAAGAAATTCGTCGACGAATAAATTATTCAAAATGAAGACGAGTTCTCTAGCTTCAATTTTCGTATCCACTTCCATTTTAAGGACGGGAGGCACTAGCTTTTTGGGCTCAGAAATATCCACGCTTTCGTCTCCGTTTAAATTAGGAGCTTGTAACTCCAAAGCTTTTACAAATATTACGCCACCTTGGGCTCCTCTGCGGTTTTGCACTTCCACCAACTGAATCATATAGTTTTTATCTAAAACGGCGTCTACGACAAGTTTTGTATTGAGCATTGTGGCTTTATCGAGAGCATTTAATAGCTTGCTGATGGAAACTACCGGAATTCCGAAAGATTGTATAAATAGAACTAATTGACCAGCTTCTAATCTTTCTATTGCGGAATCGACTAATTTGGGTACGTTCGATCTTATCATACGCAACTTTAACCAATCGGGCACTAATAAAGCTTCTTCTAAGGTATCCACGAGATACGCTTTCGGATGTTTTCCACTTTTAGGGAACCAAGTTTCCATTAATATATCAAAATTAACAAACCCTTCTAGAGGTCCATACGTCAACAGAATTATCGAAGCGTGTACAATTAATATTTGTAAAGTGCTCGAATCTCCGTTAGTCCAAGTTACAGTAACCTGATCTTGACTTTCGGACCAGCGAAACATTTCGTCCGTAGGTTGTCGAGCTTTTTGTAAATAGAAACAAAACAACGTAATTACGGCTTTTAAAGTCTCCATATTCTCGCCCGGTAAAATATGACTAGTGATACAACTCCTCTCCACTATAATGGATGCTAAGTCTAAAACTAATTCGAGTAAATCCGAAAGCGATTCGTCTAAATCTTGAGTGGATAAAAAACGCACGTAGTCGGAAATATGTATAGGATTTGTTTCGACAAATAAAGCTTGTCTCAGAAATTGGACTAATAAAGGTCGAACTGCGTTGACGTGAGTGAAAATGGGTATAAAGAGCGTTAACCATAGCGTTTCGTTGCTAACATCTCCAATTTCCATGTCTTCGTTTGGATTTAGCACTAAAGTCAAACCTTTAATCGCTTGAATTCTGCTTGCGGCGTGAATGGAAGTTAAACGTCTTAGAAGGTATTCGAGAACTTCGCAGGCGCTTTGAGGGTCGTCGCCGTTGACGACCGTTCTTAAATGGTAGAGAAGTTGTCCGTGTTTTGTTAATTTTTCGGTTGGAATTGTCGAAAGTAAATATTCGCACAAACACTGAACCGGTAAATGAGCAAATGCTCCTTCCGAGCTGTGTACTAATTCTGCTAACCAAGGCATATGGGCGGTTCCGCCTTGTCTAGACATAATATCGAGTAAAAAATCTGGATTACGAGAACGGCACAATAAATGGCCCAAGCGATGTGACGTATTTAATACTCTCAACTGGTCTAAAATTGTAGACGGTGGTTTACGAGCGATATCTTGAGGTTTAAGTTCCATTAATTGCGGTAATAAAAGACTCGTTTGTTCGGTTATTTCCATTTTAGTGCTTGCCGCCGCTAAATGAGATTCAAATTCTATTATCTTTTGTCTTTCTAAAGCGGTAGTTTGTAATTCTTTCGACGTGTAATCATCAAAATTTTCCATTCCATCTATCATGGTGGGTGGAGGAAACGAAAAGTGGCTACAACAAATAAGTTAAAGCGGAATTTTTTGTATAAAGTCAAACTCACTTTGTAATGCACATTTCCATTAGCGTTCTTAAAGTAGGATATTTATTCCACGCTAAGCTTCCGAAGGTTGTGGGATTATGTGCCGCCAAAATAAGTAAAATAAGCCAAGCTTTCCAATAGAGAGAAGCGATGGCTAAATGTGGAGGCACGTAACCGGTAGGTAAAATAATATTTTCGTGGTAATTGTAACTACTCAAATTGAAAAAGAAGTCGACGATTTCAGTTTTATCCATAACGAGCGGAGGCATACAATCCGGAGCTAAATTAGCCGCTCTCTTAACTAGCTGATCTAACGTTTCCATAACGTCACTTTGGCCCATAGGATGTTCTTTAGACAATCCGATGAGTAGGATTCTCAAAAGCGTCGCTTGTAAAAGCGGCACTTCGCTAGCTAAACGTAAAAATAAGTTACGTTCGTTATCTCCGGGCCACGAGTCGACTTTGCTGTACTCGTCCGAAGGAGCGAGAAATAAAACTTTGTGCAAAATATGGACAAAATCGGTTTGGGACGGCCTAAATAGCCTAACGACCGAATCGTGTAACCAAGTAATCGCTTCTCTTTGAATATTACTCACTTGCAATTGAAAAGCTTGAAGCACCGTTACATCTCTTTTACTCTGAGAGGCGGCATCTCTTACTTGCGGATTTACACATAATAAAATGCTCATACAAACTAAATCCCCTAAAGCGTAAAACATACGATCGCGAAACTCAAATTCCCTTATTAAATTTGCTATTTCCGACCGATCTCTTAATAAGGCATGAACTACACTTAAAAGATTGAAATCGTGACGTAAAACACGATTTATCTCCTTTAGCAATGCTCTCAAGGATCGCAAATAGTCGTCTTTGTTTAAAAGAAGTTCCTGAAAGTATTTACCGTTACGTTAAAACGTCAAAGAATAAAAGATGGACTCACCAGACAAATATCGGCAAATGCGTCGGCACTAGCGTCCGGTGTAACTTGAAACATTGCACCTACGACCACTAAATTATTCGTATTACGAGCATTCGAAAGTTCGTTATAAATTGTATACTTTAAGAGAGGATACAAATTCTCGGGAAAACAAATAACCATTTCTTTCAAACAGTTATTGAACATATTAACTAAAGGTTTACTTTTTAATCTTAATTTGCTAAGTTGAGCCACAACTTCGATATCGCGTTGAGTTCTAGCCGAACAATTATAGCACAAATAAGCCAAGAGTTCTTGTGCGGGTTTCATTAGTTTGTGATTATGAAGCCACGTTTCTAAACGCGAAATTGAAAGCATACGAATTTCTACCAAACCACAAGCGGTGCTTAAAAATCGAACAAAATTTTTTGTGATCGCTTCCGGCTGTTGCCGTCTAGTAATTTGTTCGTGTATCGCTTCTAAGGAAATTTTTTCCACTAATTCTTGACTTTGAGCATAACGAGGTAGCGTTTTAACTTTCCAATTTTCCACCATGAGTTTGTGTTCGTTAAATACTAAAAATATATTTAATATTAACTAAAAACGTACGCACGAGTAATAAATACCTTCGTCATCTTCTAAAGCGCTGTTTACGGTAAGGGGACTCGAAGTATCTCTTCCCGTTGCTAACCAAGTTTCGGAAGTTAAAAGAATTTTAGGTGGCTGCTTGGTATTAAAGGCCGTCACTATATTCTCCACAAAAGGCTTACAATAAGGATTATCGATCCAAATACGATCACCCAACGCATCTTCTACGTATATCTAAAGTAAAATTATTTACTCCTAATTGTTTATAAATTACGACCGGACTTACTTTAACAAAAATTTCTGGCCAATGAAGCACTTCGTCAAAAGCGTGCGTTAGTAAATTTATAAATAATATTTGCGAATAAATGTTGCCTTTATTTGGCGTTTTAAAACCTGCCGCTAAATCTCTTCTTAAAGAGTTTACTACTGCATTAAGAACGTGTTCGTTTGTAAATAAAGATGGATTACACTGGCAAATTAAGAGTAAACTGTTGAATAAAATTTTGTCCGGTTTAAAACGTTGTCCGCGGAAAGATTTTATTCCTCCCAATACGTACGACACCTAAAATTTTAACATATTAATGACTGCACCCAATAAAGGGATTTTACGTATTAGTGACTTACCGCTTTATCTATATTTCCTCCATTAACGCAAGACATGACATTATCAAAAAGTTCGTTAGTATCGCATTCCGTTATTAAAGACTCCCAAGGTTCTACCCCAGATGTTGAAGCTCCCGGTCGTTCTACATTTCCGTGTGTCGCCGGATTAGCTCCTACAATGGTAGGGGTTCTGCTACCGATGTTGGTTTTAATTTTTTTGGATGGCGGTAACGTTTGTATATTCGAACTAGAACCTTCTCTTTTACGCTCAGGTACACCTACAAAAACCGTACGTTGTGTTACGCTAAATAATAATAAGCGGATGATTTTAAAAACCTTTAGAAGTACTCGGTTGTATACTGTGCGAAGATGGTTTGGGCAACGGTACACTTCTTTTTGAATCGACATCTCTCGAGGTAGATTGTTTAGCACCTAATGCTATAAAAGTATCTGGCGGCTGTTGAGTTACTTTACTTTTAGGCCCTCTTGTTCCAGTACTCGGTTTACTACGATCCATTATTTTGATTTTAAGGTTATGTTAGCGATAATTTAACTAAAGCACGTAATAATGATTTTAGTCATAATTTTCTAATACAAGATATAAAATTTAAGAGAATTTATTTCAATTTGTGTACAAGTTTCATCAAAATAAACACAAAAATACTTTTAAACTTGCACGAAGACATAACAAACTGACAACATAAGGACGTCGAAAATTTTAGGTTACGTCGAACGAACGTCGAATGGGTAAAGGCAACAAACAGGAACAACTTTGAACAAAAATAATCTTCTTACTTCTATGTAATATATTACATAGAGATATGGGCTATTATATACCCTAAACAGCTGTTTAATTTTTGACGGAATAGATAAAGAGAAAACCCGTTTTAAAAAATCCAATATTAGTGGGTGGTCTGTGTAGGCAAATTCATAAATTGCAAGAATTTGGGGGTGTAATATAATAACACTTTCATGCAACAATTTAGTATTAATATCGAAGCGAGGCAAAATAACAAGTTGCTTTACGATGAGTTTTTCAATTAAACGGGCCGAAGCTACAGTGTTAAAGTGGGTGATTCGCTGAGTTCCGGGTTGGGTGTTGTTAGCGGTGTACCTCAGGGCTCTGTTCTGGGCCCCCTGTTGTTCATCTTATACACCGCGGATCTTGGTCAAACCATCGCCTCTAGTCACTGTTCCTACGCTGATGACACTAAGGTGTACGCCGATCCTTTCTTAAGTGCTCATCAGCTGCAGCGAGACCTTGACGCTATTTTTGAGTGGTCTGTAGAGTGGCACTACCGCTGAACATTAGCAAATGCGTTGTCCTGCACATCGGCAGGCACAACCCGCGCCTGCAATACTTTCTTGATGCCCGTCCCGTTGACGTCGTCAGCTCTTACGTCGGCCTTGGGGTCACCATTACCTCCGGCCTTTCATGGTCTGAACACGTCCAGCGGGTCGTAAAGAGCGCCAACACGTTGTTATACTTATTGCGACAAACTTTTAGAACTATCGACGTCTCTACTTGTGCTAAGCTTTATAAGTGTTACGTGCGCCCTGGGATTGAGCTCGCTAACAGTGTATGGTGTCCGACGCTTGCCAGTGATCGCGACTTGCTCGAGGGTGTGCAAAGACGTGCAACACGTGCATTCCTTATGGTTTTCGTCCATCCAGACCGTCCTACGAAGAACGCCTGAAGTTATTTCACCTAACATCGCTGAGTGCTCGCCGCGTTCGCGGAGATATGATAACCACCTACGTCGCCTTAAAACTAGGTGATTCTCCAATAAAACATCTCTACAATCTCAACCGTGACTCTCGTTTGCGTGGCCACCCCCTCAAACTCACCAGGCCGCCGTTTAAATCAAAGTGTCGGGAATTTTTTCTCCCATTTCGTGCCTTCCACCATTGGAACAGTTTACCAGCCGAAATCGTGCAAAGTGCGAGTGTTCTGTGTTTTAAAACCGCCTACGATCGCCACGCGTCAGTTTTGGTCCGACTCCTGCAGCACTCCCAGTCTAACTGCAGTTTATCGCTGTTTAATTATGTTTGATTTGTATATTACTTATTCACTGTAATGAGCATAATAGGACTTGTCCTCTGCTCTTTATCCACGATAATAATAATAAAAAACATTGAATAGTTACGCTTAGGCTGAAATTTTGTAGGCAGTAGACTTAAGTTTTGTGCATTATTATAGATTACATTTAAGAATTTTAAAAATAAATAAAAAGTCGATATATTCAATAAAATTCTATAATCAATTTATCGGTTTACTTAAAACTACAAAAAACAAATTTTTTTATTTATATATTATTTACAAAAAAAGAAACGAAACCGCATTAAGCAATTACAGTATCTGAATCACTCTGAGGCAATGAATAAGGTTTTTGTTTGCGCTGACGTCTTCTTTCACGTTTTTCACCCATTACTAAACGTAAGTGCTCCAATTTACCGCGTGTACGTGAATTTTGATCTTCGCTTATCGAAGGAGGAGTGGGTTCATCTATTTTTTGAGGTACAGTCTCGATTTGCTCTTCTCCTTGTCTAGTAACGCGTCGAAATTCGGGAGCGGAACACAAGAGATCATTTAGGATGTGAACAATTGTGGCGACATCTTTACGAGGTCTACCTTTTGTATCTTGAAGTGCGGGATTCAAAGCACCACTAAACGTACCAGAATACACACTTCCTCTGCGACCTATAAATAACGATATAATTTCGTTTCGATAGATAGCGGTTTTAATAAATACCTTCTCCTCGACCGGAAAAAACGTCGGCAGAAAGACGCCTAAGGGTATGTTGTAGATTTCTAGAAGCTTGAGTGAGACTGGGAGGATGTTGTACGGGAGGAGTCGAATTTGAGGTAGGTGGAGATTTTGTTCCAGACACTGTACTTAATTGCAATTGTATAAGCATCATGTGATCGCCTAAACGCATGCTTAAATTTAAAGGAGCTTTTCCACAAAGAAATTCATTTATTTGACTATCATTTAACGATTCTAAAGCTTGCATTATTCCTATTTCTGATCGCTGTTGCTATAAACAAAAAAATTATATAGTAAAATTTAAGTAATAACGATGGATAAATTTAAACGTCTATTAAAAATTTGCGCGATAAAAAATGGAGTTTTTTATAAAAGTATTTTCTAAATAGGCAATTTCAATAATGAAGATAAACTAAATTATAATTAATATGTAAGGTTATAGGTATTGCCTATTAATAAATAAATCAATAAAGAAGTACGAAACAAGTCAACACACTGTGTCTACTGTAAACAACTTGAAACAAATTATAGAAATAACTGTTAGTACTTGTAGCTATTTATAATAACATCCCCCACATTGACTCCTATTTTGATACAAACGATGAGTAATTACTATGATAAATTTATTTCTAGGCGTAATTTTTAAGTGCGAATGCAAAGGAAAATGTCGAATAAAACTTACCACCAGCCCCGTTTCGACATTGGGTAATAATGTAACTTTTGATCCGTCACTTACTCCGTGTTGTAAAATATTGCCTTCTTGTAATTGCCTACAAAATGAAGTACATTATAATAATAAGATTGTGTAATAAAAGCTTAAACATCGTACTTATCTCGAAATAGTAAACATATCCGATCTCTGGGTACTTTAAGTCTTTTAGAAATAATTTTTTTGAGGTCGTCGACTGGTATGTCTTGTGATACAGTTAGGTTGAAATCTCCACCTGTAGTAGGGCTAATGTGGATGGATATTTGAGAATGTGGGCCACACCCCTGAGAAATAGGGTTAAAATTGGGTTCTGCACTATCTTCCATTTGTGCACAGCCTTTATTTACTAATTTAAACTTTCTATTTGTCACTTTATTAATTTAAAACTACGTTTTTCCACTAAAACTCTCCCAGACACCATTTCCAAACTCTCGACACTGCATAAAAAAAACAATAGAGTTACGGTACTGGGCCCTGAATTGTGACAATTAAATATTGACAATTTAACGGTAGATGACTCTCGCATGCACTCGCACGCTTATCGCTCTAGTGTATCGCAAGTTGCGTATACTTTAGGCGTAAATATTAACGATTTTTGGAATTTCAAAAAATTAGATTAATTTTTTCAAATTAATAGTCTCGTTAATATCTAAATATTATAAAATATGATGTCGTCCAATAATTAGAATAAACTTTAACATCGCTTCTTATAATTAATTTATTACGAGCGTATCGATAACAAATAAAAATTAACAATACATATCAAAGTCTATTTACTTAAAATAATTTAATTTTGGGAACTTAACTTAAATATACTTAGAAGTTTCGGTGCTGTTCAAACCTTCTGCTCTTAACCTGGATAAAATTGTTCTATAAACCTCTGGGGCGAAAGGTAAAATAACTCCACGTTCTTGTATTTCTCCTGCAAATTTGTAATTATTAATTTTTTATAATAACTAAAGGGGTATTTGTTTACCATCTAAAAGCATTTTTGTTGCTATTGCTGCTGGATAACCGACAGTTTTTGCCATTGCGGAATGACCGTTGATGTCTCCGTATACGACAAAATTGATACCTCTGGTTTCTTTCGTTTTATCTGGCCAAGATATGCCAATTTCGTGCCTTAATATTACTAAATCTCTTTCATCTTTACCTAAAACAGTTCAAAAGTTGTAACGAGGCTTTATCGTATGTTATTGATGCTTATTGCTATCAACGAGTGAGATACTTACCAACATTTAGTTTCGTAGAAAGGAATCGTGTTAAAGTATCCAAAGGAGACCCACATTTAATAACTCCCACGTCGTCTAATAATCCCAATTCTTCTAACAATTCTATGGCGTATTCCGACTGAGTGTGCTCCGCAATTTTCGTTTTCATATTTTCGTAAATTATATCGTCCATGTGTAATCCTAATAAATTGCAAACTAATTGTCTCCAAGTTATTTCTGGGCCTTTATCGTGAAGAATTGGATGATCTTCTGGGTCTAAAAGACCTAACAGTTGAAGAGTACGAGCAGCTTCTGCAAATCCTTTATAACGGATCGTTCCTCTCAACACAGTAGTAGCTTCGGGAATACCGTAATAATTTGTATATTTTGTACTATCTCCGTTAGGATAACCTTCTAAACTAAAACCGGGAAGAAAATCTAAGGATTTCGTCGCCCCCATTAAATCGCCGCCTTCTTTAATTTCTACAAATTGACCTTTGCTTAAATATTTAGCAGATGCTAAAGTGTTTATCAAGGCGCTTCTAGGAGACCACGAGAATTTATAACGCAACGGATTGTTGCTGTATTCTGGAGCTGGAAGTCCACCACAGAACGATTCGAAAGAAGTTATTCTACCTCCATGCGCACGTATATTCTGCATACATTCTAACGCTAATAAATGATCGATACCGGGATCCAAACCGACTTCGTTAAGAATCGTTATTCCGGCAGATTGAGCATCTTGATGAAGAGACGTTAAACTTTCTTTCGCGTAACTAGCGGTAACCATATTTATTCCTTCTTTAATACAAGCTTTGGCAATAATCGAATGAAGGTCTCGTGGTAAAATGGAAACGGCGACGTCGTGTTTAGCAACGAGATCTTGAACTGCGGACGGATTTTCGACCGCATTTAAATAAACGCTTTCGACACCCGGATATTGGTTTGCTAAAGCATCTCCCAAGTCTTTTTGTTCACAAGCTACGGTGATCGCTATCGAAGGGTTTCGATTTAGGTATTCTACTAAAGGTGCAGCTACACGACCTGCTCCAAATATAATTACACGTTTTTCTACTTGACCAGGAAATAATTCCTTATGACGACTTTTCCTAAAAATATTTTAAAAATAGTAAAGTTTACTATAGAAAAAAAAGTTTCTTACGTGGCTGCTTGACGTAGATCTTGAATATATTCAAAATTTTCGGTTAGGCTTCCATTACTTGCGATAATAGCCTAAAGAAAAAATTATTGATTAAAAAGTGAAGATGTTAAGAATTCTGTTACTTACGCCTTGTACGGTCGGTTCAAAATTATGTTGTTCTAGAGGTTTGGTGGCTACCGATTGTAAAATATCCGGTATAAAAGGAAACAGTAAGTCTCCAAAGAAATCGGTACTTTCTCTAGGGATTTGAGTGGGCATATTATCGATACTACAGACTAAAACTCCAGGTCCTTTGAAACTCTTGGTATCTTTATTCCTATCGGCGTCGTACAGACAAAACGGAGTATCTATAGTTGTGCACTCGTTCATAAACTCTATCGAACCACCGGGATCGGCAGAAATGTCGCATATCGCTAACATACGATGAGGTAAAGCTGGTGCGCCGACGGAAGTCGGTAACCAAGGAGTATAAGCCGGTATAAGCAAATGTTTAGCATCGGGAATAGTTAATAATTTAGGACTGTTAACTGCCCAATAAATTCCATTTACTATGACAGAAGCGTAAGGCGCAATTTTTTTACTGAACGTCGAAATGTAACGTTCCGGATGATGTTCGTATTCTACGGGGTCAAAACCACCACCTTCGGCTCGTTCGAGGTAATGGCTACGTCTAACCTCGCATCCATAAACTTTGGAAGGGTTTCCGTGTTCCGCAGCTTTTTGAAGTAATTCGGGTGGAACGTACTCGTGCGGAAGCTCTTGAAATACCTCTTGGGATCCTTGAGAAACATTTCCCGATCCGGTAAATACAAAAGTTAAAGGGCCTACGGATTTAGGCATGAGACCTAGAGATACTTCGTAACCTGCGTCTCGTACGGCTTGTCGAGCCATACTCGAGTTGCGGTAGTTATGTGCAGGCCCGATGTGCATAAACGGAGTGTGGTGGCCTAAAGCTAAAAGTCGTAGACCTAAACCGTGCAAAATGTTGACCGTTCCGGCAACGCCTGCCATTTTTCCAAAAGCGACAACGCGCAATCCTTTGTGGTCGACGAGCTTCTCGTAGTCGATCAAACGAATTTGTTTTTCGAGAACTGCGTCTAATAAAGGCATGTTGCTTTCTTGAGCTTTGATTGTGTGAGAAAATAAGCAGTAGGTTTTTTCTGGTATTAATTGATCTACAGGTACTTGTTTGACTCCAAATATAATGTTGGCTTCTGAAATATCTTCTTGAACAACGGCGCCAGCATTTAAATAGGCTTGCATCGGATAGGCGCGTCTATTACTGGGTTGAACAATGACTTTAACGCCATTTTTGACGAGCTTTCTCACGTGAGCTGGAGAAAACGGTGCTCTTCGCTCCCATACGCTTTGATCTTCTCTTCTTATAGCTATTATTTTCTTGGTGCTCTAAAAAAATTTCCCTATTTTATTTCGGTGTTTGGAATTTTTCGAAGGAAGAAGTTTTGTTTTTAATTTTCTCGATGCTGTTTGAAAAAAAACTAAGTTCTTTGAACTCTTTTTATTTTTGCAAAACCAAATATTTTTGAATGGGACCGGCGTATTTAAATTTTAAGGTCGTTTTTGTAACTTATGTGGTTGTTTTGGTCACACATATTGGTTTATATTAAAATTTTATTAAAAACTTATTAAGGAATTTAATAATCTTTTTTTCTGAACAAGTTTACGTTGCGGCGATTAAAAATTTAAATTTATTTTTTATGGTGTATAAGAACGTTGTTTATTAATACCAAAAATACGTTGCCCTTTATGCTGAGTTGGAAGTTGGAATAAGTATTAGATTTTGAGTTTATTTGCAAATTGATTAGACACTTAATAATAATTTAATTGAAAATAAGTATTATAAGAAGAGATACTTTAAATGGAAGTGTATTATTTAATTATTTAGATAAACAATGGAAATTTTTATTATAATTATTTTGTAATTAAAGATCTTTGTTTTTAGAATAAAAAGGGGGGGCTATGATGAAATAGCTTGCTGTCGGCAATGGCAATTTGTAATTCGCTTTGTGGAAACAAAATTGCCAAGCAAATACCAAAAATTCAAATTTTGGACATTTTCAAAATTTTGACCAAAACAAAAATGCCCCCCCGATGTAATAAATAAATTAAAAATAATACTCACTATACATCTTCGTCCATTTTTGAGCTGTAGCAAAAATTTTTGCGATTTTAACATTTTGATTAGATATTACTTATTTTAACGATGAGGTAAAAAAAATTACATTTCTATTTATATTATAAATTTGGTTTGAACTCGGTTGACGAGATACTACTTCTAATAATAACGACCAAGTATACTACTATTTAAAATGTGTTATCAGAGTAAGATTAAAAATCCATATCGCTAATAATATGAACACAGAACACTTCAGAAGCTATCACTTATCCTTGACCTGTAATGAATTTTAATAAAAATAATGCAATCCTCTATTTCAAAATTTCCCTTAACAATATTAACTCTGTGTCACTGTCACTAGGAGATTTGAGACTGGTTCTATTCCTATAGATTTCATAGAATATAGGAATAGGTAGCGTTTTATCAGAACCTTAAGAGGTTTTGTGAATCCACTATTCTTCCTATTTCTTTAACTGTTATTTTAGAACAACGTTTTCAGATCAGAAATAATAATTTTCTTTCAGGCGCACCAAATGACAATTCTGGACTCTTCTGTAGGTTAGTTACATATCATATATTATCTACAATAGCAAAGATTTCTAAGCAGTCTTGTGGAAGAAGCAATATTAACTACTTCATTGTTCAGAACACAACACTACTTCAAAAGACTATACTCACACAATTAAAACTCAAGAAAGCAACGTGCCTTTATTAGACGCTGTTCTCGAAAAACACATTCGTTTGATCGACTACGAGAAGCTCGTCGACCACAAAGGATTACGCGTTGCCGCTTTTGGAAAAATATCAGGTGTTGCTGGAACAGTCAACATTCTGCACGGTTTAGACCTACGACTCTTAGTTTAGGCCACCAGCACACTCCTTTTATGCACATTGGGCTTGCACACAACTACCGCAACAGGTTACGAAGTATCTCTAGATCTGATGCCTAAATCCGTAGGCCCTTTAACTTTTGTATTTACCGGATCGGGAAATGTTTCTCAAGGATCCCAAGAGGTATTTCAAGAGCTTCCACACGAGTACGTTCCACCCGAATTACTTCAAAAAGCTGCGGAACACGGAAACCCTTCCAAAGTTTATGGATGAGAGGTTAGACGTAGCCAATACCTCGAACGAGCCGAAGGTGGTGGTTTTGACCCCGTAGAATACGAACATCATCCGGAACGTTACATTTCGACGTTCAGTAAAAAAATTGCGCCTTACGCTTCTGTCATAGTAAATGGAATTTATTGGGCAGTTAACATCAGTCCTGAATTATTAACTACTCCCGATGCTAAACATTTACTTATACCGGTTTATACTCCTTGGTTACCGACTTCCGTCGGTGCACCGGCTTTACCTCATCGTACTCGTATGTTAGCGATATGCGATATTTCTGCTGATCTCTGTGGTTCCGTAGAGTTTGTACTTTGCTTTGCCTGTACGACGTCGATTGGAATAAAGATACCAAGAGTTTCAAAGGACCTAGAGATTTAGTCTGTAGTATTGATAATAAGAGATAGTACTGATGTACCTATACTGATTGCTTTGGAGGACATCGATATTTTACTAAAAATTCTGAGAGACAAATTCCCCAACCTTCTCAATTTCTTATTATTTAAAGTTTTGATAATTCATGTTGCTACTCATTTTACTAATAGATAATCAGAAATAATCGATTCAAATATAATTTGAAGTGATACTTTTTGGATTATCAATTTTTTGACGTAGTACACGTATAAGTAGGTGATGGCAAAATATACTACACCAATGTATAATTAATTATGGCGTTTAATGATAACTACAAATACCAAAATTTTATTTTATATTTCAAAATGTATAGCTAATAATTATTTTGTTTATTTAATGCTTAAAAAATTAAGTTAGAGATGTTACAAAATGTTAAAATAATAAAAGGAAGCTGATATGCGTATATTTTTTTGACATGTATTAAACAAACATAAATCCATTAGATCTTTTTAAATACAGATGTTACACCAACTATCCCAAGACCACCCACACTAATCAATCGTATTAAAGAATAATCGATAGTTCTAATTAAACAAAATCGGATTTGAAAAAAATTTAAAGGCCTAATAGGTAATTCGATATTATTTTTATTTGTTGGCTTATAATAATGGAAAATAGTTGGAAGACATAAAATATTAAAAATCAACTGTTAATGACCAACTCTTGATTGTTATGTTATAAATTATGTCATCGAAAATCTATTGTTAAAATATAGATCCTTAACTGAAAAAAAGCATTGAATAGCTGCTAATAAAATATTAAAATCGACGCTCAAATTGCTTTATCGTGTTCACAGTTAGTACGCCACCATGATGAAGCACAACTCGAGCAAAATGCCTCAACGATCTTTCTTCAAGTTCTTTAAATTTAAAAACAAAAACGACCAAACCCCCAAAACGGCAGCAATTGTGGAACAAAAATCAAATGTAGAAATGTTATCTTCTTTCATAACACTCTTTCTTTCGGTGAGCACCATACACGGCTTCGCCCATTGGACTGCCGAAAGAAGACACCCGGTAGAAATTTTTATATGGTTTTCGCTCGTCGTTGCTGCCATTTATGGGGCCGTTACCCTAAGCAGTGCTACGTGGACACGCTATCAAACAAACCCAACTGTTATATCTATGGAAAGAGATCGTTATTCTTGGAACACGTCGTTTCCATCGGCAACTATTTGCCCTACAAAAAAAATTAACGAAGAATTTATGGAGAACTTTGTATTAGATTATCCGGAAGCAGAGAGAGAGGATGTTCGGAAATTTTTAATTTCTTTGTACGAATCCGATTATAAGTCTTTTAATACAATTATACCTTACAAAGGAATACCCAGCGACAGATACATGGAGATATTATTGGATTTACAATATGGATTTAGTCCTTCTGTATCAAATTCTGGTGCTCACGGATATAGATATACTTTGATTAAAGTCGTCACTGAAATGGGCATTTGTTACACGTTTAATTCCAATATGGCAGTTTATAATTCGCCAGGGTGAAAAACTTGTAATTTGTAATTGAAAAATTAATTAATTTTTTTAATATAGTTATTGGTACAGCAATTCTTGGAAACTTTATAAAGAAAATACGACTTTCTTTGTACATCCTTTAGATGGGGAAGTTTTTGCAAACGTCGTTAATATGTCGACTGGATTTTATGTAAGTGGGTCCTCCCTAACTTCTATTCTATATCCTGATAGTTTACGTTCCTTATAAATACAGGGTTATTGGCAAGAAGTTGCATAATTTTGATGAGTTTTAAGGTCTGTTTCCAAAACTTCAAAATGCAAAATGATTACCGAAATGACGCAAAAAAATGGAAAATTGGCAATTTAGTTAGTCGACTGTAGTTTGAAAATGGTTTACTTTAGAAGTTCA
Source organism: Malthinus seriepunctatus (assembly GCA_963924605.1). Classification (NCBI taxonomy): domain Eukaryota; kingdom Metazoa; phylum Arthropoda; class Insecta; order Coleoptera; family Cantharidae; genus Malthinus; species Malthinus seriepunctatus. Next base: position 51,582,155 of record OZ004602.1, read on the forward strand.
AAATTTAGAATTTAGACAAGCCAACTGAATAATTTTATGTAAAAAAATAGGTAGCTATAAAGAAATAAAAAGTTGAACGTCGCGACGCGTCGATGTAATAAAATGTCGTGTTTAGTATATCGTTCGATAGCTCTTTTGACCTCCTAAAAAATGTTCCCGAGAATTTTTTTCCTAAGGTAAAGTATTTTCAAACTACAGTCAAAAAACTAAATTGCCAATTTTCAATTTTTTGCGTTACGTTCTAAGTTAGAATAGTTACTTACGAACCGAGTGCGGGAAGGCAATTTTCCCGCGTGAACGCGGTTTTGAAGCATGAGCGACATAGAAGCGACTGCCTTCATTATTACGTGAAAGCGGGAAAATTGTTCACGCATGAGGATTGTACATAATTTTTTGTACTCACTGCTTCGATAAAAACCTACTCTGTAGTCGACCGGGAAACACTGCTTTCCGGTCTACTACACCGGGAAGCAAACTGTCAAAACCACACAGTTTGCTTCCCGGTGTAGTAGACTGGGAAGCAGTGTTTCCCGGTCGACCATACAGTGCGTCAAACGTCACTTTCGAAGCAGTGAGTACAAAAATGACATATTTACAACACTCTGCAGTTGTGACCTGCTCTTCATTAATAAACAATTTTTTAGTTTTACCTCCACGGTCCACACGAAGTCGTAGATGTATCCAGCAAAAGAGTCTTTTCACCAAATGGTCATTTTTTACAAATCTATTTATCAGGCTTAACAATATTTACTTCTCCAAACGCCCAAGCTCTTAGTGTGCCTCAACGAAAGTGTCGCTTTTATGACGAGAGCAATTTGCGACGTTCTCCAGTTTATTCTTACGTACTCTGTAGAATGGAATGTAGAGCAAATCTCGCCAAACGGCTTTGTAACTGTATTCCTCACTTTTACAGAAATTTGAGTAAATTTCGTTAAATTGCAATATTTTGTTGTCTAAAATTTCGATTTCAGCTGGAGATCGTATCTGCGACGTCGACGGATTAAGGTGCTTATCACAATACACAGGTAATTTCTATTACAGCCTACAGCAAGACAGATTTACGTTGGCGAGCGGTAGGGGTAAGTTCGCGCAGATTTGTCTACGCCTCTTTAATAATTTAAATACGTTTACTACTGAGTTGGTGGGGATAAATGCAAATTTAGTGATCTGCGCGTCCGCACCGCTCGCCAGCATAAATCTGTCTCGCAGTACACTTTGATCAAAAAACCGATTTAAATAATCTTTTTAATTCAGATCGTTTAATTTCTCTAAAAAGAGATTGCTCTCATTGTTTCGCTAATTGCGACGACGTACATTATTCCATCGAAGATATCGATACGAGAGAATGGTTTTTGGGCTCGAACTTGCAGTGGGGTTTGAAAGAATATCCAAGAATGAGATTGAGGCGTGACGTAATTTTTGGTTTTACTGACGTTTTGGGTATAAATTGAATTTTAATCATTTCGTCAGAAGTTGATGACTTTTGTTTTTTTCAGTTGCCATAGGAGGAATGGCTGGCTTATTCTTGGGTTGTAGCGTATTGAGTTTTATCGAAATTATTTATTTTTTTACGATTCGATTGTTTTGGTATGCGGTCAAGTATAGAAAGACAACTAGAGAGCTGTACAACGTTGCTCAATGAATTTAATTCACCATGCACTCTTTTAAAATTTGTCAAAATAAAGCACATTTGAGCACGGTTGAATTTAACTTAAAATTATCTCTTAATGCTATTTTTTAAAATCTAATTCTGCTAGTCAGTAAAATTGTTCAAAAATTGCCAACTGAAAGAAGTTTGTTAAGTCTTTATACCAGGTCCTGATCGGTTTTTGAGTTTCTTAGAGTAGGTACCTATAGTGTGTAGGTATTTGATTTTTAAATGTATACATTTTCTATAATTTAGCCCAGGGGTTCCCAATCTTTTTCACCCCGCGGCGCATTTACAAGTTTAGTATTTTGTCACGGCGCCCTACTTTAGTGAGCTATTTGGAATAGATAGGTGTTTCGTGGGAGGGGTACGGTATCAACGGTTTTCAAGCGCGTAGGTACTTTAAAGTTCTTTAAAAATGCGAGCGCTCAAAATAGAAATTGTTGCTTTATAGGTACCCGCGAATATTTGTGGTTTCGGATAATGATAGAGGATCGACTCACGGCGCCCCTCTTTACTTTCTACGGCGCACCAGGGCGCCGCGGCGCACAGTTTGGGAACCCCTGATTTAGCCAGTTCTACACTGGTCAAGCAGTTTTGTTAGTTCTAAGGTACCTCCTACCCTTGATTACAAAATCTAATTTTTTTCTCTCGTTTTTGTTTTTAGGCACTTTAGATTTCTAAACACAGAAATCTTTATCAGAAATCGAAATCGTTATAATCAGAAACTTTATTACCTTTTGTATTTAAGCTTTTCCCTTTAAAATTTGCCTTCTGTTATGTTATTGTAGTGCCGCCTGCCGCTGTCGCGGTCGCGCGTGCATCACTTATAAAGACGTCGCTCGTGAGCGGCGCATCTCGCAATAATGATCGATGGATTTGATTTAAATTCTTTCTTTAACGCAATTATCTGACTTACAATTTCTTAACAATTTATTAATAAACACTGTACACTTAGTTTTTAGTTGTGAAACACTTGGATGTGAGTAAATATTTTTGCTAAGTACCGCACGATCACAATATTTATTAAATTACGAAATTTATAACAAGTCTCACTGAATAAAAAAACACGAATTAGCGTAATAAAATTGTTTGATTATTTTTAAAGAAATATTTTTACAAGGTATCATATTAAAACGAGAGTGCTAATGTATATTGGGTGGTCTTTTAAAATGACATAATGTTATGCAACAATCTAATGGATTCGTGTTTATCTAACTAACTGACAGTTAATACGTCACACATCGTGTACCAAAACATCAATTTGTGGTATTTTTTTAGTGTAAAGAACAATCGCACTCTTAAAACATTGTTACATCTCCGTTGATGGAAAATTTAATAATTTTAGTTCCTCCATCACCTACATTTTAGATTATTTAAAAAATACCCCATATATTGAGTCAATCAATCAGATATTCGATAATATACAGAGCGATTAAAACATAAATATCTTTAGAATTATTAACTTTTTTCAATTCCACGATCATGAACATCAAACAAACGAGCACTTGGACCTGTTCGAGGGTGAGTTCAGTACAATCAGTTCCATTCTCACTCCCTCGCTCTGTTTATTGCGCGGATAGAAAGAACATCCGATGAGTATGCCATTCTGGCTATGATCACTAATCACTAATAACCTCTTGAACATTTAACTGTTATTTCGTCTGAACGAACTCATTGAGCTTGGCGATACTACTATGTATATGTACCTATACATAGCGTAGGGACACCGGGGCAGGTTGAAACGTCGTCAAAATTTCCTAAACAATAAATTTTGCAACACCACTTCTTGTGTAGGCTTCTAGAAGACGATACATACCATGGTCAGTTTCATGTAAACGATCAACTCTATTGTTCAAGTGTTGTCGTTATTTCCGAACATATTTATATTTTATACAAATAAAATAAGTAAAATTTGATCTCGTATTTTGATTTCAATGAACTACCATTAAAAACGGCTGAGCTTCAGTTTTTTTTTTATCATAAGTGAATCATTGGACATTAGTTTATTATATTTGCGAAAAATTTTAGTTGTTTGATGTTGATTTACTAATTTACTCAGACATAAAGAATAAAATGAAGCACGGGGCAAATTACAACCTACTGCTCGAGGCAAGTTGTATAAAAATACCAGGTTACAGCCATAGGACAGAAGTGTATATGGTCCGTTCAAAAAGTAATGATCATCTGTTTACAATGGTTGGATGAGAACCAACCCTGGAAGGTCGATGACGTTCCGTTTTTGGTTCGGCATGTATTACCACTAGCAATTACTTCAGTTCAAAATAAATAAATCTGTAAAATGATACTTATGTATCACCAAATAAATTTTTTTCATTTTACCATATTGTGGAAACTGCCAGGCCATTGTGGAGGCACTAAATCACAATTTAGTTTTTTCAAATCGGTGAAATGGGACAGGGAAATATGCGTTACTACTTACCCCGGACCGGGGCAAGTTGAAACAAAGATTTTTACTTTTTAAAAATACACGCCTGGAGGTCTAATAATTAAGATTCTATTAGGTATTTCTAATAAATAATTAGGTAACCAAATACATATTCAAAAATATTCTGCAAAAGAATCCCTGATTAATAATAACATTGACGAAAAAAAAGGCAACAATTTTTTTTGTTACAACCTTCCCCGGTCTCCCCTACTCTGTAGAAGAAGCATCAGACAAGTCTTTGAAGCTTATGAAGACGCTGCTCGTGACTGTGATAACGACTAAGTCCTTATTCTAATGCTCGTTATAGGGTTCGGGACTATAATTTTTTCTGTCTAAGAGGTAACCGATCAAAACAAATTGGAGACCACTGTTTTTTCCGTTTTTTCCGATGTTAATAAATTTTGTGAACTTATTTTTTGTCTTTGGATTTGAATTTACATTCAGGAAACATTATTTACCTTTCTACATAGTTACCATCAATCTATCACAGCAGCTGAACGTGCTTCGGAAAGCACGTTAGGCCGTTCAGTTTTTTTATGGCCGAATACAACAAAAATCAATTATTGATTTCTCTAGCAAGTAGAATTTTATTTAGATTAGTAGAAGATTATGGATTGTAGTAGTAGGAATTCTATCCTGATTTGTTTTTCGTTTTTTGAAACAGCGATTTTTCGTCCTGATAGGCACTTCTGAAGGCACTCCTGAAAGATATGGTACTTAGGAATGGCTCGTGAATTGACTCAAAAGTGGCGTTATCTCGAAAAAGCCTAAAAGACTAACCTTCTTGTCCTTCTTCTTAGCTATTTTTGTCATCTTTCGAGCAAAAATATCCTCAATTTGTCTAAATTTCTAAGAAAGTATCTCCATGCAAGCCCAGCCACTCGTTTTATACATAATATTTAATCTTGCCATTTCTGTTGTGACCGTTTTCTTTTTATAATGCGCAGTAACAGTAAACAGTGTGTTGTTAGCCTTTTATTCCGTCTGTTATGGTGGGTTTCCATTACTGGGGTGTGCGTTGTGTGTTGCTGCGTCACGCAGTTCTATCTATTGCTCGATTTTAAATATTCAATGTCAAATATTACGCACACCGCAGTAATGGAAACCCAACTTTATCAGTAGGTATGTCTCATTGCGAGCCTTCAAACTTTCCATTAGTTAAATTAGCTCAGCGATCGTCAATACGTTGCTTGTAGTGGTCGTCAATCATTTTTGCAGTGCCGTCCACGTTTTCATTTAATTTTGGCGTTGAATGATGTTGAATAGGCTAAGAACATTTAAACTTACACTACTGATGACCATAACAACAAATGTAATGGATGTACCTTAAGCTACCAATTCTCCCGTCTAAAATGATTAAAGTAAATGATCCTTTATTATAAGCTTTAAGCTACCTATTAGAGATACCCTTCTTAGTGAAAAGGTTGTACTAATGACTAAACTAGGTAATAAGGTTATCAATACTGAAAGGTGTGATTACCTGTAACTTTGGGATTTAGGGAGGTATGGGCATATTCTCATATAAGAAAACCTGGGTTCTTCTCCAGAAAAAAATCGTTCTTACAACTACGAGACATATGACTAACCAACGCTTTTCAGTAGAAACGTTTGTCCTATTGGGAGGTTAAAATTATCCAGCATTACCCGTTAAGAACACCTTTTGTTTCCAAATCCTATAAGTTAGTTAGACCTATCTAGATCTAGAAAAATCAAAAAACGTGTATGTATGACACTGAGTTGTAATCAGGATACCCAGCTTTGGTAGTTTCAGTAACTCGGTTCTCTTGTTAGATAAGACGAAGTGGAATATGACAACTACTGATGAGCCAAAAAGGTCACTTTTCTCCGCATCAAACATTTTATTTATTCATAAAAAGTAAAAAATTAATTAAAACTCATTAAAACCTAAAGAATAAAAGATTTTAAACAAGCTCCATCTCTTGTCAATTACAATTGCTATTTTTTACCTTCACTTTAAATTATAAAAGCAAGCTAATTATTAAACGTAACAAACAAATAATAAAAGAAAATTGAAAAAAACATTAACTTTTACAATTAAAAATGCTTAAAAATATCATTTTATGTTAAAATTAGTTATAAATAAGCAAGGTTAGAATTTACTTTTTTGTAATAATATAAAAAATGGGAACTTCAACATTACTTATTCAGTTACAAAATGTCAACTTTTTTTGACGTTTGAAGAAAATATTTTCGATGAAAAAGTGTCAAGAAAATGAAAATTTATAATTTTCTGTATAACTCATTTCAAATTTTGACCCTAGGAAATAAGCTATAATTTGCAATTAATTATTTAAAATAGTTTTATTTAGTTTTAGTAATCAAAACTGTCAATTAAAAAAAAAGAAAAATAAAACAACCAATTATCTTTTCAAAACAAACGCCTACTTACGCGATGTGTAATTTTTCCTGGACGTTATTTTGGTATCCTTATTTTATTTAAAGATGCCAACAGATAATAATTTAAGTATCATATTATGGGCGGAGCAAAAATTCGATTCTATTTTACTATTGGATGTATTAAATTCTATCCCGCGGGATAGGGGCACGTTTCGAATTCTATTGGCTGAATCGGGATGCTGTATCTTTACACTTTATCCCGAAAAATCTACGATGCGTAACTTTAACATTGTATTCTTTTGAAGTTATATCGAGTGCGAGTAACTTTTTTCTCCTATTACACACCGAGTGAAATAATGTTAGCTAATAACAAATCATCTAGAGTGCCAAAATGTGCTAGATGCAGAAATCACGGTATGATTTCCACTTTGAGAGGTCACAAAAAACAGTGCATTTACAAAACTTGCAATTGCGCCAAATGTGGTTTAATTAAAGAAAGGCAAAGAATTATGGCAGCGCAGGTAAGAGATACATTATTCGATTGTTCTCCCGAATAGATTTTTAGAAAATGTAATTCGATCACTTGACAACTTGAAGTTGATAATGATCGATATTCCATTAGAAACGTATCGAGTATCTTAAACGCAAATATTAACATAGTAATTTGAAAATTTAAATTTTAGGTAGCGTTGAAAAGACAACAAGCTGCCGAAGATGCCATTGCACTTCATTTGGCATCTGCCGAAAGCGGAACCACTTACGATTACCTTCCTCCTGGACGTATTTTTGGCATGCAAGTGACTTCTCCAGAAACAGAACAACAAGAAGCCGAAATTGAAAAAGCGCCTACTTCTTCTTCGGAACAAATTAACGACGATTTAGTAGTAAGTCCTGCATCTGTAGATATGTTGACCAAATTATTTCCTAACAAAAAAAGAGCAGTTTTGGAGTTAGTTTTAAGACGTTGTAATCACGATTTATTAAAGGCCATCGAACATTTTAATATTAATCATAGTAAAAACGACCCGCCTTTGGACGATGGTAAAAAAGATGATTACGGATCTGCTTTTAAACCCGTGCATAATAAAAGTGCCAAAAATTTAACTAGTAGTCATCAATCTGGTGTACCTTTGTTAAGTGCTGGGAGTAAAGTGTTTATGCATAGTTTGTATCCATTTTTACCATTTTTTAATACCCAACCTGTTTTGCCCAGCCCTGTATATGTACCTGGATTTTGTGAATGTGAACAATGTAAGCACGGATTGTATACTAGAATAGAGCCGCGTTTATAATGAAAGTTTATGGAGAATGAAAAGGTGTACCTACTCTATGGGCAATCAGAAAATCCATTCAACTGCTCAATATACCGGGTGTCGCAACAGTGTGGTATCGTACTAAAAAAGTTAAAAATGAAGTTGTTTTATAGACCTGCACATCTGAAAAATATGTTTACACAGACCCACATGGTAATTTTTTTAAGTGGTGCCACCATTGGGGTCTTGGAAACGTTAGGAGTTAGGAGATTGGTTAAATTAGCAAAAAGTTGTATATTTTAATGAGATTTAAGAATCCGTTTAGAAAATTCAAAAATCAAAATAGTTACCGAGATAACGTAAAAAACTGAAAATTTGCAATTTAGTTTTTGACTGTAGGTAGGTATAGTTTGAAAATGGTTTATTTTATAAAAATACTTTCGGAAAAACTTTTGAGGAGGTCAAAAGAGCTATCAAACGATATTAAACTAGACATTTATCACATCGACGATAGGCGTCGACTTCTAATTATCTTATGGGGATCTATTGTTTTTTTTTGAAGAAAATTACTCATTTGGCTTGTCTAGAATGTCTAGATGCGGATACCAAACGAGAACAATCTTGTTTTCTTCTTTAAATTACCCAATTTTTCTAGGGTATGTTATGTTACGTTATGTTAATATGTTATTTTTTACGACGAAAAATAACGACTAAAATCGAGTTTTTTAAATTTTTAATTAGATAATTAAATTGAATTCTATTAATTTAATAAATAATAATTTGAATCGTTACAGGGTGATCCATTTACAAAACGCAAATAAAAAGTTATTTTTTAAATGGTCACCCTCTGGTATATATTGTTGCATAAATATTTGGATTCTAATTTTGAAGACAAACAAGATGTGTTGGTTGATTGATCTACGATGGATCTGGATCAAAATATTTGATACCTTAAAGATCAACTTTTTTCGTACACTGTGACGTAACGAATCTACACTTTTGACTGCGATTTGCTTTAGAAAAATTCGAATGTCGTCTTTTCTTATTATTATCTTCTAAAGCTGCCAAAAACTCCATAATAATAGCAAATGAGTCTTGAACACAAAATTGCATTTTTCTTCGTTTTTTTAACACGTTGGCTACCATGTGCATCACCGGTGCTTCATTACAATTGATTATACGCGCGACCTTCGTAAGTGTAGGTACACGCGGCGATTTGCTCCACATAAGGATTTAAATTATAAGTTTTCTAGTGAACTTTAAAACTAATTTTTTTAGTGAAAATTACTCCTTTTTTGTAAATTCATAGGTGCTTATAGTGCACTCTTTTGTGTTTTGATTGCGCGATGGCTACTTGTAAAACATGCACCAAGCGTATAAATGGAAAATCGCCTGGCCTTCGATGTGACGGAGATTGTGAAATGTATTATCACGGCAAGTGTGTTGGGTTATCGAGTGGTGTTTTGAGTGCCCTGAAGTCGGCTGGTTCCACCTGGAAATGTCCTGGTTGTAGGGTGAGCATTAACTCTTCGGTTATTATCTCTGACGATAATCATAGCGAGAGCGATGATAACGCTATCGAGTCGGATAACACTGAGATGTCGGGATCTGCTCTGATAAAGTATATTAACTCTAAATTCGATGAGCTTATCAGGTCGGTTGATTTTTGTTCTGGCAAGATCACTGATTTTGAGACTAGGTTGAGCGTTATTACAGAGAACACGAAGCGAATTACTTCTCTGGAAGGCCGGGTAAAGTCGCTTGAGAATGAATTATCTAATATTAAGAAGAAACAGGCTATCGATGACCAATACAGTAGACTGAACAACTTAGAAATACAGGGCGTTACCGAGCAACCTAATGAGGACGTATACCGCAAAATTGAGAATATCGGAGATGGGCTGGGCGTTGCCCTTGCTAGAGGCGAGATCGACATTGCTCACCGAGTACAGAACTTCGATAGAGCAAGCGGAAGGCCCCGTAACATAGTAGTAAAGCTGAAGTCTAGACAAACAAAATTTGATGTCATGAAAGCGTACAAGGCAAAAAAGTTGGAATCGCCGTCGGCAAGGGGCTTTAGGGGCTTGAAAATCGATGGATTGGGTGAAGCTATATATGTAAACGACCATTTGACGCCGGAACGCAAACTGCTTTTTAAAAAAGCAAGAGAAGTAGCAAGATCCTTATCTTATAAATACGTCTGGACCAGCAACTGCTTGATTTTCATGCGCAAAACGGATGGTGGTGGCACAATTAAAATCGAGTGCGAGGATGACCTGAAGCGCGTTAAATAGGACGATTCAATTATGTTAAAAGTTGGTTAGTGGTGCTGGACCTTATATGTCGTTTTCTTGTTCTTTTACCAAAATGTTCGTGGTTTGCGAACAAAAACCGCGGAATTTCGTAACTCGTTGTATTCGTGCGGAGCCGATGTAATATTTGTTACCGAGTCGTGGCTTAACAACAGTGTATTAACATCCGAGTTGTTTGACAATACTTATATTGTTTATCGAAGAGATCGGTGCGACTCCATAAACAGTGGCAAGGAGGGTGGTGGTGTGGTGATTGCCGTTCGTGACCTCCCCGGAGTCACAAGCAGTCTGCGAAGAGATTGGATGAGCGAATCGGAGGACGTCTGGGTGACTGTGCGGTATGGTAAGCTAAAACTAAATCTGTGTTGCGTCTATGTCCCACCGGTGGACGATGTATCAATGTCGGTGTTTTTGAGTAAATTGCAATCAATTATATCCGAGCATCCAAATGAAACTTTTTTTATAATGGGTGACTTTAATTGTAGTAGACTTGACTGGCATATCGCTGATTCGAGGACGTTCTTGCCAGCTACGTTTAACAAAAAATACTCTGATTTTGTAGATGTTGTAAATTTTGGTGATTTTGTTCAATTTAATACACATTTGAATCACAACGATGTATTACTAGATCTGGTCTTATGTAGCCGACCTGAAATTGTAAAAACTGTAAGCCGCAGCCAATTCTGCCTGGTTCCCGAGGATTTGCACCACCCTTGCTTAGAAGTTTACATTAACTTAAATGATTCAGCTACATTACCTGTATTAACAAATGCTGCATCATTTAATTACAAGGGTGCTGATTATCGAATTGTAAACGAGGCGCTGGGCGGAATCGGTTGGCCGGCCGAGTTTGAAGGTTGTGGAGTTGACTTGTGCGTCGATAAGTTCTATAATAAACTTTATGATTTGATACGATGTTCTGTGGGCTTGAAACGCACAAGGCACGATGGGTTTCCGGTGTACTTTTCGAGAGACGCGATGCTTGCGGTGGAGAATAAGCGTGCCTGTCACAGACGATTCAAGATTTCTAAAAAAAATGTAGATTACCTGTTATTTGCGGCACATCGTCGGAGGTCGAAATTACTTATAGATAGAGATTATAGAAACTATATAGCTAATATAGAAAAAGAAATTAGGAGTAATCCCAGTTATATCTGGCGGTATGTATCAAATCTTAGAAGTAATAGCTCGACGCCCGACGCTGTGTCGTGTGGTGGCGAGACGGCTGCGGGTGGTTCTGATGTGGCGGCTTTGTTTTCAGATTATTTTAGTTCCAATTTTATAAATTCCGATGGGCATCTTGATGACGGCGTGGCGTTCGACGATGCTGTTGATAACTCCATAAGCACTGTAGATATAACAGAATCAACCGTCTTGGACGCCTTATTGAAAATTGATATTAAGAAGGGGCCGGGAGATGACAATATCCCTGGAATATTTATAAAAAGATCAGCTGTTGGCTTAAGTAAACCTCTTTGTTTGTTGTTTCAAAGATCTATTCGCGAAGGCGTTTTTCCTTCCAAATGGAAAAAGGCAGTAGTTGTGCCGATACATAAGGGAGGCGATAGGGGCCAGGTGGCAAACTATAGGCCGATTTCAAAGCTTAGTTTGTTTGCGAAGGTCTTTGAGAAGCTCGTCTTTAATGTTTTAATGCCTTGTTTGAGACATTCGATAATTTCTGAGCAACACGGTTTTTTTAGTGGACGTTCAGTTGAAACTAATTTAACTATTTATACTGAATTTTTGTTGAGTGCTCTTGATAACAAAGTACAAGTAGATGCCATTTATACCGACTTCTCAAAGGCCTTTGACAAGATCAACCACGGTGTCTTGCGTAAGAAATTGCTGCAGATTGGGATTCGTGGGGATCTTCTCAGGTGGTTATCATCTTATATTTCGAATCGTAGCCAAGTAGTTAAAATAAACGGCTTTACTTCCGATATTGTTCAGATAGGTTCCGGCGTCCCGCAGGGCTCCCACCTGGGTCCCTTATTGTTTATTATCTATGTAAACGACATATCCAAAATTATAAAACATGCGAGTTTCCTCATGTTCGCTGATGACCTGAAAATTTTCCGTCGTGTACAGAGTGAGGATGACTGTCGGTTGCTCCAACAAGACTTGAACAGGTTGATCAAGTACTGTAACAACAACGACCTATTTATTAATTTCGATAAGTGTAATGTTATCAGTTTTACTAGAAACATAAATAAAATCGATTATTCGTATTCACTCGATAGTAAACTTCTAAAGCGAGTAGAATTTGTTAGGGATTTGGGTGTTTTGTTTGATCGTAAGATGATTTTTGACCGTCATATAGACTACGTGGTGGGCAAGTCGTACAGACTTTTGGGCTTCCTAAATAGATGTTGCTCTGGTTTCAAAGACGTGCAAACGCTACGGACTTTATACTTTGCCTATGTTCACAGTAACCTCAATTTTTGTTCTGTTGTATGGAACCCTGTTTATCTGATTTATATTGACCGACTTGAATCTATACAGAAAAAGTTTATAAAACTGCTTCATTTTAAATCTAGGTCTAACTACGTTTCGTACGAGAGCTCCTGTAATACATTCAATTTGTTGCCGTTAGACAGATATCGTTTGAAGACGGACGCTGTATTTTGTTTCAAAGTTGTCCGTGGTGTAGTCGACTGCCCTTCTCTGTTATCTCTAATATGCTTTAATGTACCTGGTAAAACAGTAAGAGCGCCCACGTTGTTCAGATTGCCTCAATTTCGAACTAACGCATATCAGAACTCGCCTATCCACCGCATGCTCTCTGTATGTAATCTCCGCTGCAGTGATATCGATCTCTTTAATGTATCCTTGATCTGTTTCAAGAAAATGATTTACTTGGCGGTTAGCCAGATTTAATCCTTTTTTGTATTTTCGTGTACTTATGTATTATGTTATTACGTGTACATCTATACATTTCTTATTGTTATGTTATGGAAGCACCTTGTTGGGTTTCGACCTGTAGTGCTCCCTAATTGTGTATATGTAAATAAATAAATAAATAAAATAAATAAATTACTTCTGGACCACTCTCACTTATAGGTAGATAAAGAAATAAAGCGTTCTAACTGTACCAAAGGTGTTCTGACATCCTTTCATAAATACCAACAGATGTCGGTATAACTTGGTTTAAGTGTATCACCGGTGATACCCACTTGATATTTGGTAACTATAGTTCATGTGTGTATCATTGATATCTTATATTCAACCTTATTCCTGTACTAGTGTACTAGTCATTTAATTTAGAGTTGCAAGATATCACGAGTGATACATAACGTCTCTATGTGAACCAATAGGCATGTAACACCAGTGATACAAAAATATGGTACCTCATGGCAGATTTCTCAAAACGTCAAAACCAGCCTTGGTAGCCAACGTGTTTTAAACGACAATCTGTATCTATATCATGAAAATAGTCACCCTGTATATTGAAAAATATTTTTAGATGTGCAGTTGTATTTCATTTTTTGTAACTTCTGTAGTAGAGGCAGAATTTACTACGCACACACCACTGCGACGCCCTATAGAAAATGTAGGTTAATATTGGCTCACCCTGTATGGTATTTGATCTATTAATTAGTGCAATTCGTAAATATCTTCCTGTGTGTGTAGATCTGTAAAATGTAAATATTTTATGTAAAAAAATTCTAAAAGATATATTAGTGCAATATTTGATTCGTTAATAAACGTTAAAAGTAAAAGGGGTTTCGTGAAGACTGGTTTGGCCTTTGTTTTTTGGCTTCTTGTTTTAATAAGCTAATTAATGTACGAGTATCTAATAATAGGTAGTTATATTACTGAGGATTGCATTTAATTGTTGGACATTTGGTAATTACATTTTATGTACCTCTACTTATTATGAATTATACCAGGTGATTCAAAAATAGAGGAGTTGCGAAGTTATTGGCAATTATTAGGGGATAATGAAAAATGATTAAAACCAAATTCGGACACTTAATAAAAAGAATAATCTTGCATTCAAACATCTTCATCTGTTAGAAGTGATTGAAAAGAATTTTTTCAGTACTTTTCGCGTACTTTAGTAACATCAGTCCCCTCCAGAGGAAATTCGTTATTTTTGAATCACTCGGTATTTTTAAAATTAGTAAATGTTAGATCTACTTTTTGTCGTTTAGCCATATTTATGAAATAAATTGTACTATTTGTTTTGTTGTTATTATCGAATAAACTTTTTTATTTTTTAAACTTGGCTTAGAATTAAAATTGTTTATTATCTCAAGTTTTTTGACCATCAAATTCCTAATCGATGTTTTGAAGTGCCCACTTTAACGTACAGCATTTGAGTACATTTTTTACTGTGATTAGTGCGATTTAAGGTATTTCTTATCATACCTACTAATAACTAAGTTAGAGCAAAGACTTGCTTAGGCTAAAGAAGAGTAAGCAACGCATAGACCATGCTAGCAGTAAAAGAAAAATAAACTAAATTTAGACATAGACCATAGATTGTAGGCTAAATAGAGGGAAAATAATAATAATCTAAGTTAGAGCAAAGACCTATATTTACCTGCAGGTTTCTGGTCAACATGTTGACCAGAAACTTGCTTAGGTTAGCAGTAAAATAAAAATGGCCGGAACTCAGCCATAGATCGTAGACTGTAGATCATAGCTAGAAGGGAAGGGAAATAATAATCTAAGTTAGAGCAAAGATCTATGTTGACCTGTTGACCAGAGACTTGCTTAGGTTAGCAGTAAAAGAAAAATAACCTGAATTTAGCCATAGATCGTAGACCGTAGATCGTAGGCTAAAGGGAAGGGAAATAATAATCTAAGTTAGAACAAGGACCTATATGTTAACCAGAGACTTGCTTAGCTAGCAGTAAAGGAAAAATAAGCTGAATTTAACCACCCATAAACCGTAGACCGTAAATCGTAAGCCAAAGGAAGGGAAATAATAATCTAAGTTAGAACAAGGACCTATGTTAACCAGAGACTTGCTTAGCTAGCAGTAAAGGAAAAATAAGCTGAATTTAACCACCCATAAACCGTAGACCGTAAATCGTAAGCCAAAGGAAGGGAAATAATAATCTAAGTTAAAGCAAAGACCTTTTTGAACTAAAGGAAAGATACAAATTAATCTATGTTAAGCCATCGTAGGCTAAAAGAAAAAGCTAGCTAATCTAAGTTTCACCATTCACCATCACCAGAGACTTGCTTAGGATAAAAGCAGAAGAAAATTAAATTAATTTTAGCATAGACTATATACAGGCTGTTTCAAATAATTCTTCCTAACATGGGGATCTCGGTTATTTGTAGAGTTAGAGAATTGGTTAATTGGAAGAAAATGATCCCTGGCTTATGTCGAACTAAAATCTGGTAACAAAACTTGATTATTTAACACATTCTTGGTTTTGTATGCGATTCAATATTTTGATTTCTTTTCATTTCCAAGTTATTTAACGCATTCTTGGTGAAAAAGTTATGCAAGAGTTCTTAAAAAAAACTTTATAAATAGGTAAATGAAAGAAAATTGTTATTATTTTATGGTATTTTTTTCCACGGCACTCTTATCATGAAACTATTAATTTTTCTCATGAATTTTTACAATTCGTAGGTACGTTTTATAATTATTTTAAGTGATTGATACCTAAGTGATGAACTATCGTTAGCTCCTAAAGTAAATCTACCTTCACTTGAGTCTTATCATTATGATAAGTTATCAAAATTACAAATCCCCCGTGTAGATTCTACAAGTAGTGCTTCACAATAAATATTGATTTAAATTTTAATTTATCAAATATTGTTTAAATTCATCAAAATATAGATAGCAAATCAACAAACGATTTAGTTGCTATTTGATAAAACTGTAAACATAATAAGTAGGAAATTATTACTCAAATGCACAATTGATCAAAGATTAAAACTATCGATACCTACTTAATTTGATAACTAACTCTTAATGACAACAAAATTCTTTCTACGTGAAGTGCAGTTATTATAATAATTTCTAATCTTTTTCAAGTTTTTCAACTCCCGAATTTTGGCACCCAATAGACCAACAATATAACATTTTTTTTTGATAAACGCAAATAGATTTATTCGAACCGCGTAACACATATACATAGTAAATAAAAGCACAAAATGGCAAACAAACTCAACATTCTTCTTAACTTACTATCCAAACAAAACGATCGAATTATCGAGGATCGGTGGAGGATTAATGAAGTTAAGGCGCGTCGAGTCGAACTCTTGGGAAATAAAAACTTACACTCTTCAAATAAAGATCATCTACTCTTATTACATCAGATTTATTTCAATATAAATTGAATGAAAACATTTAGTGGTTACAGCATTTTAGCTTTTCTTTGTCGCTCGATACTGAAGTTGTTTCGATGCTCAAATAAGAAGACTGGAGACTTTCGTTTAATAGAGTTCTTCCTGCGTCCTTTACAAACAAAACGTCGCTTTTTTTATTAAAAAAAGTTAATTTTAATTAACTATTATTTACCTTTTGAATATTCAATTCCAACAAAATCGGACAGTATAAAATGTTGAGCAAACCAACTATTCGCATGAGCCAAGAGAAACCGATGCAATGCACAATTTCTCCTCCCAACAAAGGTCCTACGGAATAAGCTAAGTTAACTGACGTTTGTTGAAGCGCATAAACAGGACCGTATTGCGAGTTTTTCTGATCGACCAAATTGGCCAACATCGGCACTAAAGCGGCATCCACAGCACCGACGCCTAAACCCAAACCGAAGTGCGGTAGCGCTAAATCGCTTATAGAAGTTGCTAGTGGAACGGCGCAACAACTCAATCCTGTTAAAACCATAGCACTCAAAGCAATCCTCCAAGAATCGAAAGGCATTAAACCTACAAAAAAAAGGTTAAAAAGAGTAACTTTTAAAGTTGGTTTTACCTGTGAAATGAGAGCCGATTAAGTAGCCCAGACTGTCTGGTATGAAAACAGCTCCAAGTTGCCAACGCGTTGGTGGTGGATTTAATTTAGCCAACAACCAAAGAGGCAAGCAAGGTTCTAAAATAGCCATGGAAGACGTACAAATGCATATTGATGTAGTCGCGACAAGAGTTTGTTTGTCGTTTAATATGTTTGTCCAGTCGGAAAATTTTACTGAAGAAATATTTTCTAAATTTTCGTGTTCTTCCGAACACCATATCTGCAAAGCTACATACAAATTAATTTACTTGAAAGAGAAAATTGTCGAAATACCTAACCTATGTTTAAAAATATGAAAAATGATATAAATAAAAAAGGAGCTGGTTTGCCAAAAAATTGATAAGCAGCACCACCTAGAGGATATCCTACTAGAACACCAAGAGCAATTCCTCCAAAAGCTATCGGCATTAATTTAGCACGCGCATTTTTTGGAACCGTTTGAGCCAACAAACACATTCCACTGACCGAAATTGCGGCCGATGCGCTTCCATGAAGTGCTCTTGCGAGCACCAACATTCCGTACGAACGTCCATACGCGAACACTACAATTTGACATTAAATTACGCCAACGATTGGATTTGTACTTGTACTTACAAAGAGCTGCGAGGAGCATATTGCAAGATCCTAGGAGTAAAGGTAGGTTAAAACCAATAATTCCTGTGAGGTGGCCTACGAATGGAGTGCAGGCGAGTTGTACGAACGCTTTTGAAGCCAACAAAGCTCCCAAAGGCCCATTATCGTTTTCCAACGCTTCGAACTTTTCTTGTAACGGACTTAGAGATTTTATACCGATCTTTTTGTTCTCGCTAGTGTTATTTGAAATAATGCTATTCGTAAATAAATAATCTGGTATAATTGGAACTAAAATAAAAGTGTCGAATTGTTAGAGAAATTAGTTTTAAGTGAAAAACTCACCTACTACAGTTAGTAAAACATTATCCATTAAAAATGATAAATAAACAACAACAAAAACGACAATTTTAGATCGTCTGAAAGCTTCTAGCAGCTTCAACATCTCGTTTAATACTGTTTTGTGTGAAAAGGTCCCATATGGTTTTATCGAGAAAACTATTACACAGTTGAGAATGACAATAATTTGCGCTAAAGTGATTTTCAATGAGAAATTTAGCGCTTCGATTGATTTCTATTTAACATTTTCCCTATCTCACTTCTGCAGCTTCTGTTTTAAAATTTTATATACGATCGTATTTATTTTATAAAATTCTTTGAATATTATTGTAGGATAAATTAAATAATTTTTTAACTTTATTTAAATTGTAATTGAAAATTTGATAGTTTAGATCGATAAAAAACTTTTAGGAATGTCATTTTGGTGGTTGTTAACAGAATTAGGAAATAGTAATTAAGGGTTCTAAACCGTTTCTGTTAATTGCAATATTAAAACTGAGCCGACAGATACCCGACAGAGTGCCGAAACCTAACTTTTTTTTGATAAGAGAAAAATATTTAAAATATACCCGGCACTGGTAGAACCGGAATCATCTAAGGAGATAGCCTAGACGCCTTCCGAGTGAAACTCCTCTTGCTTCTTGTTATGAGCGATCTGGAAGCATCATTATCATTAGGTATGCTTTCGGTTAGTAACATAACCGAACGTAAGCTTAGTTAAGGATACTCGATACTAATATCGCAAGCAATGTTAAATTATGCTTACATTTTTTACGCGAAATTTTTTATTTCTGTACTTGATGGAAAAGCGGTCTAGAGTGGAATAGATAACACAATTCTACACTACAGAGTTGTACTGACTGGGTTTTTTAAAAAAGGTCTTGATTTTAATTAAATAATTAAAAGCCCAAATTCGTTTTTGCCTTGTTTCGATGTTAAATTTTAATTTTTTTATCTTTTTTCTTATACTATTACAAAGTCAATAAAAAACTACAGAACTTTACTAGACCAATTTTTTGAATTAAACATTCGTTTAATTAAAAACTAATTTTTATTTTGTTCAAAATTGAAAAAAAATCCGATATGTGATAGGATGTCAGGCAACCCACCATACATTTTTCATTAAAGTTAATGCAATTATCTCTCACAGCGGGGAGCAATAGACTCTTCTTCGTGTAGCTGGAAGCTAGATAATAAAATAATTTGATGGATTTGTTGCTAAGCTAACCTAGCTTATGAGCAAAGCAGACGAACAAATCTACAGATGGATATTCGCATAGGGCAAACACAGGTTGGTATACCTACCCTTTCTTGCAGATTATGTTTTATTTTGTTTTAAATAGGTGATAAATTTATAAAATTATAGCAACGAGTAGGTCCTCACTCCTCATATTATGTAGTTGCGTAAATACTTAAATTATTTATTCGATAAAATTCCATGTAGGTACTTGTTATACAATAGTTAATTAATAAATAAAAAAACTTAAAATCTAGTGACTTTATCTTGACTAGGAGTTATGCATCTTTCGAAATCAAAATCATCATCGTACGAAGGATGAACTCTCGAATAAATCTGTGGCTGAGGTTGTGGCGGTGGCGGCGGTGGTAGGTTGTTTCGTGCAATCGAAGCCGCATTTATAGCTGCTATGTTTATGCAATCGTATATTGGCTAAAAAATTATTTTATTTAGATCGTTAAATCAACAAAGACGAAACTCACCTGAGTGCTTGCTCTATAAACATCCATAATGCTTGAATTGGCGGGAACCGATGGAATGTTACAACTTAACCTATCTTTTGCGGCAGCTACTGCCATCTTGTACGTCCTCGGTATAAAAATCGCACCCAATAAAATGCTAGCGGTTAAAATCAAACCAGAACAAACTGTTACATCTTTCCATTCTTCGTCAAACACTGCAAATCCGGGAATCCAACACGACCAAGTGATTGCAATGAGAACAATGGCTACAGTAAAATATTTTCCTTCTTTATAATTCCTATGCGTCCTCGTATTTATAGGACAAATAAACAAAAGCAAAGTTAAAAGGATTATGTTGTAGGACATCAAGTAGATGAAAAATAATCCCGTAAAGACGTCGTCGCAGTGATTGACGAGTTGCAAACTTAGGGCTCCTTGAACTCCAAACATGAATAGCGTTAGAAAAGATTGCACCGGCCCAGAAACGTGCGACATGAAACCCACTTCTTTAGAAACCGTAGCTAAGAGGATGCTTCTAGACAATAGCAAAGAAAAACTGAACGCGTAAACTAAAGTTGTGGCTAAAGCTCGAATTAAAACAAGAGAAGTTTGCAGCTTCCGAGTCGTTTTGATCATAAAAGGAAAAACCGAACAATACATCAACATTACGGAAAATAAAAGTAAAATGGTCAAAAATGGATTGCCTTCCAAAATGTCCCTTTTGCAAAATCTAATTGTTAGGAAAATCAAGACGGCCAAACAAAATAAAACTCCCAAAACCGCAATTGTTAAAAAGGCAAAAGTCCACGATTCCGACCTTAAGCCATAATAAGAGAAAATGCTGGAAATCAAAACTGTGTTGGGAATGGCGTCGAAATAAAAATTAACGCACTCCGAAGAGCAATTTAAACAAGAATTGTTGTTCGTATCGTCGGCGTTTAAGTCCATGTCCAGTTCTAAATTTCTTAAAGTTTTGTTGAAAATTTTGTACGTGTACAAGTGTTCGTAAGACTGAAAAATGGCGCTCGAATTTTTTTCTTGCATTGGAAAAGTTAAATTTTGCACGAGAAAAATTTTATAACCGAAACTATCCGACATCTCTTCTATTTTTAACGTCGATAAAATTTCTTCTGGTGATAACTTTTCTTTACTGTTTTCCTTAAGAGTTAAATATTTGTTGTCCAAACAATTAAATTTGTACAAAGTTTCGTCACAATTATCATTTATAAAATCTGAAATATTTCTGGCAATTCGAATTAACGGATTTGCGACGTCGAAGAATAATGAAGATGGAGTTAAGTTGAAGAGTTTTACTGGGTGCGCTGTTTGTGAGAACATTGGCTCGATTACGTAACTTCCTTCGGGATAGGCTGAAAATGAAAATTTTCAAGTAAAAAGTTTTAGGAAATTAAGTTCTTACCGTGCGTTTCCGAACTGTCGAATGGCACAAAAATCATTTGGTAGTCCGAAACTTGGTTGTAATTTATTGTGTTGAGAAAGTGTTTTAAGTTTTTATTTTTGGCAAAAATTACGATGGAAGTTATGTGATTTGATTGGAATGGTTTAATTTTTGTGTTGGTGCTGAAAAATAAATTTTTGTAAATTATAAAGAAAAGTCTTACAGGAAGTAAGTGTGGCATCGATCGAAGGTTTCAAATAGAGGCTGCTTTGAACTATTTTTAGAAAATGCTCATGATCTTTTTTGAGGAGGCTATGTACTATGCAGCCTCTTTAAGTAAGTTAGACAATCAATGGAGGAAGATTAAAAAAGAAAATTACCAGAGTTCGTATCTTAATTTTACTCCTTGTATACCTACTTCTTTAACAAATCCACTGGAAGAAACCAGTGGCGTAAATAGCGGCCCATAGGGTCTGCGTTGCGGGAGGACCCTACAAGATTAAAAAGCCCCCAAAATATCGTTTAGTATCAAAATTTGTTATAAAATCGATATCTGGTCAAGTAGAATGATCATTAACTGTGGGTAGGGACCCCACTCTGGATATTGGGGGACGACCCCCAATCTCTTAGTTACGCCCCTGGAAAAAACAAGAATCTGATAACTTGGTTTGTTTTTGAGTTATAGTCCAAAATTCAATTTTTCGCTATTCTAATTTTGGTCAATATCTCCCTTATTTATCGAGATTTTGTAAAAAAGTTCCTTCAGACATTTTTTAACGTAGATTCCAGTGGCGTACACAAACTTAAATTATTTATTTATTATTTACGGATTATAGCATAATCAAATTTAGTGAAATTCGTCATTTTAGATTAAAAATTTAGAACGACGCTAGCCGCGGAATAGAGAAAAGCCGGTTTGTAAAGATAAATGACGTAAAATTTGTCCCTGAAAAATTCAGCTTTCCTTTAATTATTTCTCTTATTTTTGGTTATTTGACTGCACTATAAAGGTTTCAAATAATCCTTAATATCTCAGTAACCTTGGAGGATAAATGCATTAAAAGTGATATCGTTGAATTTGTATTAAAATCTTCAAATATTAGCAATTTACAGGGTGTTCTAGTTAGCATGCTCATCAACATGGGGAAGAGATACGAAGTCAGTTGAATGACACCAAATGTTGTTAATGGCCAATTCGATGGTCTTTTCGTTTTTTGAAAAAAATTATTAGCACCATAGATATTTAGAAAAAAAATGAAAAAGTTCAATTATAGCTTCTTAAAATTAGCTCTATAAATTTTTTGGTCTTAGTACAGCCCATTACCTTTTTTTTGAAAATTGGAATTATTTTAAGTATAGGTACTTAATAAAAAGTTAAAGACATCTAAAAATGAACTTTTTCAGTTTTTTCAGTGCTAATAATATTTTTCAAAAAACAAAAGCAGCATCAAGTTGCCCATGAAAGACGTTATAGATATGGTGTAATTTAACAAATTTCATATCGCTTACGGTTTACGAGATCTCCATGGTGAGCATGTTAAGTGAGACACTGTGTATAGGGTGTTGCATTTAAAAATATATCGATGACGTCGTGAGAGAAAATGAAGAAAAAAGTGGCTGCACTAAAAGTAAAAAAAACTTATCGCTCCATTAGCACATTATAGTAAATTTCACTTGGATATTCGATGTTGAGATATCTAACTGGAATACGTTTGATGAATCGCCCGGTATATTTTATCGACCAAATTTTGTTAAGGGCTCAAATCAAGTTTTATTAAAATCTGTTAAGTAGTTTTTGATTGACGAGCTTATTCACATATACCAGACGGCTGACTTTTTTGAGTTTTTGCGTTTTTAGAGCCAGGGATACTCAAAAGTCAAAACGTCGATAAATTAAATTAAATTTTGATTAAGGGATGTTATAATAGAAAGATAAATTTTGAGATCTAGTTTTTAGAAATTGCTTACAAATGAGGTGGTATTAATGACGTCATTGGAAACACGCAAATTTCAATGTAACTCAAAATAGAACAATTTTGTTTCCCTAAGCTATTGAGGGCATTTATAACAAAGCACTTAAAATGAAAATTTTAGACCTTCAGCTTATTCGTTGTTAACTGACAGCGTGACATTTCGTGTGGAATTGGGAAATTCAAAAAAATATCAGTTTCCTCTCCTTTCGTTATTAGAGGTGGTCAACTTAGTAAACCTTTAAAATCAATACTCACTTAAAGAACACCCCCTTTTCAACACACATGAGCTCATTTCGGGTCAACTTAAAAAATGTGTGCAAAACTTGTTTATTATCGGCGTAAATTGTAATATTTTCATTCAGTTCGAGTAGTTGAAGTAA
The DNA here is from genome assembly GCA_963924605.1 of Malthinus seriepunctatus. Taxonomy (NCBI): domain Eukaryota; kingdom Metazoa; phylum Arthropoda; class Insecta; order Coleoptera; family Cantharidae; genus Malthinus; species Malthinus seriepunctatus. The sequence continues at coordinate 51,605,474 of OZ004602.1, forward strand.
TTTAACGGAAGCCTCTACAGAGGAAGTCGTATACTGATCAATAATATTAAATTTAACGTCTAAAATTTCTTCGAGTCGTTCAACTTTCTCTGGAACGGTATTCGTTGCGAGGGCATTTACAAATAGAAATTCGTCCTGTTGTTTAAGCATTTTGTACATGGATTCGTAATAATCGTGTTTGTTGCATGCACTAAATACCGAAAGCCCCATGTGTAACGGGGTTGTAAAATTTAAAAAGTTTAATCGATTTATTATCCATATCGCCGAATTTAAATAAGTTTTCGTTGTTAAATTTAAAACACTACACTCGTTTAAAATAAGGGCTGTTTTTATTTGCCCGTGTAAATTTACAAGTTCGTTTTTACTATTACAAGTTTCACTTTTTATTAAAGAAGCACAATTAATTAAAAATAATGGTAATAAAACAAAGGCTAATTTACACCACCGCCGAGGCATTATTAATAGTAAATTCGAATTCGTTTCATTTGATCGAAAAAAATTTTTTGTAGCGATTTGAATGTTGCACTATTTCCTGATGATGGTACGTACATCCGTTTGATGGTCGAGTGCACAAATGTGTAATAAAATATTTATAACACATAAAATACGTATTTAATTTACAAAAACTTCAAAATCAGTGAGAACTCCTTTTACAACATTTTAATCTCTGTTTACCTTAGCAACCGATCGATATGTTAATACAAACTTTAAATGTTGTTGGTTGTTGGAGGAGAGTAGGTAACCCTTATTTACTTCCCCTAATGTATGTATTTCACACAACTGTTTTAAATAAACTGATTATCTGCTGTAAGCTCCACAGTTGGGAGCTATTGAAACGTAAAGGAAGTCCTATAAGTTAACATTATGTGAAGTGCTATGCAACTGCACTTAATAACTCGGGGTCACATTTCGAAATGGCGGTTTTCTTATACTTTTATTCTTCTTCGACCGTAATAATTAGTTTAACAGGAACTATACGCAATCAAAAGAGTGCGTCTCTTAATAAATCATTTTATTTAGTTTTCTTTTTGGAACGAGTGTTCCTAAAATCTGATGATCTGGTCCTACGCAAAAAGTTTAGAGTCTACAGAAATACTGATTTCTTCGTTCTTTTTTACAATCCATTAAGAATGCAATATTAGTATAAAGGGTAGTAATAAAGTGCTCAGTATTTCAAGATATTTTTCAGAGTAAAGCTTTCTAGATCTGCACAATAAAATTTTTAAAACGCTCAGTAAAACTTTAGAAAAGGCTTAGTATTGTAACATACTTTTGCAGAGTAAAAGTAACATCAGTGGCATAAATAAGGGGTTGCAGGTTCCGCGTTGCGAGAGGACCCCAGGGTAGAAAGGCCTTCAGAAACATTGTTTAGAATGAAAATTCGTTCTAAAATCGATTTATAATTAAGTACAATCTTATTAGGGGAATAGGTAGGGAGGGAGAATTATAGGTGGAGTATAAAGGATTTAAGAATGAGACTCGGAAACGCACATTGATGTCTGATCTTCATCTGTTTTTGTGGAAGGATCCGGTTTAAACAAAACTTGGCTAAAACTTATTATTTTAGTTTCTCTATCAAATTTTAGTCAATCTTGTATGATAGTCTAAACTATCAATAAGTAGGTACCTACTATTCAACTTTTTGAAAAGAATTGGATTCAGTCGCTTGTTTTACAGGCATATGATTCATTGTGATGGATTTCAACTTCTTCCATGACTTTTTCTCGGCTTTTAGACCTTAAATCGAAATTTAGTCATATTTTTAAAAATACAGATTTTGACAATCTTCAAATTTTCAGATACATATCTGCCCATTACATCTCATTCCGGCTGCGATGGGCTCAATACACGGTCACGAAAATACTCATGGTGTGTGACAACATCATGGATTTCAAGTCCTTTAAGTTATGAGACGTAAAATTATGGTAATTGATGATCTCTTGTGTAAGAAGCTGAAATGAACGAAAGATCCATTAATCATAAATCTAAATCCCTGCATATTTCAGTTATTTACGCAACGCAAACAAATATTACACTAAATTAAATGTTTGAAAAACAAGTTTGGTTTATCAAAAATATAATAGATTAGGAGATTGTAGACAAAAAATATTAAGCTACCTAAAAGCTGCTGTTATATATGACGTCCAACGACCTTCTTCGAGGATTGCCAGAAGCTGCAGGATAGCGTCAGTTCGAATTTGCGCGCGTTGGTGCAGGATCAAATTATAAACAAAAAAACCCTTCCTATAAACAAATTTAAAAAACAAGTAAGTTTTTAACATTTATTTTATTTAAAAAAAATATTTTTGAGTAAATTTGCTCAGGTGGTTTTGAGCAAACGTAAACATTAATAATTGGAAATTTTTTTGAAAAATTTGGTGATACGGATTTCAATGATAATAATTTTTTAACTTGTCCACCTTGATGCATTTGTTGACTTTGTTTTGTTAAGTTGAAGAAGTTGATTGTCATAAAATTTTAATCAGAAAAACAAATTTGGAATTTTTCAAAATTTTTAATAGATAAGTTATTAATTTGTTTTAAAAAGCTGTCGGTTTGCTTATTTGTGGATTTAATGGCTTCAAAGACTGTCCTCAATTTTCTTTAAGTTAATTATTTAATTATGAGAATTAATATTCACCCTATTGGATATAAGGGAAGGACGTTGTACAACGGATAATCAGATTAATTAAAAAAATTAAAATTCGCTAATTGTGTTCTAACAATTAGTCGAGACTTTGCGTTGATAAGTCGTTAGTTATTTCTTGGGTGGGTCAATTTTCAAAAAAAATTCGTTATGATTCACCAAAAATTCGATATTCTATTGTCTTAAAGAAGAATTAATTACAAGTTCAAAGACAGGTTTTTGGTTTGATACAATTGTATAAATTTGTAAATGAAGAAGGTGTGTCAGATCGATACCTGCGAGAGTTGTGCAAATGTTAAGGTTAAGGAAAATAATTTATCAACCACTAATTAAGATAATTATTACCTATTTAACGCTAATTATTATTCGTAATCGTTATATTAATAATACCTACATTTCAACTTGTAAGTTAAGTGATTAAATTAACAAATGAATCGATTATAAGGTCATTGTGCATCGAATGCAAGACATCAAAACAAATTCTTTTGGGTCAAAATTTTGTGCTTTTTTTCTGTTTCAAAATTTTGTAAATTTTTCAGGTCGATAAACTAATTTGTTAAGCTTAAAGGCGCCGTCTCTTTCTTTTTAAAGGCTCAAACGACATTTTTGTAACGTATGAAAGAGTCAAAATTAGCACAACGTTAGATCAAAAACGCCCAACGCCGGTATTTTGGAACTACCTTTTTGGAGACAATTTATCGACAAACCAGTTTTATCAATATGTAAATTTTTGTAATATTATTGACAACATTTTGTTGTTAGTTTAAGGGAATTTTTTGTGTTTGGTGTCATAGTAAAAAATTAACACGGATAGATGTTTCAAAAATCAAAGAAGTGTGGTGATATTGATGACAAGATTATAATGTATCATGCTAATCTGTTACGGACGACTTCATTAATCTTAGGTTGTGTAAACATTGACAAAAAACCCACACTTTTTGTGCGAAATTTTAAGAAAGCATTAAGATGGAAAACTTATGCTATTTATAGTTTTCTTTGTAAGGGGAGATCTACTACAACGTCCTCATATAAAACGAAGTATAAACTATGAAATACCAAATCATCTGTTTCTGAATTTCTCAATACGTCCATGAACTTGGTGCATTTCATTGATAGGAGGATAGTATTTAATAGTGCGGATTAACACCATAGGGGATAGTGGATTAACACCAGAAATTTCCTAAATAGCTCAAAACATGTGTGGATCAATACAACAGCGATCATCTGTTTAAGTGATCGACACAAGGAAAATTATGTCATTACCATCATTACGAACATGGAAGATCTACAAAAATTGAACTGACGAGTTGATCTGAGTTCAGTTAATAACGCTGAATCTCACTTAACCGAGATCTAAAATTTATACAATATTTTCAATTTTAAGTGCACTAATTATAGCGGATGTCAAGCAAAACCGAGAACCTAGCGAATTAATATGTGATATCACGTTTTTTAAGATTTTTGCTCTCCATTTTGATATGTGGTGCTGATAAGTGATAATGCAATTAATTAATCGAAGGATAAATTAATTTACAACCGCTACATATACTAGAATCCACCTTAGCTTTTGGGTGGGAATTTTGTTATAAATGGAAAATTGAAGCAGTCAGATATATTTATTTCAGTTTAATAGTGGCATTTGAAAGAAGATATTATGCTCTAACAAACGTCGGCTGTAAAATTTAAATATAATTATCAATGACGCATACCTGACGTCTCTTAGTGCAACTCGAATTAAAAGCTAGTTTGGTTTTGAGTATACTATAGAACTTTAATTTCGACATTAAATTAATTTCACCTCCCCCTTGTCCTTGATCAAATCAAATTGACCGATCGGAATTGATAATTGATTTGACGTTTTGCCAAAGGATCAATCAAAAGTACCTATACCTACCAATTTAAATATAATGTCGATATTAGTTAATCGAGAGCGTTAATAGTAGGTAGGTATTAGGCTTGTGAAAATTTTAAATTAAAATTATACAATTTTTTCATAATCTCCTTTGCCATGGAGATTTAAATATTTACTAATTTCCGGTTTAATCTGAAGCCTTTTGTTAACCAAAAATAGTATGGAATAATAGATATCCATGAGATTGATACATTTACCAATTCTAAAGTTTTCATTTTTGTTTCAAAAGAAACGACAGATTTCTGAAATTTTGATACTTATATTTTAAAAAAACCATAACTCCGATCTCGGAAATTTCTACGGAATAAAACACGTGGAATTCAATAGAGAACAGCGATGTTTATAACTAAAAACAAAAAATATATCCATATGTACCTATATAATGTCCATCCCTCCATGTATCCGTGGAGGGATTTGTTAATAAACAGAAGAAGACGAATAAGAACAATAAAATGTTTATAATAGTATTAAAAGAGGTGATACTTTGAATCTCTATTGATCTCCAAACTTTTGATCTAAATGCAAATTTCTTAGTTATCAAAATTTATTATAACTACAGTTGTAGTCATATTAAACAATTATCTACTTGTTTCATACTTTTACTTTTTTACTTAAAAAACACAATTTTTTACTTAAGTTAATCTTAATCCAAAATTTATTGAAGCAATTTGATAGAAGTACTAATAAATAATATTTAAATCAAAACATTTTGTTTTTTTTTAAATAATGCACTTATGGCCGGTTTCTGGTACATTTTTGCTTAGCTCTAGCTAACTTAGCTAGAGCTAACTTATGGAACCCATAACTCGTCAAATCGGGTTGCTCGACGGTCGGCTAACATTTAAAATTGTCGTGTAACTTGGATAGAAATAACGTCATTCTGTTTTTCGACAATAGATGGATTGTCAAAAGAATAACTAATTCGCGCTCGTTTATAAATAATCGTCACTTGATGTTACAATTTTTTTGATCGAAATATACGTATAAAATAATTATTATTTTTTTAGAGATAGCCAATTAATTAATAAATATTAAATAATAATATAAAATTGACTATTATCTCTAAAAAAAAATCATAAATACCTAAGCCAAAAAAAAAAAATATTAAATATGATTAATTTAAGTTGATACTTTGTATTCCTTAAAATTAATTAAAGAAAGCACAAGAAATGCAAATTCCTGTAGGCCGGTGATTAAAAATTTAGAAAAAGAAACAAATTCTCGAACCTTTTAAAAATATTTTTAATACAAGGAAAAGCTTAAAGAAATATTTTGCATACATCAGGTAAAATAATGGACAAAAATTTTTTTTAACAATAGGCACCTCAAAAGCAGGTAAAAATTTTGTACTTACATTTAAACGCGATTGACAATAACAAACAAAACAAACACCAGCGCCACGAGCGTACATAACTTGACTTAAGTTAGCTGCAGCTAAAATAACCGGAGAAAATCAGTGGTTATAGAATGGTTAAAGTTGACTGGCCATCGAGAGACAGAATGAATAGATATCTATTCGTCAGTAGATAACTCTCTTTTCAGAAACTCGCAATTATACAGTGAGATTTATTCAAGACTGGCCATAGGATTTTACATGTTAATTTTTAAATTCCTTGGGATATTTTATTCTATACAGAATATTTAAACTGTTTGTGCCATACAGTTGCAGAATGATATGGAGTATCGAAACAATTCCAATTTATTTTCCTGCAAGTAACCAAATAGCTGCAAAAAGACAATTTTTGTGAACTCCTTTAGCTTGTATTTTTGGTTACTTTTTAATTTGTAGAAAGCTGAAATTTTACTTGACGTTTAACAGATGTAAATTACAAACGTCAAGTGAAATTTTAGCCTTCTACAAATTAAAAACTAACCAAAAAAACATGTTAACGAAGTTCGAAAATTATTCTTTTGCAGCTATTTGGTTACTTGCAAGAGGATAAATTGGAATTGTTTTTATACTTCATATCATCTTGCAACTGTATAAGTGTATATAGCACAAATTCCTTAAATATTCCGCTTAGAATAAAATATCCCAAGGCATTTAAAAATTAACACGTAAAATCCTATGGCCAGTCTTAAATAAATCTCACTGTAGAATATTTAGATTTATCTTTATGGCTATTGTGTCGAGATAACAAACTTGACCAACGTCTATTATTAAACAATTAGAAATGAATTAAACATTGCAACAAGATTACCTTGAGTTGATTAATACTCTAAAAAAATGTCAAAATTTAATAATTACTACTTGCTACCACTACGCCCTTAATAAATCTTCAAAAAGATCCATGGTCTATCTCTATGTATTTAAGTGTATAAATTAACATAGTATCTACTTTATGTATAGTCTATTGTATGTATCGCCTTTTTCGGACTGACGTCATGAATACGTCATGGATCTAAATGGAGAGGATTTCATTCGCTTATGTCTGTGGCCTAAGTATTAATCAAATATGACATGAATAGTAAGTCTCTTTGCAACTGACGTCATGAACATGATTACAGCTACCGCCATCCATTTTGAGTCTTACGTCAAAGTGACGTTTAATGTGGTAATTTGCGCTATTCCAATTTTGTGAGCGGCAAAATGGTAGCTTACATAATGCTGTCTAATATTTTTTCCTCAAAAGGGTTAGCAATAGCGCAGAATAGCGCAAGTTACATTAAGCGTCACTTTGACATTCGATCAAAAATGGCTGACGAGCTCGCTACGTTTATATAGTATAGTAGTTGTAAATATGATGAAATGGCGGTGAATCGGCTTACCCTTTGTCATCTAAGTAAATTGCTAAATAAAAAGCTTTAATTTAATGGCATTAGAAACAACGTATCACAAAGTACTCCAAATAAAATGTAACATACTATATCTATAATATAAATGGTATCGAATACATTAAAATTTCAAGGTTTAAAAAATTATAATCTAAATTTTGAAAATTCCTCTAGGTAGGTACTCAAAATGAAATCGTAATCAAAAAGAGTACCTTGACATTTGAAGTAACTTCATGCAAAGTATATTAACCTACGAAGTTCTAATTTGTTTCCCAACACCCGCACTTTGTTCCTTCCAATGTCCTCAAAAAGAATCAAACCAACGCCTTAAGAAACTACAAACTATTATAATAGTTTTCAATTGTTACTACGATGATCTAGAAAATTTTAAGTCTATGGTTCCATATTAAAATTCTTAAATTGTTGACACGATGTGTTTTGAATAAACAATACCTTAAGATTCTTGTTTTTGCTCAGACAACACGAGCGACTATTGACAGCACCTGACACTATTTTTTTTTAAATTAAATTAATTACAATTTTTTTTAGATTATAAATCATGAAAAAACTTTTGGCTAGCATATTGATTTTAATTCAAGTATTTAATGTTGAAAGTCACGGAAGATTGATGGATCCACCGGCTAGAAATTCGATGTGGAGATTTGGTTTTCCTAACCCAGTGAATTATAACGACAACGAACTCTTTTGTGGTGGATGGGCAGGTCAGTTTCCAAATTTTAATTTTTTGTAAATTTTAAAACTTTTTTATTCCAGTTCAATGGCAACAAAATAAAGGTAAATGTGGTATATGTGGGGATCCTTATCAAGCAAAAACACCTCGTGCTCACGAAGCCGGTGGCCTTTACGCTAAAGGAATAATTAGTCGGCATTATAGTGTTGGGCAAGAAATTGATGTGGAAATTGAGTTGACTACAAATCATTACGGTTATTTCGAATTTTATCTATGTCCGACTAATAACGCCGCTCAAGAAGGCACTCAAGAGTGTTTCGAACGCTTTCCGCTCAACGTCGCTGGAACTCGTAATGTAAAATTTACGATTCCGGAAAACGGAAAGAGAAAGGCTATTTTTAAATATAGACTAACTCTTCCAGCTTATTTGACGTGTACTCAATGCGTTTTAAAATGGATTTATTACACCGGTAATCAATGGGGTATGTGTTCCAATGGAACCGAAGGACAAGGGTGTGGAAAATCCGAAACGTTCATCAATTGTGCCGATATAAGTATTTTGACCAGTGTAGGTGGCGGAATTCCACCCTTATTTGTTGGCGTGGATAACCCATTTTTGTTATACTATCGAGATTACTCCAAGTCGGCAGCTTATAGTATTTTACCTTTAGTTGTTAGAGAACAAATTTGTATTCCAAAATCGAATTATAGAATTATTCCTGGCATGGATCATTGGTGTCAAACTAATTGTCTTAGATATCCACCAAATTGTCCACACGAAATTTGTCAGTGTCCGTAAGTTTGATAAAATTTGATGTTTGAGCAAATTTTGTTAAAATGATTTTAGGACGGATTGTACGGCTATTGGAGAGTTGGAAGGAAGAAACGGTGCGGATACGTACTGTATGGATCAATGTATCGTTTATCCACAAAAATGTCCACTTAAGAAATGTTCTTGTTACGAAGATTAAAGAAGACCGCGTGATGTGACTGTGAAATTGAAAGAAAAACAGTTCCAATAAGGCGATAAACGCTTATTGTACTTTATCTTTAATATGTTTTAATATTGTAAAAAATGCTGTGAATAGATAAATTTGTACAAGGAGGAGGTAAATTATTTTATTTTGTAAATTGATAACTGTAAAAAATAAGAATACATCTACGTCTACATGTTAGTTTATAACAGAAGAATTGACAGGATACGTATTAGGCGCAGAAGATTGGTTGCAGTTTTCGTTAATATGCTTTTTGCTCTATTTGTCTTACAAGACAATGGCAAACCAGAGAACAGCACCTAAAGATAATTTTCTTTAATTGAAGGTATTTTACATTTCCTCAGATATCTGTTACTTCATAAGGGTAGGCATTTTTTATTTTATTTCGCGGTCATAGGATAGGAATTGGTTAGGATTTATTAAAAGGAAGGAAAAAAATACTTCTTATTGTTGACAGCGGCAACACTACCGCGTACCTCCCCGTGGAAGCTCGTATCTATTAACCTCGGTCAAGAAAAGAAAAGGGCTAGTTAAAAATAAAAATACCACTTATTAATACCACCATTATACAGTAAACAATAACAAAAAAATTAATTATTTAACTCAACAGAACCGAACCTCATATAAACTAATGACTGCCACAGACACCAAAAATCATCGGACGGCCTGATCGATACCACCTTTGCTTGGATGACCTGATCAAAATTATCTTCTGACCATTGGATCCGCAGAGAGAAATTGACAGACTTCTAAAAATCTTAGATGACTTAAGTAATAGTAATAGTACTCTTAGATCTTTGAGGGACCATTAGAAAAAAACAAGCTCTAATATTCTCATATGGTTGATATATAAGACCATCTGCTAACCCTGTGGACCACATGGACTGGTAACGAGACTCTAACAAAGAAGACCTGAATAAGAGGACATTCAAGCCTTCGGAGATCCGCGGACAGAAATGGCTTTAATCTTTAAAATTTTTCTAAAACTGTATGCATACTAACCAATTAAGGGTGGTCTTTATTTTGAGTGTTGTCGAGTTTTAAGCCCCCCTAAAAACTTTCAAAATGAATAGAAAAAAGTCGTGTACAATTGTCAGCTCGATATTTTAACGTTTAAATGTTCCGCACGAGCCATCTATTTTTTCCATTTAAATAACATTGGAAACGTTTCTAGCTTTGAATTTTTTGCAAAATCCCAAGTGGATGTAAAATTAGTTTGAGTTTATAAATTTGTAGTCTAAGGATACCTCTTACTATGAAAATTTTTTCTGACCTATAACTTAAATTTTTTTAATTTTTCCGAGAACCTAAAAACATGATGTAATAACAATAACTAAAATTTTACGATTTTTTTCTATCCATTTTGAAACTTTATAGGAGAGGGGTACGGTTAAAATTCGACAACACCCAAAATAAGGGCCACCCTACTAATCATGTATAAGAAGTGTTTATTGTATTTTAATAAAAGGAAGTGTACCTAAGTGATAAGAGGGTCAGTAGGTATCGTATCAAAATAAATTAATGAATCACTTGTAAACATCCTATACACCTACTCTGTCCACAGAACAGATGCAGTTAAGCCACTCTTGTGGGAGTGCTGTAAACCTCATTTATCTCGTGCGCTTTTTGTGAGAGTGGCTTAGCTGCACCTGTTCATTGGACAGAAATGAGTGACTTTAAAGACCATAGATAGATGGATAAGATATAGAAAAGTCCAGCATTACCGATTTTTTAAAACCGTCCTTATTATAGATTCAAAAAATCTGAGTTCAAGTTTAGGTCCCAACTTACCTCCTCTCTCCTAGAGGGGGTACAGTCAAGAAACTTTTTTTTTATAATATCCTACCAAACATTTAGAAAAAATTTCAACATGTAGTATAGGCATATTCGACTTTAATTTATTTCGAGACGGAAATAATTATTAGAAAGCCGATTTCTTCTGAAATATCTTCTATAGGTATTTTCCCTGTATTTCCCCAGAAAAATCCCAAGATATCATCCATGGGGAACACTCTTAAATTTTCAATAAACGGCCATCATCTTGCATTTTTCCAAGAAAACGCCATAACTCAGCAATGGATAATCATAGGAAGAGACTGTTGGTTAGATAATGAATTTTTACAAACAATATATTCTATAAAAATTTTCTATTCAAGCAATGGTTTTCTTACAAAATGAAATTTAAAAGAGCTATGTTGTCAAAAATAATGTTAAGCAGGCGAATTGCTATGGTGAAAAAAAACATGCGCTCTAATGAACAAAAACTCTTTTACTTCGAGACGAACTATGATAAAATTACAATAAAAATATGAATTTGAAGCTGAAGGCTTCAACTTTCATTTTCATATCTTTTGAATTTACTTTTGTTACATCTTGTAGTATTAAATAGCAAATGAAGTTTTTTATGTACCATTTTTTAAACAGTTCAAGATATTTTGTTGGAAGGATCATTTTAAAAATTTTCCCTCCTAGGATATTGTTCCTTATGACTTTATGAGTTATTTTTCAAAGCTATGTCATGGAAAATTAATTACATATTTATTTCAAAAAAGCATATTGATTTTATATTTCTTCACTTTTGGTAAATTTTATTTTCCACAAAAATTTAGCCTTAAAGTGCTGGAACATGGTTAATATTAAAGGGATTGAAGAAACTAAAAACTCACTATGAAGGGAAATTATGTCTACTTTTTGATACACTCGTTAGATTTTGCTTATTGTCTCAAGTTTCCTTTTTCTATTGAATACATTGAAGAAGTAGAAAAATAGGCAATTTTTTGTTAAAATTCCTCCTAAATTAAGAGTGCTATACATATATTTTTAACAATCGCTTAGGCAAATGAAACATTATAACTTATACTGTAATATCCGAAAATTAGAATACGTTCGGATTTACTGGGGCAGCAGGAGTAGCTGTTAAATTTTGTTAACATTTTCGATAATATCCAATGGTGTGGAGATATTTCAACAGTATCATGAAACTATTCTAAAAAACGACTTATTATGCCTTTTTAGAGATGTAAATAGTGATTTATGGCCAGTCTCTGGTACATTTTTGCTTAGTTATGGATCCATAACATTCCAAAACTTAACCATTTCTATTGTTTGAAACCGGTTTTTGAACACTTAGGGAATAGATATCTATTCGTCAGTAGATAACACTATCTTTTGAGAGACTCGCAGTTAGAGATGTTTTTTCTTTTTTCCACATACCCGCTGTTGTGACTGCCCTCTATCCCGTCTATCCGTCACCATTGACAAAGATTAATTTTATTGTACAGAGTGTTTCTTAAGGAACAAGCTTGGTTATTTTTAAGATGCAAAACATGATGTTTTTAAACGGAATCGCTATGGCCTTTAGGGTGTACTAGGGCAGATACTTTAAAAATACTTAGAAAAGTCGTATTGAAATTTTCCGAGAAAAAACCTGGATGACTGATTGAAACCATCTTTGTTATTTGAGTTAGTAAACTGCTGTACTGGACCGGACGATTTGCCATCATCCTGATGGAAATCCAGGCAATCAAGGGGTGTAATTATAATTTATATTATAATTAGTAGGTATAGTTTATCCATTTTTGGAAACCGAAGTTGGCTCCTTTATACATTTTATCTCAATTAGCACACTTAGTCTTGGGTAGCAATAAAATATGAGTAAAAGTTTCCAGACAAAGGTAAAAATGAACTTTGTATGGCAATTGCAGGTATAAAGCCTTTTAATTTGCAAAATATTTAAATTTCTTTTACAGGAAAGATTACAAGGGTTTACCTGTAACTGCCGCATAAAAGTTCATTTTTACCCTTCTCTGAAAGCTTTTACTGCTATTTTTTGCTACCCAACACAGTAGGGCGCTAATGAGATAAATAATAAGGATCAAGGAGTCAACTTGGGCTTCAAAATCTGGATAAACTATACAGCTCCTCGAAGTGGAAAGCGTTTTGTACATTCCTGCGGTTTGGAATCCAGTTTAACGTCCTAACTATCCTAACGCCTCGCCTGTGAGAGTCACAAAAGAGGTGCAGGAGGGCAATAGCTTACGATATGGTTCTGCAAGAATAAAATATATTTTCGTACTTTCAATTATCTAACTGTTACCATTTGAGAAAACAAAACAGTGTGTATTCGTGTAATGGGTAGTAATTATTTTGAGGGCAATTAGATAACCAACAAAATGTACCATCCAATTATTGTTTTAAAGTGGATGAATCATATAAATAAATTTCTTTCAAATATTTACGCATCGCCTTGAACCTTCTAAACAAGTCTAGCAAGACTAACAGTAATTTTGCATAACTTTTTAATAAATTAACCTTCGTGTGTGCGTATGACTTTAATTACAACTAAATTTTAAATACAAACAAAACAAAAGTAACCCCGCAACGCCATCTTTACCTATCGACTAAATAAGTTATATTGATCTAATAATAGAGTCTAATTTATTTCTTATTACCTATTTATGGGTATAATGTTATTCATTTTGATCCTTAGAATTAATTTTTATTTAATTGATATTAGTCACAAACAAGAATGAGTTTGTAAGACACTCTTTAATTAATAGTAATAACATGTAGTAAATTTCCAAGAAATTGTCGTGATTCATTTCATTCATCATCAGGTAAGAGGAGAAAATTTTTGACTAATACAAGATATAAGGACGAATACAACATGATTAAGTCTTTCAATTATAGGAAATAGTGTGAGAAGTCGCATCAAACCGCACCAGTTTCCTTCAAAAGCCGACATTTCCTCTTTAAATTGTTATAAATTATAACAATTTTATTGTGATATTCAGTTCAAGTTGAGTGTTTTGACGAACAAGAAAAAAAATGAAAAAGTTTTGTGCATCTTTCGCTCTTTTGAGCATTTTTATTTGCTCCAGTTTGGCCCACGTTTGTGATATTTGTAACTGTTATCCATCAAGATATGATGTCTTTTCAATTACATGCAATGGACAATCGACTGAGGTAAGTTTTTTGCATTTTTTTCCAATCGAGTCCAATATTTAAACATTACGTTAATTGTAGCACTTACATTTAACATCGAGCATGATGATTCAAATCGAAGCCACAAAAATGGTGACAATTAGAGATTACGCAAGTGTTAGCATAGAAACAAGATCATTTTCCCAATTGCAAAGTTTGGAAACTTTAGGTATACAAAATTCGTCCCACTTATACCTAGCAGCGGGAGCTTTCGAGTATTTAAATTCGCTTTCGATTAGCAACGTTAAAGACATTTCGTTTGGAAAAATGGCCTTTATGGGAGCACGAGGTGTCAAACACGTTGTCATAAGTTATTCCAACATAACAGAATTGCCAATTTATTCGCTTTACGACGTCAAGGATGTCGAAATGTTCTCACTTATTGGAGTAAACATTGGAAGGGTTCGCAAAAATGCGGTTAACATTAAATCAAAATCAATCACAATCACAAATACGACGGTACGTTTCAACATTTTTCCCATTTGAATCATCAACTAAATAAAATTCTTTTGCAGGTGAATTACGTCGAAAGTAATGGCTTTAATTTAACGGCTGAAAGAATTCTTATGAAAAAGTCGCAATTTAACGTTTTGGAACAAGACGCCATCAACATGACCAGTTATCACGAAACGAGACTTATCGACAACGATTTTTACGCAATTTTAGAATTAAATTTAACAACGCCTTATGCCGAAATTTACAAAAATTATTTCGTCAACTTCGATACCAAAGTTGTAGCTCACGTACAAATGCCGCGCATTTACGATAACATAATCCAAGACACCAATTTGGAGCAATTGCTTTATCATTCAAACCACAAAGACTTCTACGATAACGAGTTTGAGTGTAAATGCGGCATGAACTTACGTAACGCTTCAAGACATTCCGAAAATTACGAAATTTTAAGAAAAAATTACTGTTTGGTTAATAATTGTACGTTGAGCTTGTTCGATTTTGAAGTCGAATCTCTTCCAAGATGCATGAGCAAACTTCGCGTTGAAGCAAACGATTTTTGTACTCCACAACGCATGTTTAAGATGAGGACTGGCGAATTTAATTCCACCGAAAAAGAAAATAATTCAAACTTTACCGTTAAAATTCAACCAAGATTTTTAGCTTTTGATGAAGGAGAAAATAATTTTAATTCGGCAAACGGTATTTTAGTAGGAAAAATTTCGATTTTGTTGTCGATAGTGATGAGCGTGGTTTTGTTCAATTTGAGTTAAATAATGATTTTGTCTTAGTTTTTAGATTTATATGCCAAAGACTTGTGTATTTTTTTGTTTTATTAATTTATTAGGTATGTATTAATTTTCTTTTCTCATGTACAGTACAAATAAAAAAATTATAATTTTTAATTTGCCGTTGAACTTGTTTTTCATCAATTTGATGCTTTTCCTATTAATGCACAGCCACCTTTACCTTCTCTTTTTGATTAGCAGATTTTGATTTCGAAAAATTAAATGAAATTATAAATTTTTTCCAATATTTTTAAAATTTTTGACCAACAATTTAAAAAGTGCTATTAGAATAAAAGGGGAAATATAATCTTCTTCTATTAATCCTCCATTTCACTTCCGAATATCAATAACACAATCTCTTGTACCACCTGTTATTATTAACGTTTGCATTTATAGTCATAGGTAGGAAATGGGTGGTAACACCTGGCCTGTCTTCATAAGCAACCCCCTACTCGTATTTATGACTAGTCATGACAAATGACGAACCATTCTATTGACTTAAAGCAGAAGTATAGTCTGTTCATTTGGAGAAGATAGAACTGACTTTTAAATCATTTTACTCTATTACCATTATCTTGGGTTGGTTTGGAGGTGAAGTAGGTATTGATAAAAACGTTAGCGTCGTTTATTGCTACTCAACCCAGCAGGGTGCTAATGGGTTCAATATAAAAGATTTTAAAGGCAGTTCTGTTTTTATCAAATGAACACACTATACATAATTTCACATTGTTGCCAGATTTCTAAAATATAAAAAAAATTAGTGGCAAGTACAGAAAATGTTTGCAGAAATTTACCAAATTTATTTTATCAATGTCGATTTCGATAAAAGTTGTGGCTAACGTACAAATGCCGGAAATTTTTGATAACATAATCCGAGACACCTATTTGGAGCAATTACTTTATCATTCTAACCACAAAGCCTTAACGGTAATTAGATACGTGATGCTTTCTAAATATTTCGACCTCGCCAAATCCAAAAATTGCGGTTACCAAGCAAAATCTTAACCGGAAGCCTAATATACAAGATAGCGGCCAAGATGTGCGTTTTATTATTTTTAATTAGCAACTTTAAAAAATATTTTTATTGATTCGGGTACCTATATAATTTTATGCTCTACAATTTTTATTAGAGGTAAAATTAGGCTCAAATAACTCCTCGAAGTTGTTAAAACTGTTTTAACACATAAAGCAATACAAGGAAGCATTCAGGTTAGTTCGGGTGGTAACTTTCCCAGTCTCCAGCCAAGATCCATCTGTCCAACATAAGCAGAGAGAAAACCACGTCTAAAAAAGTCCACCGTCCACAGAGAGAAATTTTTGTCTTCCTGTGCAACATACGGAATCTCTCAGGACTCTAGCTCTTTAAGGAGCGATCTTACAGAAATTTTACCTTTGATGAACACTGCAGAGCAGAAAGTTATCTATCCGATTAAATAAATATATTTGTTCAAATTAATTACCATAATAACTAATTTATCAAAACAAATAAAAAATAAGACAGGTAACATATTGGTCGCTATCTTGAATATCGGTGCTTCCGGTTTAGATTTCGCTTTGGTAACCACAATTTTTGGATCCAACGGGGTGGAAATGTTCGGAAAACATCGGTTATCTAATTTTTATATGAAAAATTAATTTACGAAGAATAATTAAGGAGACATCTTAAGATTGCGTTTTGGTAACAGTAATGTTTGGGAACATACAGGGTCTTCATTTGATGTTCACAAAAAATACAAAATGCCGAAAGCCATGATAGGTACCTATTATGCTTAGTTGTTTCAATTTATCAGGATCTCTTTGGGCAACCTGAGGCAAACTAAGTATAGTCTGTTCCAGCCAAAAAGGTTTGTGTTGGAGGTATAGGAATGTACTAGCTTTGTCGCGCACACTTGTATTCTAATTAGCGCGATCCTTTACTATTAGCTCACCGTTGCCAGTATGCCGTGCAAGTTTACCACGCCTTATACAATGTACATATAGACATTTTTTTTTCGTTATAAAATTAATTTAATACAATTAATAAATACATACATATATTTATTTATCAAAAATTGTAATTATTTAATTTTTTTTAAATATAGAAATTGCTTCGTACGCTTATTTTTTTATTCACTAGTAAGCAAACAATCGTGTTCCCTTGATTAAAAAAATTAAATTGAAATGCTTAAAATAAACTGAATAAAGCTTTAAAAAGGCAAAATATGCATATTATCAAAAATTGATTACCTAACAAAGGTATTTAAGACAAAAATGTGTACTTTGATCATGCAATGCAAATCTTTTGCCGGCCACTTCGTTATTGAGGGACGCGCTTCAATGTAATGCGGCACAAAAAAATTCATAACTAAAAAACTATAAGTCGTAAATCAATTTTCTTTTTTTTAAAAACTTCTGCGTTATTTGGACTTCAATTGCTTCGCAGCATGTACATAGCAATTTCCAAAAATAAAAAAGTTTGTCGATTAGTGAAAATATGCATGCATTTACAGCGAGTTCGGATATAAATTGTAATGTAAATAATGTTATAAACAATATTTTGACAACGGCAAAAAAACTACCAGAAGCGCTCATTTAAGTACTTTAATTTAAAAAAAAAAATTAAGTCGATAGCTCAAATAGAATTGAAGATAAGATGATGTAAAGCTTAAAAAAACGTTTTTTCAGAAGTTTTACATTTTTAATATTTTTTCAATATGAAAAAGGCCTATACTGCGTAAAAATGTTTTAAATGCCCATATTAGGTGTCAAATAACCTACTCTTACAAAATCCACAAGGTCCTATGCGTTCTGTGCCAAAACAATAATAATTCGTATATTAAATCAGGCAACGCTGTTCCCTATACCTCCAACACAAACCTTTTTGGCTGGAACAGACTATAGATACCTATTTTAGAAAAATAAAATTCGCATTGGGGCTTATAGACTTGCAGGTAGTCTAGTTAAACAGAGAATTATCGATTTAGAGATTATTCTAGCAATTTTACAAAGGCGGCAATTTGAATAAAATTCGTTAAAATGTTTATGATAAAATAATCACGTTTTATACATAGCGAAGCCCTTGGAATCGAGGTTATCTCGAGACATTCACGACCCGCGATAAATATCTTACGCCATGAATTCTAATCTCATAGGAAATTTACTAAAAATAGTTTATGTACACAACAGCACAGGCGCGCCTCGATACGTTGAGATATCACCATACCTAGTAAAATATTTGTATTAAGAGATAAACGATCAGTATCTTACGATGTCTACTAGACCGATGAAGGAAGATCCCATGTTTTTAATTAAATTTATACGCTTAATCGAAAAGTATCCGTGTTTGTGGAATTATACGTTAAAAGAATATAGCAAAAGAGATGATATTGATTTGGTGTGGAAATCAATTGCAGCCGAACTCAACGATACAGGTAAGTTTCTGTCTTACGCAGTTGTGTTAACTATAAACTATACAGTGTGTCATAAAAGTAACGAACAGAAAAATTTTGTGAGGTTTGACACTTATTTATCGGTGATGAAATAGTAAGTGATGAGAACTTGTTCCTATATACGTGGCACTACAATCATCCATCGTGATCTACAGAGGGTATTATAAAGAAATTTCGGTTCGTTCTTACATTATTTCAATTGTTTCTTTACAAATTTTCATTTATAACTTATAAGTTATGGGTATTTTATTGTTTTAGAACACAACTGTCGTGACCGATGGCGAAACATCAGATGTGCTTTTGTCAGATCGCAAAAACTACCCCTCAATGGCAAACCAAAAAAGGCTTATTATTTAGCCAAACATTTGTCGTTTTTATTACCTTATACAAAAGGTAAAGTTGGCTTTCCCCATCAACTTAATACAAATTGTGATAACTCCACGGATGGCATTGGAAAGAAAAGAAATCCTAAACAATTTCCAAAAATCAATTTAGATCCATTGCGTATTAATGTAAACACCGATGCTTCAACGTCGTCCATAAAAAAGGAAGTGAATTCAAAAAAACTAAAACTATCCACATTACTACTTTCTACACCTGACGATAAATCATTCGAAGATAATAAACAAAATATAAATGAAGACGACCCCGATTTGCTATTCTTTAGAAGTTTGTTGCCGGACATGAAGAAATTAGCGGATAAACAAAAGAGGACGTTTAAGAGAAAAGTTTTAAGCTTACTAGACGAATTTTTAGATGAAAACGAATTTTGTACGGTGACGACGCCACCTTCAACTACTTCATCTGTTAACAGTACTCGTGCTTGGGTTACATTCGAGTCTGTAGATGAAGATTCAAATAATTAAAAATTAAATACATAATCTTAGAAAATAGTAGTCTAAAATAACAAATGAAATTAGAATTGTATTTTTCTAATGTTGTGAATAATAAAAATTTGTACTTATTTTTTTCTTTTAATTAAGAAGAGGGAGGTTAGAGAGATTTCTACGTTAACTCTTAGGGGCCTATGTTGTCTATTGTACGTTTTGTGAGCTTTTCCAGGACATCCCAATGATTTATCTTCTTATCTCATAAGTTGCCAAAAATAGTAGGTCATACGTGAACCTCCTAATATATGGATCTATTGTATGCTTTGTAAATTTTTAAGATATTCCTTCCAGTGGTCTATTCTACGCCTTTTGAATTTTTCAGGACTTCCATACCTATTGGTCTATCTGTAGTACCTATGAGTTTGTCATTTGGTATGTTGTCCGCATCACATAAGTTGGCGAAAATGTTGAAATAGTTCGTGGACCCATCCCATCCATTCTGAAGCTTCAGTGTATCACTCTCGAGCTTGTTCTTTGCTTTTTTGCCCTCATCACATAAAATGCCAAAAATATAGATATACAGTACTATCTTAGTCTATTGTAGAGGCAAAGGCAAACCTCATGGGCTGTGTCCTTGAGAAATCCTGCGCTTAGCATGAGCCATAACTATAAATTTTGTTAACAATGGACTCTGAAAACATTGACTAGGTACTTTGAAATGAATTAAATGTGATATTAAATCCTTTTAAAAATAAAATTTTGAAATTTCGACCAGTTTTAGTTCTTTACGACTCGGTCACGTGTAGCCCACGAGCTTTTCCCCGACCTATACAGGGTTAGGAGAAAGTATGGATCTATAGAAATATACATGGTCATACTTTTGTTTTGTTTCAACTTCCGGTTTAAGCGGAAACGGCACTAACTTTCTAATTTTAAATGGAACACTCTGTATATTATTACATATTTCAATTGTCCTCTTTCTGCTGCATTCATCAATAGTGATAGTTATGGGTAACAGCAGAAAAGATAAACCACTTTATGCATGCGCTCTCATTTTAAGTTAACTAACAAAATTTACAAAAACATATTTTTTGTTTGATATAAAATTTTTAAAGAGCAAAATAATTAATAAATTAAGTAACTTATTATAAAAAAAGTTAAAATAAATGTGTTTTTGTAAATTAATGTGGCAAACGTAACCTAAAAACCACAAGGCATTAGTGGTTCATTTTTTCGGCTGTTACCCATAACTGTTACTATTGATGAATGCAGTAGAAAGAGATCTATTGAAATATCTAAAAATATACAGGGTGTTCCATTTAAAATAAGAAAGTTGGTGCCGTTTCCGGTTAAACCGGAAGTTTAATCAAAATAAAAATATGCCCATCGTATGCCTCATATGTCTTTACACCTATTTCCAAAATTTCATTACAACCACTTATTCCATTTTAAAGATATTTCCATGGATCCATACTTTCTCCTAACCCTGCATGCTTTGTAAATTTTCCAAAACATCTCAGAGGTCTATTTTAGACAGTGTGAATTTTCCAGAACACTACAATCGTTTATGGCACCCATCTTGCAGGTTTGAAAAGCTTCAGAGTACCATCATGTCTTGTCTTGCGATATGTCGTTTACTTTCCCCATTATGGGCTTATCGTACGGCCCTGAATTATCCAGGACACGCCAATGGTTTATAGTGTCCATCCTGAAAATTTAAAAATCGTAAGTAGCTTTAATGCACCACCTATGAATTAAAAGTTTGCTCGAGCTACTGATGTTTCGCCCCATCACTCATCACAGAAGGCAACTCGTTTAGTTCGGTTGTCACTTTAACTACCTATTGTTTCTTGTTGACTTCTCTAGTATTTTGAAAGAAAATAATAATCTTATAATAGGTTTCAACACACGCCGAGCCCCGAATATGGTACACTGCTTCAGGACCCATGGTAATCGCACTAGAACTTCGCCTAGTAAGCTGGTTTATGTTAAATCCTTCATGAACTTGGGTCTGAAGAAGTTCGCCCGCCTTACTGAGTGTTGAGACCACTGTTTCAAAAACAATTTGTAGCTGGTTTTGTGGGACTTTTTTGAGTAATTTTATGTGATTCAGTGATATTAACCATCTGTAAACCAGATTAGGCCCTTTGAGCAGACCTTATCATCTTGCTTAGCCCATTACCCACCTGTTTAACATATATTTTGTTTTTCTGTAAGACTATCAAAGTGTAAGTGAGCTGTACTACAAGAAAATTGATTTCCAACAATTTCGTTATATGAAGATAAAGTGGTACACTCAATGCTAAAACTTAGGTAGTGTAAATAAGTAGTAGGTAATAATGATTATGTACATTTATTTGTAATCAGTTCGCTTTTTAAAAAAATATTACAAATTGTTATTACATCAAATAAAAAATAAAATTAATATTTCTTTTCAACAGCTTATGAAATTAACGCGTTTCATTGTATAAAATATTAACAATTAATCCGAAATATTTACAAGAATGATTAAAAAAATATTCGTCTTATTAAAATTATTTTTCTAAGTTAATTTACAAAAATTAGACAAAATTAGACTCTCGAGAATTACTTTCCACTATAATGACTACCTATATGAGATGGTGGACCTCTATTTTTATATCTACTTCCAGGTCTCGAATGTACGATCGCGTAATGATCACTGTGAGACGATACCGATCTGTTGGAATTCATAGTTGAACCACCCGAAGTATATCCTTTAGGATGTTGCGGCGCTCCATTCAAAGAATATCTTAAAAAAATAAAACAACGTCATTAAAAGTTATAATTCAGATTAGTTTGCTCACCTAGAACCATACTGACTGCCATGCCAAGATCTATAAGGATCGTAATCTTCTATAATACTAGGTTCTTTTTCGATTATTTCGGTTCTCGCGCAAGCACAAGTCATGGCAGAACATAAGAAAATATTAATAATTAACATAATCAAGAATAAAATGCCCAAAGCTATGCAAAGCCATAAAAGCCACGACGGATGCACACCTTCGTCGCAAAGACTTTGAACAATAGGAGCTTCGCTCGGATGTAACACAAAAACGCTCGTAGCAGCCAATAAAACACCTTCGTCCGATTCCAACGCTCTCGATTGTGCCGCTACACCAGAACAAATTGGTTCTGGACAAGAACCTTTACATAAACCTACATCACACTAAAAAAATAAAAATTTGCGTTAATTGACGTGTCTACGGTGATAAAATTTACCTGAAAATGCACTTCGGAGCTATTGGGAAATCTAAACATGGATTTTAAATTTGCTTCGGCGATTCCACTCGTTTCGTCGTATGTAAATGCGTCGATAACATTTGGATTCTCCGAACATCCTCTATCGTCTATAAGAGGAACAGTACTGTTAGCTTTGTTAAAAGCAAAACACGATTTAACTCGAAAACCGTGAACGCCGTCAGGCTTGGATATTGTTGCACGTAAAATGTAAGGTCTACTATAAACAGCTTCTACGATTTTTTTACTTCCCTCCATTAATCTTAAAGAAACTAAAGAAGTTTCGTTTTTCGAATTTTTAAACCCAGCTTTGCCGCAAGTTATTACGTAAAATTTATCGTCCGCTAATTCGAGCGTTCGATGAATTCGAACTGCTATTGGTACTGAGCGTTCTTCGGTTTTCTGAAAAAAAAAAGAAATTTTTTTAAAGATTTAGAATTGAGGATTTTTATTTTAAAAGTCGTTTTTGCTCACAATGAGGTCAATTTATGCACAAGTGGGTCGTGTTATTTTAGAAGACAAATAGATGCACCACACAAGAACCTTGAGCAGTTGCTTGCCCACTATGGCTACAACCAGACATATGTGTCAGATCTTCTTTTAGAAAATTCTTTTACTACTGTCCTTCTTGTTGTTGAAATTTTTAATCAACCGTGCGCAGCAAACTACGAAAAAATCCTACATTTTCGAGGAATGATATTTTATCATGATTAAGACTCGCCGAAAAGGCCTAAAAGGAAACGAATTAACCAAGTCGTTAGAGTCAATGTCATCAGTGTAAGAAGTACGTTAGACAAGGGAAGGGAAGGAAGTCTTTACAGAGTCATGAAAATCTCTGGAGAGTGTCTGTAAGATAAAACTGTAGCAAAACGTGTTCTGAGAGACCAACTGTACCAAAACGCGTTCTGAGAGACCAATACTGTACCTGAGAAAATCGACAAACTTTAACAGGAGTTGATCAAAATTTAACTACTTTTCTACAGGAAATCAAAATATTAACAATAATTAAAGTACAATAAAAAACCAATAGAAGGTGCGACAATCAAGAAATTAGAAAATAAATGACAAATAAATAGAAAGAAAATAAACACCTCAGATTATTTTTATCTATTTTGTTATCGATAAATATTTCAATAATTTTAATTTGAGTATATTAGTAGCAATTTATATTTCCACATGTTTAAAATTTCCTATATAAACTGAAGTAAAACGAATTTATTTTTTTAAACAAAAAACTGGATTTTGAGAGGTTGACAGTTATAGCTTCACCGCTTATCTTACCAGGAGAAGGATCTCGAGATGTGATGAACGAAGCCCTCTTAGTTTCCAGGACTCAGTGGTCTATCTCGTCAGAGAAGGGTCTCCAGGTCTGGCAACCGACTTACCCTCTTAGTTTCCGGGAGTCAGTGGTCTATCTCATAGGAGAGGGGTCTCGAGTTCTGGCGAACGATTTCCTTGCGTCCACCGGGACCCGGTGGTCTATCTCGAGGTCTGGAGAACCAGAGCCGACAACTCTGGGGATGTGCACTTTTTCACATTTTTGCATAAGAATGCAAAAAGTTTTGCATGCCAAAACTCTTTGAAGCATCGGTATAAAGAAGAGTAGGGTAAAACCGGTAGAGATGGTGTCGTGGGTGAGACGGCGCACGGCGCAGTGGCATATTTTATCGATATTGGCTGTTTAGGTAATTAAAAATACACTCCAAGTGTTAGTGATGTTGCCTAGTTGTTATTTAGTAGTGCACCGTTGATTGTGCTATCCTTTAAGGCAATTTAATAATTAATATTATATTTTATATATCTCCAAACTTTTTCACTGGTTTACAAATTGTAACTTTTACACATTTAAATTAAAGAATATTTGAAGTTCTGTTGCTATCTATGTGCAAAGAAATGTTTGAAGAATTGTTGTAACCTATAATTTTATTAAACTATGCTAGTTCGAGGGGGGAAAATGCGTGCGCCATCTCACCCAACGCAATTGGGTTAGGAAAACGAAAAGGAAGCTGCTCTAGAGCTTCGTGGACTCGTGGAGTGAAAAATAATTAACTTTAGCAGTACAAACTGTAAGAAGTGGCATTACTGGAGTCCATGAAGCATCAATACAGTTTTGGATACCCTGTACTACACTACGACTGGCTACAATGCATTTATTGCCTCAGATGGCTTCACAAGGGTTGTACAACGTTTACTATTCATTGTCTTCAATGTGGCAAGAAAGAAAAAATATAAAAAAATTGTTTTATTTAGTGCGCCATCCCTCCCATCCTGTTAGGGTGATATGGTTTTTTATTCATTTTTTTAAATCTGCGTTCAATTGTTAAAATTAAAAAAAAAACAATATTTTTTTTACTTTATTTGTTACATTATAGGTTCTCTGTAAAATGCTTTAGTGATTAAAAACTTTTAATTTTGACTATTTAATGTTTTATCACAAAAATAAAAAAGGTGCGCCATCTCTACCGGTTTTACCCTATGTCTTTAAAAATCCGCTACGAATTAAGAAAATTGACAACTGCTCTTGCATCAATGGACGATGATTTGTAGAGAAAATTATCTAAGAGAAGAAAGACGAAGAACAAAAGCAGAAAATTCTTCAACAAAATAAAACTTTTTATTAAAAATGGCATCGCAATTTTATCTTCTGAAAATGTAGTGTAACACACGATTTTTCACATTGCAAGAGCGCTTTCTAAAGAAAGCACAAAGGATAAAACTATGGATGAGTATGAATCTATAAAAGTGTTGTTAAATTTAGAAATAAAAAAATTTGCAACGTTCATTAAGTTAGGTATAGTAGGTATACCATGTAAAAGCCCACATTTTGGATTACAAAGCACCAAATTATAGATAGTTATCCAAAACCAGTTCAACCAAACATTTACTTTTTAAATAAAATTACGAGTTTTCTTTTTTAAAAGAAATTAAATAAATAATATAGAAGAAGGGCAAAGACCTAACTAGCATTCGTAAATATTAACAAAGAAATTTATTAAAAATGTATTAATAAAAAAATTTCTACATTAGCAATAATTTACCTACACTTTTTTTCAAAATTTTCCCACTTATTTTTTTTAGTTTAGTGTTGTTTAGTCACATTAGCATTTATCATCTTAAAAACAACCAGAAGGCTGAGTTTTTGGCACACGTCTTGTATGAGAAGTCTTCATAAATTCAAGAGTTCTGTAAGACCACAGGAGGGTAATATTGTGCCTTTGCGAATATCTTAGAAACGTTACGGTTTCAATAGATATCATTACTCATTATTTTCGTAGAATCGATGGTTTACTCAGTTTTTATGGGTATTTTCATGCTAGTTGAGTAGAATAATAGGCACAAGTTAACAGAATTAGCAAAATATTCAATTTTTCGATTTTGTTTAGTCATAACCAAGCCCGGATTTAGTACTAAGAAATCTAGGCAATTGCCTAATAGGGTATTGCAAATAAGGAACCGGTAAGATATGGCATTTCTTTTACATAGCCCTCTGGTTTTACAACAGATGAACTATTCTAGAGCCGTATCTTCATGCACGTGCAAATTTCTACTTTCCGTATTTAAAATCGCAACTAAAACCAACATGAATCTGTTAATTGCAGAGAAGGGGGCTTCTCAAAAAACGAGTACAGTGAGATCACTCCAATAATTGCAGTTTTTTTTTTTATTTAATAACGTAACCGTTTAAATAAAAGGTAGGTATCTTCGTCACAGAAACAAATGGTCCCCGAGGTGGTGATCAGGATGGGCATGGTAAGTGAAGCTATTCTTAAGGAATAACCATTTTCAGAACTGTAAAAGTGAATAATTGTGACGTTTTCTGTACGACACTGTAAATGTAAAATTTCGTCAACAAAAAGGCAAATTGGGGCTCTTATATTATGGACGGTGACATACAAAGCTTTGAGGTTTGAATTTAAATTCATTATGCATTCATAGATAGGAATTTAACTGGTAAACTTTAAGCCGAAATGTTAGATACAGTTTCTAGGACAAATGTTTTAAACAGAGCTCGAAATGAAAAATTTGTATTTTAAACAACTGCAACAGACAATTAACTATTTCTACTTGAAATGTTAACAGTAACTCAGTGGTAACTCATCTAAAGTTCATATAATTTTAGCTTGCCGAAAAAGGTTTAAAAAGTCAAAGAAATATACCATGGTTTGTCTAATTCTCTAACTAAATAAAGTATTGGATTATTTTTATCTACATATTTTGTTATTGATAAATATTAATATGTAATTTTAATTTATGAAAAAAATTTATATTTTCATATTTTTAAAATTTCCTATAAAGTAATAAACGAACTTGAATTTTTAGCAAAAAATTTACTTTTCAGAAATTGTAAATCCAAGAGTGAAATTATTTGAGAATTTTCCGAAGAAAATCAAAGAATTATTCATATCCCTTTTCCTGAAGACATAGAAAAAACATAATTTATGTTAAGAGCGTTTGAAAACAAACAAAAGCTTTAAGAAGAGTGACTTTTTGGGAAACCCAAAATAAAGTTTTTCTCCTACTCGCAGAAAATAAGGGCAAAATATCAGTCATTCCCCAATCATTCTAGTAATTATTCCTTTTTTAGCTAAACTGACCAGCCTACTGTGCCTTATATTGACAAATTGTTCAATTAATCGCAGTTATAAATTTTCGATTGTTTTAATTTTTTTTTCAATTTTGAACAAAACAATTAGAGCGTCGTATTTTAATGTAATGCAAATTTAGTCAAAATTGTTAAATAAACAATTAAAAAGAAAACGAGTGACGAAATTACATAAAAAAACTGTAAACTAATTATTGTACAATACTTGTGGTAAGTTCATGGTAAAGAGTTTAGCACTTACATACAAAGACTCTTAAACTGTAATGAATATTTAAAGCATTATTTAAATAAGTAAATATTTATAGGCTGTTGTCATCGAGACTTATCCTTGTAGAAGTGACCGTACATATTATTTAAGCAATGTGTAATATTTACGAGGAATTGTTAATGAAATAAGACAAGTACCGAGTAGGTACACGGAGGTTATTTTTAAATTTTTCTCACACCTCATAATGCTCAAACAACAGTTGACAACTAAAAAATAATTAAATGACTCACAATAATTACGAGCAGAGGTGCACATCTCTTTTTGAAGTAATTCATTGTCTCGTGGTTGATCTATTAAGTATCATGACGAGTTAGAAAATTTATTGTAATTTTTGCACATTTCGTCACGACCAATGATTGGATTATTCTCAATAACTAATGTATGTGGTGATTACATAATAAAAGAGATGTAGGTAGATTACTTAAATCTCCTTCGATGTAACACACCTTTAAAAATTAAAATTTTAATATTAACATATGAGAAATTTATTGTTTTGCTATACACACGGTAGGCTGTAAAAGTGAGAAAAATGAAATTTAGAGACAAACAAATGAAAACTTGCTATTTTTTGGAATTTTTATATTGGAAGATCTGGTTCTGGGGTCAGATTCGTCTACCATACGAGATTCTCGCGGATATTCACTCTGTGAGAAACATCATTTTCTATTATATATTTTTGCCTTCTCTGGCTGCCTGCCGGCATATCTGTTTGCCTGTCTGCCTTTCAGCTCGCCTATACCTGCCTGTCGACATCCCTGCCTATGACTATGCCTGCTTGTCTGTCTGTCTGTAGGCATATCTATCCGTCTGTCTACCTAACGTCATGCCTACCTGTATGCCTATAGCCAAACTTGCTTGTCTATTTGCCTTTAGGCATATGCAGCTGCCTGTTTGATTGCCTGCTTGTCTGTCTGCCTATTTGCAAGCCTGCCTATCTTTTTGCCAGTTAACCTGTCTCCGTGTGTGTTTTTTTATCTGGTTTCCTGTTTGTCTGTCTATCAGTCTCACTCTCTGTCTGTCTGATTCCTGGTTCTTTGTTTGTCCCGGGTTTCTTATTCTACCCACTACTTGGGTCTTTGTAAATTTGACAGTCCGTCCGTTTAGCTTTTACGTTTTTAAGCTGTTGACGATTGTGGAAAGAAAAGAATTAATACTTACATTATTTACGAACAATCCACAATAATCGGGACTATCAGGAACAGATAATAAATTAATATCTAAAGTAACGACTTTTCCACCATCTCCGTGAGCCATGCACGATGGATTTCTAAAATCTCTAGCATGAATTGCTCCATAAAAACTATTATTAAATGCTACTCGTATATTCATATGTCCAGTTTTACATGTCGCCGTAACTTGCGGATTAAAATCTGTGTCTATTAATTGTGTCCAACTCTGTAAATAAAAAAGAAGGCATTAATAATGAGATAAGGTAATTTTGGTTATTAAAATTACGATTATGTACTTGTACAATTTCTTTATGAAGTAAGTGAAAGTTAACAATAAATACAAACAAGTTTAAGGTGAAAGTTACGCGTACAAAAACCTTTATTAAATTAAATATTTAAGTTAAATTGAAAAAATAAATATTCTATTAATTTCGTAGTCTGTTAGTATTCGATTTTTTAAAACCAACATTTCCGTAAATGCGTTAAGATTCGCGAATTGTTATTTTTAAGCGGATTTCCGGACGTTTGTTACTACTCATCCGCATTATTTTTATTTTTGATTATTAAAAGTCGGTTTAACGTGTTCAGTTAATCGATTCCGTAATTTTTATTTTATAATGGTAATAAATTAAAGTTGTAAAGATATCAGTAATAATTAAGCAGAAAATAGCTATAAGTAAATTACAATAATTATTTAATTAATGTCGTAAATACAGGGTAAAGTGTTACGACGAATCTATACTTATATTAGGTAGATATAGTAACGTTTGATACAAAGTATCCAATTTCTCGAAAACTTTGACATTTTAGGTATATGATGCTCTTAAGATAAGTTAAAGAAGGCTAAAATGATAATAAAACGGCATAATAAAATATCGGGTGTTCCATTTGAAAAATTATAGTTAATGGGCTTTGAAAACTTATTCTGACTCTAAGCAGAGATCATTTTCAGTACCTGAGTACATTTTGTTAACGTGGTTACTTAAAAAGCCATTAAGAGTTATGGAAAATCGAAAATGCAAGAAAATTCAGTTTTCCCTATTATTTAAACATGGAAAAAGTATTATGTAATAATTTGTGATTATCGCAAAGTTACCATAACGCATTCATAGGAGAACGAAATTATAAAACCTCTATTTGTAGCTACGTCATGAGCTGAGCTCTGATTGGTACTCAGAGTAAAGAGGTGGTAATAAATAATTAAAAAGTCCTAACGCTGGAGTCTTATTAGGAGTGGCAAGAATATTAATGTGTCGACCTGCAGGACTGCCTTTCCGGGGCCACAATTTTCCGTGTTTTTAGATGTGTTTTATAAAGACAAGTTTATCAGACTAGAAAAGGGGAAAATTTATCAGTAAGGAGATGGAAAGACTCTTGAAAACGACCTAACGACATCCAATAATAGTTATTCCTCGCACGGGTATCATTGTTTGTAGAAAGAACGGTGCAAGAGGAAGAACATTTTTATATATCAAGTTCAATTTATTTATAAATCACCGTGTATAATGAAAAAAATTATTTACAGAAAACGAATGCATCAATAAATTCTAAAAGAGGTTTTATAGCCATATAAGAATGAAATAGCACCTAATACAACGAAAGTTAAAGGAAATAAGAAATAACAATTACTCATAAATTAGCGTACTCTTGAGGTGTGTTTAGTACCTATCTTTAACTTATAATAAAAATTATTTTATCTAACATGCCAATTATTGTCGTTATTTGTTATTACAAATTATAATAAACAAATTGCCAAGGTTAACAACAAATTGTGTTCCAATTTAACAGATAACTTATATAATTTCAATAAATTACTTTATGTATCTTAAAGAGCGATCAAAATAAGAATGTATCGAGCAAAATCAAGAATGTCACATCGAGCTGTTATTCGTTTTCTAAACAATCACATCAAATTCGCATAATTCTCTTTTCAAGAAACTTCGATTAGATCTTACTCATTTCGTAATTAGAAATTAATTATATCAGAAATCAGAAGTCATTGGAATTTTATAATTACGAAACTATTTCTTTTAAAAGGATATTGTTGTAAAAAAAATTTTTCGTTTCAAAAATAATCAATTTAACAAAATTTAGCTAAACTGGAAAACTTTAAATTAGCAAAACAATAAAACTAGTTTTTGGACTTAAAATTTTTGCATGTTAGACCGTATAATTTTCTAAAGATTTGATTTTTAGCTTAGTCATTCGTTCAAAATCTTTTCATTAAACTTCATCTCTTTGGTGGTTCCCCACAAAAATTTAATTACACCAACTTGGCCTATTATGCTTGATTTGGCTCCGTTCGAAAATTGCCAATTACCAGTCAGGTAAAAAAACTAAAATTTTCTTTGTCTTTTTTTTAAGGTGACCACATTGATCTAGAATTTTATATAAATACGCAATAAAACTTACTATAGTTCAATATGTTTTGCATAACCTAAATCTGATTTACTTCTACTTGATCGATTTCGGTCCCTAATAATAGATGTAAATAAAAGTGTCTTTATACAGTTTATTAAACGCTTATTGTTTTTATTTAAATAAATAAAAATTCCAGCAGTGAAATTGAAAGTTTAGAATTCTAATCAAAAGCAAATTAATAATGTAGAACAGTTTAATTTAGTTTTTTCTCGAATTTTTTTGGTATCTGCTGATACTTATGGAATATCTCGGACACGTGAAAAACAGAAAAAGAGAGTGACTGTGCAGTTGGTATTTTTTTTATAATATCATATATATTGTTTGAAAAACACAGCGGTGGTTTATTAAAACAGTTCATCGATAACTGTCCGAAATAGCAAATCAAAATTTCGTGATCGTCAAAGAAAACTCTTCTATTTAAATTTTTACCTTCAATAAGAAAACTATCATTTAGGCTAAACCATAATGAGCTAAACCTCCCCATCTCAAAACTTGATAAGACCTACGTCTCCAACACTGTCTCTGAATTAATTTTAGAGATCATAAAGAATTCTACACTAAAGTACTGGCACCAGACACTTCAATCAAGATAAAACCATAGGTCAATCATTAGGGTGGTCCTTAATTGTAAAGAAAATTTATTTTTTTGGAAATATGGAAAATATCATCCTTTTAAAATTGCATTTAGAGTACCCGTATTTTTTTGGTTTTCCTCAATTTCGATTTTTAAAAGGCGTAGAAGCTTTTCGTTTAGCACAGATTCAGACAGGAGCGCGGGTGCTCTACGACTCAACCTTTCTGTGTCGTTTACTCATCAGTTGCTACGACAGTTATCGAGATGCAACTAACTTGGCCAAACTATTATAAATAGATCATTCTGAGATGTCAGAAAGGCACATTTTGATATTTCAATCTGATTTTGAAATATTAACAAAATATACGCCCATTGGCCCAAAGGGCCAATTACAACTACGGAGCTACACAGTAATACTTTATCTGAAACACAACGAATTCCAGGCAACTTAAGGTATATTTTCAACTCTTGTAAGGCACAGTTTCCCATCAATTGATTTGTCTAAGCTTTTACAGAGACCTATATAGAGATAAAAAGAAAATGTTCAGAGGTTGAGACAATTCAAATTCCAAATTGAATAAATAAGGACCACCTTATAACCAGCATTACGGGCGGTTATTAATAAGACCTATATTATAACAATGACCATCTGCACAATTAAGGTTTTCGCATTAAGGTAAGTCGGGGGAAGACGCCACTGTGGGGCGATATGCCACCCCAGCATTTTTCAAAATTCCTCCAACCTATCTCTGGAAAATTTTATGTATAGGTTGCTTGTGATTATAAGCTTATAAGCAAACATCGTTGAAAACGAGCTTTCGCAAGTCATCAAAAAGTTTTTTATGTTTGACAAAGTTTTTGCTACAACTCAGCTTTTAAATTTCATTAGGTGTTTTTTTGTGTTATTGATATCAACGAATTGTTAGCTAAAAAGACGGCACTTTTCAGGTCTAATGTAATTTTTGCAAAAAAATTCGCATCAAATTTGATTTAGTTAGAGAGTTATGCATTTTCACCCATATAATGGGGTAAGACGCCATATTAGTGCAAAGTATGTAACTTAGACTCATTTTATTTAGATTTATAGTAATAATGCGACAATAGGGCCCACAATGATGAAAATGTGTAATGAAAACTATTACGATAAGCGATAACAATGGGGTTCGTAGATTGGATTTGCTGCATAATTTGCAAGAAGTGGTTACACGAAAGATGTACATGGATTGATGACACATGTAACGATTGAAGTCAATAATATATAAGGATGAAACAGTTTTTTTTCGTTTAGTACCGTTCCCGACTTTCTATTCGGGACTAAAACTCACTATGGCATCTTACCCCATGCATTTTTGTCAAGATTTTTTTGTCGAAAAATACAAAATTTTTTTTTTAACTATGTTAACTAATAATTTATGTTGATTTGATATTGCTACCTAATAGTGTATTCTTTGAGGGATAAACACATATTTTTAAATAAATCTAAATGTGTATAATAACGTTTTTATAAATTAATTAAAAAATGTATGGCATCTTCCCCCGACTTGCTTTATATAGGAAAAGAAAAATCAGAACAATCAAAACGGAACTAAGAGGTCCCATATAGTGTCTAAACCGGGCTAACCGGGCTAATTTGAGACATTTATTTACTTCACTTTAATTATCCAACAATAAAAAGAAAGCTTTATTGAAACTTTGATGACCTATTGAATGTAATACTAATAATAAACGAGTAAATCCATTAGTTGAAGCAACACCTTATTTTAATCCATTATCTAACACGTTATTAAATTTCAAATTTTACAGACTGTTAAGAAATATTCGGTTAAACATTCTTCATAAAATAATGTAAGGTGTCCTCGATATAAAAAAAGTACAAAAAAGCAAGCAGTTTTCTATTTTTTTCTAAATGTTGCAATTAATTAAGATATTTTTTTTTATTCAAGGTTTACAAGTAGGTATAATTTCCAACATTTTCAATAGTTGTACAAATAACTTGCAACTTGTACCAGTCTAATAAAATTTTTTGTAAGTGTATTACAAGCAATTACGTTTCTTATAATCTTTGGAAGACATTTTTGGCCTTTATCACTTGCATATAATTACAGACAGCGTTTAAAGTAATGCGATGGAACATGTTGGGTGTAAAATGGTTTCTGTCTTAAAGGAATTGCATGCGAAATCATATTTTTCAAAATACTGGACACCCCTCTAGTCACTTGATTGAAATAGTCGCTACAGGAAAGTTGTAGACCATCCAAAAAGCTACCCAAAAGAGCCTTCTCTCCAGTTGATTATTCTGAAAAGCTATCTCCAGAATCTCATAAAATAGCTCCCCGATATTAAAATAAGCCCCATACAGCTTTTTGAATTTGAAGAGGTGGGGGGCTAAATTAACGAATCCTTCAAAACATACTGTACTCTTGCTATCTATGCTATGCAACTATGCAAAATAGTTCCAGTTTAACTTCCGGTTAAATTGGAAGTTAAAGTATAATGTGTTTGGTATCATCTAACAGCTAATATTACGATCTTTCAAAATATTTAATAATATACAGAGTGTTCCTTAAAATTTGTAATATTTTACTATTTTCCGGTTTAACCGAAAGGGTTTTGTTAACCTAAAATAGTTTTAAATAATACATATTCGTGGGATTAATATGTCAAAAAAAATGAGCAATTTCGACTTCGTAATCGTAACTCCCGTTCTGCACATTTTTAATTAATTAATTGCGTCTTATTCGATTAAAAAGTATGATGTCTCTATAGTATATCCAAAAATTAATAAAATGGCAGAAGCCGATTTTGAAAAAACTTTTTTCTAATTTTGACCAACCAAAATTGACCAATTTTGGTCTCTTAAATATGGGCAATTTTGAATTAATTTTAATAATTGATTAGGTTAGAACGAAAGCCTTATATTTTAGCTATGGAATGTCTTCTTGAGATTTTCATATTAATAATTACCGGTTAAGTTATAAGAGAAAAACCACGAAATGAGACGATTGCTATACTGGTCGCCATTTTGAATTTAAAAACTTGAAAAAAAATTCATTCGATTACGTCTTAGGTGTACTATATTATAACCAAATTTAAATAGCTTAGGTCATCGGCTGCTCTGCATCTAATTTTTTTTACCAAAGAGTTGTCAGAATCATCATCGTTCAACGGTGTTCAACTCTGTAGAAAATCAATTGGTAGGTTCAGCCGATAGCAAGTAAGATGTGTTTTCTTTTGAGTAGCTTTTTCGATAGTCTACAACTTACTTGTAGATAGTGACCATCAAATAATTATGAGAACCAAATTGAAAAAAATGTGTTTTGATGGGCTAGGTGTTAGCGAAAGAGCTTATTAACCGTAAGATAAAAGCTCCGAACTTGGTACTTTTAATTCGCCGCACATGACGACAAAAATGTGCAATTAATTTAAATTAGTTGTCTCTTTTTTGTTTATTTGTTTGTTGTTTAAAAATGAGGGAATTTAATCTAGTAGTTTACTGTTATGTATAATTTGTATGTTTCTGTGTGTTTACGTGAACGAATTATACGTTTACAAATGAATAATTTCGCAGTTGCTCGAATCTAGGTAACTATTTTATGTTCCGTTGAAAATTTCAAACATTTATACAATTTTGCTCATTATAATTAGACTTACGTCTTGGATTTAATTGATAAATGTTTGTTTTTATAATATCTCGGTTTTTATTAAAAGTAGGCTAAATTATGCGAACGGTATACGTACTTAAGAATCTATTAATGCCAAAGTCAGTTATGGTTATCAATTGTAATTTTTACAAATTCTTGATACAACTTGAGGTTCAAAGTGTGCTTAGCTTTTCTGTGAGAGTTTATTTCAAACAATTTTTTTGCTAAAGACTCGAATTAAAATAAAACAGATATAACGATGAAGAAAGATTTAGTATACAATCAGTGGTGTGTTGTAAGCAACCAGTTATAATATAACCCGAACGTTGAGTCTTTTTTCTTTATTTAACAGAATACAACAGACATATATCCAGCTTCGTTCAACGACTCAACGTTGACGTTATAAATAACCGGTTGCTTACAACACACCACTGTATGTCTCAACATGCTCTACGATAAGTAACTTATAGTTGTTGATCTACATTGCAATCCATGTTGGAGCAAAGTAGAAATTCCTCAACAACTTACGAAAAACAACAGCACTATAATTTACAATTTTTCACAATTTGTTTCTTTCTTAAATTTTTTATTCAAGAAATTTTACAGCTTGCAGAGAAAAGATTTTCTATGTTCTTGTTTAGGGAGTTATGGCGCTTCATTTGGTTGTCATTTATTCTACTCCTACTACCCAAGACATTTGATTTTCTCTCAGGATTATTTTTATATATGAGCGATTTGGTGGAAGAAGTCACTACTTGTGTACCCCATAAGTTCCTTCATGAATCATGACTATTTTAATTAGAGAGAACAACTTGAGATATGTAGACAGGTTAATCCCTGAGCTCAAGAACTATTGATATTCCTTCAGGACTATTTTGATTTGTTATAAATATCGTTCCGGTGGTTCAGTCCCCTATACCCGGTTTTGTGTAAATTGCAATTATTTTACTTATTGAATAGCATTTTAATTGGCTGTCTTTTATTCTAGGCTTATCGCACACGACATTTCATCTTTCACTTAGGACTACTTTGATAAGAGAGAAAGGATTAGGGATTTGGTGGAAGAAGTCACCACTTGTCTATATTCCGGGACTTCTTTCTTAACTATTTCGGTTACAGGGAAGGACTTGATATCTGTAAACAGGTAGGTAATACTTGAGTCCCCCATGACTGTCCATCTTCCCGTATGATTATTTCATCTGTTATGGGGTTTCAAAATAATTTTGAGCCTGATGGTATCTCAGACTATACTTAAATTCCTCACTGTATACTATTTCGACTATTACAAGATTATTTCTGTTTTCTTGTATCTTCCACCTCTGTGAAATTTCAATATACCAATGAGCCGTTTATTGAAATGGAATTACTGATATTTCTGCCTTCTTTTCTATCATAGTGATTGTGATCTATATATTTATGGGCGTTCTTGTTGGTAGACTTTTGGAAGCTTCTTCGGATAGGAAAACACGGCTTACGGCTTTCAAAGCCTTTTTCTTCCGCAAAAGCATTACACGTGTCGTAATATCAACAAATTACCATTAAAATAAGTATAATACCTTTTTAATGTATTCCAGTAACAAAATTTCTTAATTTTCATTGTTTATACATATCTTATCATGTGGGCTTAACCCTCTTTTGCATTAATACTAAGAAATTTCGCATGTTAATTAATTTAAAAATCCAATTTTGTTAAATAAAAATAAAACTTAATTACCATATAAATGCAATATTACTTATTCGTGTAATAATTTAAACCTTAAATTGGATTTAGTTTAAATCGATTTCACTTTTTCTACTATTTTTTGCAATTAATTAACGTAATTTTTAAAGTTGTTCCGTAAAAGTGCTTAAATTGCACATTTTTTTAAATATTTACTCGAGTGTGATAAAATTAACGTACCCAAAGGTAATTTTTGAATAATAACCTCAACCTCGTATTGTGTGTGGGTAAAAGCAGTTATAACTCTCACTTGACTCTCCTTTTATGGTTAAGAAGCTGTCGGATTATGCATAACTTGTAAAATGCTAAGACCATAAGGATTTTATACGATTTTATATTTACCTAAATTAATGGGCGTTCACTAGAGGAAGTTTGGATATCGCATTAATTTTATTTATATCATTAATCAAAAACGTTAATTTTGGGCAAAAAAAATAGTTAACCCAAATTCTTAATGACAAGGATTTTTATAACTAAGATATTTTGTAAAAGTTACAATTACCGTTAAAATAATTATTACGTCAGATTCAAATTAAGAAAAATTATAAGTAGAAATCAAGCCAAAAATATTATAGCAGTTGTTTTTTTTTTGTTTAAAATAATGGATGTCGGTATGTAGGTAGTAGATGTTGACGTTGCATCCTACACCAAAAAAGAGAAAAAATCGTCATTTATGGTTCCATTTGTTCAACTGCCATTTTTAATTTTCGTACAAGGCATCGAAGCTTAAAAATTAAACCAATGGAGAAAAAGGCCCATTTATAATAGTTAATTTATTTTACTTGACCAATCCTATGAAAAGTACCACGATACAAAGAAAATTTATATAAAAAAAATTTAACACGATTTAAGTTAATGCCGCACTAACCTCTTCTTTAATTGCATTCTTGTGCAATTCTTGTAAAGAAATAAATGTTAAAGCGGTTAAGTACATGAAACATTCACGATAAATTAACATCAAATGATTTCCAACACTAACTATGGGATTTTACAATAAATAATAGCGTACATTTGTTTCTACGATTGTCTTCTTCCTCTTCGTACGAACGAAAAAATGAGAATTTATGCACTTTATGTAAGCTCTAAAACATAATATGTTATGATCTTTTGAAATTTACTATATGTTTGTCCGCCCGTTTATCTCTCTATGACATCGTTGGTCGACTCGTTAACTTGCGCTTCTGTCTGTCTGCAGGGTGGGCCCTGGCTCACCCAAAATTATTGCTGGCCCACCCTTATGCCCACCCTGGAAAAATGAAAGTAAAGATAGCGAAATCTAAGCATTTTTGTAAGTGTAGGAAACACAAACCTACATTCGGCACATTTCAAAAGTTAGCAATTTATTATTTAAATATAAGAATCCACTGAATTCGGATGCCAATGACTTTTTTGATCTTTGTATACTGCCAGTGAGTTACTATAAAAATTTGAGCCCAAATACTGTCATGTACCTATTGCAAAAAGCTAACTTTTAAGTTCATTTCTTTCTTGGGAAGCATTCTGAAGCATCCATCGAATTTGGATGCCAATGACATTTTTTGATCTTGTACACTACCACAGTGAGTTACTATTAAAATTTTAGCCCAAATACTGTCAGGTATTTTATCAACTCTTCACACACAACTTTTAATTAGTGAGGAGAGCGGGTAAGCCACCAGAGAGGGATGCCAAATGCAAATTCTTAGTTGTTAGGTCATAAATAGTTGATTTGCCAAAAGGCAGCCCGAATACTGTTTGGGAGTTGTATGGTCTGAAAATGTTGACTTCGGCCCAACTTCAACGCTGAGTAAGCCACTGTGGAGGGACGCCAAATTTTTTGGTCAATTAATATCATCTAAATGAAAGAATGGCAAAGTGGCAACCCGAATACTGTAAACTTTTTTACCGAATATTTTTAACAATTTCATTGAAGGACTGTAAGTGCTTAAGCCAGTGTCCACGGAAGCCAACCAGATTTTCGTGTTCTGTGAGTATCAAATAGCTTATCCCCAAGAGCTCAGCCTTAATACTATCACCCCGTTTTTTCTGTTAAGGGCCCACGGTCTATAATCTTTAAAAATTTCGTACTTCTACTTGGCCCACCCAAAAAAAATTGGGCCCGGTCCGGGCCCACCTGATTTTTTAAAGCTAGTTACGTGCCTGCACCTGTAACTCGAGCTCTTTTGAGCCCACATGCCTTCGCCTCTATCTCCATAAATTTGTTATATTTGTCTATCTCGTGTTTATTAAGTATAGAAAAACAAGCCTTTCTAGGGTATTTGGCAATATTTAGTTGATAATGTGCTATTGCAGTAGCTATTACCAACTATTACCAAAGACTATACAGTGTATAGTCTTGTAGTACATCTTCTAGTCTTCTAAGTCTTCTAGTGTATAGTACTTCTATATGGTCTTTGCTATTACTTAGCTAGATTGTAACTACTGTAGAGCAAACCGATATCAGGCACCGGACCATAAAAGGCGATCTTTAAACCCCTTGTATCCAGTTCATTATCCACTTCCGTTTTTCTACAAGTATCCCAAACAAATATTAAATTATAAAAGCGTCCATCTAAAAGACCGATGTTTAAAACCGCGAGCAATAGAGTTAACTAAGCTCATGGTGTGCTTTATGACTTACGACGATTACAAATAAATAGAAGCCCTCGAGCTACATTTTAAATATGATTTCATTTTAGTTTCTTTTAATACGTAACATGCGGATTACTAAAAAAATCGCCGGAAATACTTTTAACTTTTACATTGTCTTCTCATCGCAAAATTAAGTCGTCGATGATTTGATTGATACCTTAAGTGAAGGCAAAATTTAAACTAGAATTAAAAAGAAAGGTAACTTTTCTTTTTTACCCTCAAGAGGTTGGTATTTTTTAATCGATCCACCGATAATTTAATTCCTTATATGATATTATTGTTTGAAACATAATTTAAAGGTAACTATGGGCTTGGTCATCTACCAGTGAACGTTATCCTAAGGCTTTTGTGTACGATCGGCATGTAAATGATTGTAACGGAATTGAAGAATTCCACAAGCGTTATAAGTACGTTAAAAATACTGTTTTGAGTCTTTTTTATACAAAAAATTTCAAATATTAAAATAGTACAGTACTCTTATTTGATGCTTCACTTTTTTTTCAACAAATCATCGTATATGTTACGTATCATTATATAAAGAGTAAATCTTAATGAAGCTTTTTTTACATTTTCAATACAAAGAACTATAGGTTAAACTTGGTAATTATTTTACTTAATGATTATTATACGTTGAAACAACTGGAGTAATTATAAACGAAATAAAAACGATACAATTTGCCTCAAAATAGGAAAACAATAATTATTGATGGAATTTTAAGCTCTTTAATGACCATTAATTACAATCTTTAGATATAATAAATTACAAACTTTTTTTAAAGAACAAAAAATTATAATGATCTATAGGATGTGATAGAAGAGTGCCTAACATACTCCTTTTCCTCATCCCATCCGTCCTCTTAATTTGTTTCATTTCACAGATAGCGATACAGATACCACTGCAAGAGGCATCTCTTTTAGGATATTTAAGGACTTGGCTTTAAAAAAGTGACGAAAAAGGTTTAAATACAACCTACAAGTATTATTAAAAAGACCGTTCTTAGAATTAAATACAGTGGGCGGTGACCACGGTTCTATATATAGATCCTATAGGGATTTAATATGTAAAATTATACTTTGGTAATTTCCCACTTCCCTGATTATTTTAGGCAAAAAAGTTTCAAATAAAAATTGTCGGGCATAAAATTCTGCCTCTAAATCAATAAGCGAAATTACTTTTACACGCTTTATAATGACAGAAATTACTTAGATATAAAAAAATCGAAAATTATACGTCAAAATAGCTGTAGCCTTGCGTTTTAATAAACAAATTCTAATTGACAGAATTTATTTGTCAGTGTCAAATGTATAAAATTAATCAAAAGGAAAACCCATGGCTATTGCTATTTTGAGGTAATTTTTGACACTTTTATGACTAATTTATGCCATTATTAACCACGAAAAATCAATTGTCTTTATTAATAATTTATATACAGAATTTTATGCTCTACAACTTTTATTTGAAGCCTTTTTGCCTAAAATAATCAGGGAAGCGCAAAATTACAAAAGTACGATTTTGCATATTCGACGTAAATCCCTATGAGCAAGGGCCATGTTCAATGTTCACCCAGATACCACCCTTGTGTAATTTGTCCGAATCTCTTTAAATTATCAACCATTATTAGGAAAGTAATTAAGAATATCTCTAAAAAAAACCTTGCAAAATAAGGTACAAAATTTTTGAATTTCATCCCATTCATTTACCCCACACTACCGCACCATTCCTGTTCCAGTTTGAGAAGAAAAACTGTATCATAGGATAGTAAAGGCTTGACGTATGGTAAAAAGTGTTGCAAACCATAACTTAAACCTGCACCTCACCCTGTATATTTTAAAAAAAGTTTAAAAATTTTTCAAATTCTTTCCATCGTTTTTCTTCATTCCGATCAATTTCACACATTTAAATAATTTATGTATAAAAACGATAGTAATTTCAATTATTCGCAACTTGTATTTTGTAAATTTGTGAAAACGAAACTGCAAGTAAGTTATTTTAGTTAACTGCAGGTATAGGTATGACCAATCGAAATTTCTTTATTGGGTGCTAATTAAAAATCCTAAATCTGTACATCTACTAATAGGCAATTTAAAGTTAAATGTAAGAATTCTCTAAACCGTACAATTTAACTACGTCAGAAACTTCAAACTAATACCTCAACTGAATATTCATGCGGTTTCTCGGAGGATAATGAATCAAAATTAAATTATTATGCATCTCATAATCATAGCCCAAGGTTTTACCTGACAAAAGTTATAAAACTTTGATTTCTTTTAAAGATATATTTTCGACACTTTAATTAAAAAACCGAGAGTGGTTTACTGGTTTGGGTTTCTGGAGCACCAGGTGTTTGCTCCTTGAAATTTCAACCTCTGTTGAACATGTTTTCTAGTTAAATATGACAATTTTTTGTGAGACTAATAAGGATCACAAGACCTTGTATTTACATACTTTGCAATTATCCAAGTACGTCTAAAACAGATGTGCATAAATTTATAGTCAAGACTCACCTGTTGAATATTAGCTACAAAGAAAAATACAAAAATCCACGAAAAATCAATTGCACCTCGAAAACCCATTTTGTTTTTCATTAAAGAAAATTTTTATCGCAACACGAGTACTATAATAAAAGTGCGCATTTTTTGCACAAAAATAATTTTAATCACAAACTCGCGAATACAACATTCTCACAATAAAACCAACCTGTGGAATGCCATGGGTTAGGAACTCTGACGTACTAGCTTTGAATTTCCCTCTCTACTCATATGTCAGGCTGCCTCCCCATGGATCCGTATTTACGTACGTAAACGAACTCGTTACGGATACGAAATATTTTACCCGTCCCCTTTAAGATACGTACGTAACAACCAATTTTAAGTTGTACGACGCGCTTATTTCTAGTGGTGGTGGTAAAATACGGATGAAAAGTTAAACTAGAACCAAGTTCGTACGTAGCGATCTTGAAACCGTCCGTATCGTACAAGAACGTTTTCTATTGGCTAGAACTTGTTACGGATCCGTATATACGTATCCATGGGGAGGCAGCCTCAGACTACAAGACCACGATGGTTGGTGGTTGATGGCATGGGTTTTAAAATGGTGGAAACTGGAAAAATTTTGTTCAAAACGTTAGTAGCACTACTTCCTTAATATGCATATTTTTAAATTTAAAAATAAACACTTAATTTAAATTATCCGATATCCAAAGGAACCGAGTAATAGCCTCTCATGTACGATGGTTTTGGATTTGATTTTAGAAGTTGACTTTCTCATTTTTTTTTTTAATTATTTGTAATTTAATAAAAATTACCTATTATTCTTTTCTTTGTGTTGAGATGGTACTATGGAATGATATTGTTTGCTGTGATCCATGCAGCCAGGTCTTTGAAAAAATAAGTAACGAAAGATCTTAGAAATCGGAAATAAAAAAATATATCTTTCATTAAATTATTAAAAAATAAATTTTAGGCGCATTAATTATAAACTTAATTTAAAATTAATCACTTTTCATAATACAATTTAATTACCTTCAAAAATTAGTTAGAACCGAGAGAACTCAATTTAAATTTAAAAAATACCGCTATTGACAAATAATTCCAATTTCAACCACAAGAGGGTGCTTTTTAAAAATCTGGAAATGGTGTATAATGTGTTGCCTATACACAGAAACAATTTAAAAAATCTTTTTCCTAAATGCGTATTCACATAACCTCACTATAATTTGTTTCTTAAAAAAATCGTAAATATTTCCTTATTTTTATGATTTTAATAAATCGAACCTTACCGCTTGTGGTTTTTCTTCGCACCGTTCATTAAACAAAATAAAAATTAAAAGTAGGTAAGTGAATTTATTTTTGGCTCTTAATGGCTTTCCCGATACACTTATTAAAAATTTATTATTCCATTCGTCCGATTTGAGATTAAAAAAATATTATAGTACTTGTAGTCGATACATTATTTTTAGATGGAGATAAGTTTCATTGATGAAAATTAATAAATGGTGAGTCAATTTTTCTAGTTTTTAGGTCACGATAAATATGCAAACTTTCGAGTTCTCTCGTTTATGACTTACCCAAATCTTATAAACATTTTCCAACAAAGTGTTCATTTATTGAATCGATAACTTTCATATTTTTTTTTGTCGTAGATTAAATTTAAAG
Organism: Malthinus seriepunctatus; assembly: GCA_963924605.1. NCBI lineage: Eukaryota > Metazoa > Arthropoda > Insecta > Coleoptera > Cantharidae > Malthinus > Malthinus seriepunctatus. The sequence goes on from OZ004602.1 coordinate 51,649,416, forward strand.
TAAACTCGGCCTATTAGTGAACTTACAATGACTCGTGGCAATCAACGCGACCTCGCTCGATCGAAAAATCAAAAAAAGCAGCAAGAGTTAACGAAAAAGAAAGGATCAGGAAGCGACGGTTTAACTTTGGAACAACGCAAACAACGTGACGCAGAAGTTATGCGTGAAAAACAAAAAAAGAAAGAAGAACAATCGAATGCCGGTTCTAGTGGCTCAAATAAATAAATTATTCGCTCATACAATGTAATTATTTATGTCAAGACCTTTTATGTCATGGAGTAAATAATAACACTGTACGGTTGTATTATTTATTTATATTTATCAATCTTTTTATTTGTCGAATTGTTAACAAATGTAATAAAGTCGCCTAAATATTTTTAATTACAAGTTCACCTCAAATATTGATTTATTTTCAATCTAACGAGGTACAAGTTCCTTTATTTAATGCTGTGTTTTACACACCAATTTTCATTTTATTTTTCAACAGTTACAGAATTTAATTTGCACAGTTTTTCAGCAGACAACTAAAGAAAACTTTGTATAAGAAATAAACAGTGTAATGTAGGGTTTCCAACGATTTTAAAAACAACATTAATAATGATTAATAAAAGTAAAAAAGTGTCAGTTTATTGACAATCCTTAAGTTTTTTAGATTTCACAATTTGATAAATGCCATTTGGGGGTAAACGTATAAAAAAAACTTATTGTTGTACATACATGAAAATTTTTTTTCTAGGTAGACATTGGAATACAACTCTTCTGTCAGCGAAACATACCCATAAAAGGGTACATAGGCGACATTATCCTAAACTCGCTAATCGCAGTGTTGTTAATTTTGAACCCCCACCTCTAGCTCATAGAACCATGATGATTAGCAGCTCATATAGAGATGAGAAAAGACATTATTGCGCTCCAAAAACTGCTATCTCTCATTTGGATAATATGTTTTAAAATTATTATCCCCAAAAGAATTAATTTTTTATATGCAAAGTTTTTAATTTTATGTTGACATATGAGTAACGCTATTAGAATTATCAGGTCACGCTTTTTTTTACTCTACTCTTTCAAGTTTTCGATAAAACAAAAATTGCTTATTGAGGTTTAAGCAAATTAAGGCACATTAAAACAACGCCATGGAAACCGAATCTTAATTTCTAGATGTTTTGTGCAGTATGATTCTCATATCAAAGATAAGAAATTAATCTCCCATAGATTTACGATTTGGACACAATCCACCACCGATGCCACAATAAACAGTAGCATCATTAGGTAGAATGCGTTGTTTTTAACAGTTTAAATGAATTACAATCAAAGCGAAGAAAACAAGAATTAACTGAAAGAATGGATTTGGAGGCAACAGTGGAACTTTAGAAAACGTTGAACAGAAAATGGGCACGGAAAGAAAAAAGAACAATTAAAAGGTGGTTCTAGCGGCTCAGATAATTAAATTATTTGTTGATACAACGTAATTATTATGGAGTAAAAATAACACCAACACTGTATGGCTGTACTATTTTATTTATCTATTTACAATCTTTTATTTATACCTTTTTATTATAATTATATACAAATGTAATAAATTCACCTATATATCTTTAAAGATGATTATTTTCTCATTACCAGTTGCTTCCAGATCTTGTAGAACGCTCTTCAATCATCGCGCCTCCTCTTCTACCATCAGCCACTCTGCGACGGTTTATTGCCTCTTTGAAGTTGAAACCCATGACACGGTGCTACCAGATACTACGTTAAACTGGTTAAACCCAATGTGAATTTGTGATCACTCATGTCGCCTGCCCAATTAACGTCTGCATCTGCATATCCTCTCTTATGACACTCTTCTTTATACTTTCTGTGCACAAGATTTAAGTCAACGGTCCTTTTTATCTTTCCATGCCGGAGAGCTTTCTTTCAATTTAGGAATCTACAAAGGAAGCTAGATAAAGCCAAAGCGTCTTGGTTTAAACAAACCGGAGTGCCGTGTCTTGAAATTCGTGTTGGCGATGAAAATTGAAAAAACAAAACAGCGACTGACAGCGACAATGTCAAATTAATTAAAAAAACTTTAATTTTTTGTAAATTTCGAAATGCCGCCGTATGGGGGTAAATATGTAATAAGAACTTTTATTTTTATGCCCAATCGTTTCATTTTTAGGTACATTTTGGAATACAACTCTTCTGTTGCCAAAACATGCCCATAAAAGGGCACATAAGCGACATTTTCCTAATATCTCAAACCGCAGTTGTATTAATTTTGAACCCCCACCCCCACCTCCTAAAGCAACAATGATCGGCATCCAATATAGAGACGAAAAAAGACATTATTGCATTTCAATTACAAAATCATGTTTAGATAAGTATTTCTAAAATGATTACCGTCAAAATTAAAATAAAGAAACGGAAATAAATTGCGTTAAAGTTTATTAAGCAAAAAATAAGCACATCAAAACAACAATATATAAGGCGAGTCTTAATTTCTAGGTCTGTTGCGTACAGTACGATCGTGGTGACGAATTACAACATCTTGTATTCTCATATTTGGAGTCAAGAAATCGCTCAAAGTGTTAACTCCGTCACGAGGCAACCTATCGAAAGGATATCCCATGGATCTACGATCGGGATACAATCCACCACGGATGCCACAATAAACGGCAGCATCGTTACAAACGTTGCTCGGAGCAGTTTGAGTAACCTGTAAGATAACAATTACTTATAGAAAAAGAAAATCGATAAGGAATTGTTAACGCACCCTATCGCCTTCGATGTCGGATATCATTACGAATAGGTCACATCTGTATCCGGCAATTGTTCCTTTAGGTATAAGGAAGTGTTGTGGCCACCCACAACCACAGAAGTTAAAATTTTCCACGCCTTCGGCATCGGTAGGTCTGCCTGTTTCCAAATTACGGAAAGTGCGTTCGAACGGAACTGTGAGAGCCGAATCCACCGACGACTGTGTGATAGTATTCGTTCCCGGTTCCACTAAAAATATATTTTCACTTAATTAAAATTATCGTTAAGCGCCGCTTCGAACGTACACGTAACGACAAAACGGTCCATTTCGACTAATAGATCTTTTTGATCTCGAAGTGCCCACGGGGTGCCTCTTTCGTCAAACTTGGGGCCTAAGAATATCCTGCAAGTTCCTTGTCTTCTTGCACCCGCGTTATTTACTCGAATTACGTAATTAAATGGTTGATATTGCAAATGGGTGAATCTAACGTAGACAGAACCTCGTGGTTGGAAATCTAAACCTCGCGACATATCTGCATCGGATTGTTGCCAGAACGTATTGATGGTATTTGTTGGAGTGTTTGGAGCCGATACTTCGAGGCCCGTCACTGTAATTCCATTATAATCGAGCTAAAATATGTGAGTTGTATAATACATTCAACAAGTTCTGGCTAATATACTTGTTGGACGGTGTAACGAGGAAGAGTTCCCTTGAAATCCACAAATACGTCGTTGATAAATGCGTGCCATCTATAAAATAGCGGATCTCTCATTGATGTTGCCGGATCTCCAATTACACCAAACAATTCCTACAATTCGTCGAATAAAATAAAATCCAAACGGACTAATTAAAAATTGTTACCAAATGTCGTAAATCGGGATCGTGTATTACGGAGTACATAAGATGTCCGTAATTATGTAAATCTCCGTAGTAAGAAAAATTAGGTGACAATATAGAAGCTTCTACTATGTTACCTAAAATGTCTATGCCTTCAAATTCAGTTAACAGCTGCTGATTTCCATTAGCCTTAACAAAAAAAATTAAAATCCTCGTTTTTAAATTAAAAAACTATTTACGTCTCTATAACTTCCCGAATGAATAGCTTCGTAAACTCTACTTCTTGCTGTTTCGACATCTTGTACGTCCGCCCTCCATTGATCTTGTTCTCTATTAACATCTTGAAGTCTCATATTTGCAGGACGACCAGGATACGGTCTATTTGCAACCAGACTATCTAATTTGGGATAGTAAGCTTCTGGAATTGGCTCCTGTAAATTTGTGATTCTCTTAACTCTTGCCAAATCGTTGCATAGTCTTTCAATATTGTATCTAGCCATAAGTTGATGATGGAAATAATAAAATAATTCTCCCCTCCGATCTTTTCGTACAACTTCGATCGGTCCACTAAACGGATAAACTAAATGCCAATGCCAGTGATGTACGTTAAGCCCTAGATCTTCCGCGAAATAAGCTACTCGATGTTCAGCTTCTAAGTTTGAAGCTGTATAATCTAACGGAATTTCGATCGGTGTCTACAATTAATCGTTTTTAACTTCAATTTTAAAACGCCTTATTTAAAGCTTACACGTGAGCCTTCGGGAACTATGCTCGCTTCTTCACGAGCTTGCCCAAAAACTTGACTTCGCACATACTTATCGGGAAAGGTTTCCATCAAGTTGGGTATGTCCATATTCCTAGTATCTTCTCGATGTAAAATTGCAACAGAAAGGCAATAATTGAATAAATAAGGATTGACTCGATCTCTCGTATACGCGGCGAGAGATTGAAATTCGTCCAAAGTTCGTGCGTCTGTAAATTATAAATTTAAAGTTACCGAAAAGAATCGTGCGAAAATTGGTTAACTTACTCATAAATATGGTTATTAATCTATCCGATATTCTTCGATGTTTGGGTAGAAATAGGGTGAAATTTTCATCACGTCGCAATTGTAAAATTTCACCTAAATTAGGCACATCGACGTCTTCCACGTTTATTACTTCTCCGGCATCTTCGGCGAAACGATTGGATAATTGAACTCCAAGATTTTTATACCGTTCGGTCTAAATTTAATTTTATGAGCGCCGCGCCGTTTAAATTATTTATCCAAAACTTACCAAGAATTTTTGTGGGAGCTTAAATACTTTTTTGTCGGCCCCTTTTTGAGCAAAAATCGGTTCGAGAGGTCGATCGTACATAAGTAAAAGATTTCTTTTATCAGCAACCATCTTGACGTTTTTTACTTATGTCTCTCAACCGAATTAACTGCACCCTAATAAATTGGTTGAAAAAATTTTTTCTTTTATAGGTGAAGTTATCATCTTTTGGTGTATATTGTTTTTCAATTTAAAGGAAGCGGTAACATTTGAATATCTAACCAAGATTATAATTTGAAATAAACAATTTAAAAAAAATTCCATTCAACATTTTTATGTGCTTATTTTGAAATTTAAACATGTTTGTAAGCCCATTTGCCAATATTTACATGGGAGCAATAAAAAGCGGTAGATAATGAAGGGTCAACTAAGTAATTTTCAGAAACAAGTGTTATTTCTAAATCGGTCTCTAAATTTTCTATAAAAAGCAAATAAATAAAAGCAAATTTTTAAAAACCATTTTTCTAAGCACGTATTTTTTGAAAATGGTAAAATTTGAATTTTAGCGCGCATGTCAAATAGCGCCTTTCGTTTGTTTACTTCGTTTACCTGTCATTTAATGTCAATTTGAAGTTTAAAATTTTTTTGAATAATGAGTTGCATTAATTATGGGTAATTTATGGTGTTGCAATACAAATAACGAAAATCGGTAAGATCTCAAAAATGTTTATATAAATGAAACTTTGAAATGTTCTGTTATAGAAAAATTGTGTTATTGTTAGTCGGTTTAGACAACGCAGGCAAAAGTGTTGCAGTAAAAGGCTTAGCCGGCGAACCCTTAGATACCGTCGTACCTACAGTCGGCTTATCCGTTGTTCGCTTAAAATATAAAAATTACAAAATAACAATATTTGATTTGGGCGGAGGTGCAAATATTAGAGGTATATGGGAAAGGTACTTCGTAGATGTAAGTGTACTATAAATTTTCGCACTAATTCTCTAAAAGAAATTACTCGTAGACGCACGGAATAATATTTGTAGTCGATTCCAGCGACTACTATCGATTAGACGAAGCGCATCAAGTATTAAAAGATCTTTTATCGCACGAAAAAATATCCGGTAAACCTCTTTTATTACTCGCAAATAAACAAGATCAACAAGAAGCTTTAGACGAATTAGATTTAGTAGATAAATTAGATCTGGAGAGATTAGTTAATAAAAGAAAATGTCCTACTTTAGTCGAAACTTGTTCGGCAACCGAAACCTCCTCCAAATCTAAAATAGATCCCGGTATTCGAAAAGGTTATTATTGGTTGCTGAATTTTATCGTTAGAGATTACGAAAGAATAAACACCCGCGTAGAGAAAGATGTTAAACAGCAACAAATAGAAGAAGAAGAAGAACGCGTGGAAAAAATTACGAGATTAAGACAATTAAATGCGGAAAATAAGAGAGTAGATGTTGATTTAATCGAATCTTATACAGATTACGTCAACGGTAACGCTTCTAATCTACAAGCAAATAATTTAAACGATCAAAAAGATCTCATTCTTATTCACAATTCAAATTATAACGCAAATGGCGAAACGAGAAGTTATTCCAGTTCGAAATCCAACGAGTCTAGTCCTTACATTTATTACAACGAAAATTTAGTAGAGCGTCCCAAATCGGCTACTCAATTAGTAAAAGAACAAATAGAATTAAACAGTAATCAACGAAAAATTAGTTTTAAGTCCGTACTTTCTAATAAAACAGCTCCCGTTAATTTATATGGTCACGATGATCATCCTCGTAGTGCGTACGATAGAAGAGAAAATTTTATTAACGACCGTAGAACTTTAAAATCGGCGGGCGATTCAAATTATATATCGAGTTTCCACGGTCCGACTGAAGGTGCATCGATGGACGAAACGCATAACGAATTGTTTCAATTGAATAATTTTAATAAAGCGAAATTACCGCCAATTGTAAGGAAAACCCAAAGTTGTGACGGTGAGAAGTGGGCACATAAGTCGAATGTAAGTATAATTAATTTGCAATGAGGTGGTTAGTTTTATTTACGGATTTAAATAGTATTTTTGAGATGTCGAAAAGAAGATTTTTTCGCTATATAGGTTTGTCGGAGTATTAATTAAAACGCAATATTCTGTTAAAGTTTGTAAACAAATTGTATATTTTTTAATTGACCTCGTGTTTCCTTTTTGGATAACTATCAACTCGAGTTGTAGAGGAAACGTTTATATTTTTATACTGTTTTTTAGAAAGTAAGAATTGGAAATAGTCATAATAAAAAATAGTAATAATATGCTCTCCATGGATTAAGTAAATATTGTGGCTCTATTTATGTATGTGATACGAAATAAGAAAATCCGTCCACTTAAATTCGATTTTTCCGCATTTAAACTACAAGTAATTTAGAACAATTTTATTTCTTACTCTAATTCTAATGCTAATATTTATAAAATCACTTGTAGAATTAAATTGCAATAAATTCTTTACCAAGCTTTCGATTAAGAAATTAAATGATCAATTATAAAAATGTAAGCCGCGATAGTCCGAGGCTTCTTTTCGATTGATTATTGAAGAAGACAAAATTATTAGTAAATATTGTAAATCTAGTCATTTGTAGTCTTATACTTTATCGATTTCGCCTTATTTTTATATGAAATTTTTCACTAATTAAATAATAAAATATTAAAGTGCGTTTAATTAAAACAATTTCAAAGGTGTATTAAAGATTAAATAAACTTAAATTACATTTGACAAACAAATTCACCCTGTATATAATTTTTATTAACTTCTTTTATAATTACAAATAAAATTTTTAATTTTTATATAAAGCATTATAATTTTCAATTTTGCAATTTTTACTAAATTAGTTAAAAACTTTGATTTCTATGCTAAATTGAATCAACAAAAAAGAATCTTCTAAGTATCAAAACTGTTATCATCGATACGATTGCCCATATCACAGCCGTCCACAATTTATCCCTAAAACCAAACATTTTAGTTTTTTTTCGTCAAAATTATTACAAGTAAATTTACTTATTGGTTCGTTCGAGGGATGTTTTCATAATTTGATTCGCAATCGAATTTTCACCTACGACTTCATTAGTCGCTTGCTCCGGATTAAAACCTTCCGACGTAATTATTGGTTCTACTTCAGTTTCAGGTTTTTTCTCATTTGGTTCTGCATTTTTCTGCGTTTCTTCTTCGGCCTTAATAAATGCGAGTGTTTTAAATGTAATTAACGAAATTTGACAACTTTACCTTTAAGGCGATTTGACTAATAAGCGAAGATTCCTCTTGCGTAAGAGGTGCCGTAGGAGCAATATTAGATAATTTGTTTGAAATTTTACCACAAACGCTACATTCCCAATTAATCGACTTTCTCGCTAATACTTGTCTTTCTTCTTTGGTATAATCTAAGGAACCGATAGTACCTGCCGCGGCAGTGGGCATAAAGGCTATTAATGCCAAAAGGGCCGTCCGAATAGACCACGACGGTTGCCAACTCTCAGGATGATATCCCGATATGGAAAGACATATCTTTTTGTTAGTTTCAAATCGACCGTTTGGCTAAAACGTTGGTCGTTAGTAAGGTTACGATTAAATCGAGGATTACCGTACCGTTAATAAAATAATATTTGGAGGTTGCATGGGATACTGTGACGGTAATAAGATACGTCCGTGATATAAACCACCTTCAAATTCTGTACCGGGTGGTCCACGTACCGTAAAATGCCATTCGAACAAATTATCATCCAACGGACTCGCGAAATATTCTTCTGTAGGATCGGCTAATTCGCACGCTTCTCTCATTAATCGTTTTACGCCTGAAAAATGATATAAAAATAAATACGTCAAAGCAGGTAGGTACTTATCGTTTGCACTCACTTGGACTTTTTAAATTATATTGACTGTGTAAAGCCATTATGAAATTGTTGCACTAAAAATTTGTAAATATTAAAAATTTTATGTAAATTTAAACGTTTTTACTATATTTTCAGTTTTCTAAATTATTTGTTTATATTTTTCCCTTAACTACAAAAATAAACAAATAAAACACTGACACTTGTCAATTTGACAATCAGGCCACGCCATTATTGATATCAAATTATTTTTAAAAGCCTTTTTACACTTACTACGTTATCTAAGTTAAAAGGTTAATATTGTAGTATTCGCCGATTAAGGATTTATATAAGTAATTAATTCTTAGAATTTACTTGCGGAAATTGAAATGACTCGAAGAAAATTATACCTACGTTTTAGCGCTAACGATTAAAAATGTAAATATTTGTAAAATAATGTTTAATTATCGCGTTTAAAATTAACTTCCTTTTGACATTTCGTTAATGAGGGTCGTAGCAATTAAAAGCAATAAAAATGCGTAAAAAAAGAATAAAATTTAAAAAAGCGCGGCGAAATAATAATGACAGCGCCATCTTCACCTATACATACGACACGAGCTAAATTTGTAATGGCCGAAAAATCAAACCGAACCAAACATGAAGCAGTTAGTTTGTCGGCTTTTTGTGAAAGCATTTTAACCTAAATATTATTTATAAATAATAACGTTGTAACAACGTAAATGATAAGTTAGTTTTATAATGGGTCAAAATTACGAAATGTCCGAAACTTGTCGATTGTGTGATGAAAATTGCATTTCTATGCATAGCGTTTTTGAAAGGGTTCCAGAGGGACAACAAGTTTTGCAACTTATTAAAGATTGTTTAAGAATATTGGTAAGTTGATTTATATAATATCGATTTTTATTAATTTAAATTTTAATTATTGTTTATTTATGTTTTTACAGATATATCGGACCGATCCTCTACCCAAACAAATATGCGATAGTTGTTATACGAATTTACTTAATTTTAGTTCTTTTAAAAGAGTCACTCACGAAAATTTGGATAGACAAAAAGAAAAATTACGGGAGTGTAATTTAGAGAACAATATAAGCGTTCAACTTTACCTTAATGCACTCGAACAAAACGATTCTCAGGGGGTAAGTCGTAGCTCCTACTACTTTATATTATTCAAATCCTCACTTTCAAATTAACAGTTTACTTACTATTGGTTTTGTCCGCTTTTAAATTAATTATAATAATCGTAGATGTTTGTACTTATATTATTTACGTTATAGTCGTCAATATTCTAAATCTATTCTGTGCGGTTAGTTTTTGCCTATACGAAATAAAAGGTATACATTTTAATGATATATTTCGGTATTAGATAAGTTTAAATTTCCCACCAAAAGCCTTCGATAGATCATTAGTCATCATAATTAGAGACTCATTCTGACTCGGGTGAATGGCTTAAACTATTTTTGAACGAAACGATTATATGTTCTTATACGTTTATCTCGTTTCTACTAATTCTAGAAGTTATGTCTACGTTATCAATTTTTTAAGTTAAATTTAACATACAGTATGTAGCCATGCTCGGTACATATCGGTGGTTGTAATCTGTGGAAGTTGCATATTTTGAAGTTTTTTGAACTTAGACATTTGACTAAAAACATTATGCCTTATTTTTCAATGTCCCTGAGGTGTTGGTTGTTTTTTGAGCAAAGTGTTTGCGTTAATTTATGTCGAATTTTCCTCGAGGGAGAAAATTGGCCGTTTTGCCCAAGAGAATTATTTGTTTCAATACCTAAACATCGATTTGCGTAGAGTTCACCTTTGTACCAAATGCGATGACCTTTAATAGATTTTAAATAAAACTTAACGGCCACGAAAGTTTTTTCCGTTTTGCTGTGCTCGGCTTTGGTTTGATAAAATTTTCAGCAGTAGCGTTGGAACGACGCATCGGAGATAAACCCCGCCCGTGCTATCGTTAATTTAGGAAACTAGAGCTTCCTCCTAAACTTCCCTTTCAAATATTTTATAAAAGCAACTTGAAAAATAAAGTGTCTATGTTGGTTTTATACGTTTTGGCGTACGCCAAAATCGTTTATTCTTAATTAAACGTTTCTATTATCGGCTTATCTTTCACGTACAACTAAAACTCGATTGGACTTTAAGGTTCTTTCATGGTGGTGAGCTCCTAATCGATATCAACGCTTTTGTAGCCTATGCAATTCGAGGTCGTACGTAGCGAGGACGCCCACGAAATGCTCTCGTCGCTCGACGGCGTCAAAAATTTCCATCAATCTAATTCGAAATATTCTTTTCGAGTCAAAATTTGCTCCCATTTCATATTGGCCGCTAAACTGTTTAGGTGTTTAAATTGGAAAGTTTTTCTAAACGAAACCGTTCAAGTTTCGAGTCAGGACTCGGAATTCCAGATAAATAATTTTAAACGAAAACAAACCGCCCTATAACTCGAATGATTTGGTAAATTGGAGTTGTTGTAAACATGTGTGACGGCGTTCTTGTTAGAGCAAAATAATAAAAAAGCTTTTTATATTCCCTTTGGTTGGAGAGTGTACTGGGAACGCATCAAGTTACGATATCGACCATTATTATCGGAGCTTTCGTTGGGGAGAGAGGCGACTTGATGAAATAATCGTTACTTCGTGTGTCGAGTGTAAGTAACGGAACTCGAGAATTACTCAAACACAAGGACGAGCTAACCTCGAGCAAGCCTCAGACACTTTTTTACCACACGTCGTGCTGCTCGAAAGCGTCGTTTTTATTTTTTTCCAATAATCCATTTTATATTGTTTTTTTATTTAATTTTGGGATTAATTTGCTTAACGTTAGGACTCGACCTTTTCGAAATACTTTGGTCTTGGTCTTTCGTGTTCGTGTTCTTAAAGAGCATAGACGTTCCTTTAATCTTCAACATTTGGTTCATTTCTCCCTCGGCGTTGCTTGCCGAATTATTGATTTACAACCCTATTTTCCCCGGGATCTTTTTCATCATCTTCGTCTTTCACATCGACGTTCTAAAGCACTCGCTATTTTTTAATTGTCCATTTATTTATATGGTCAAAGTGGCAATTATTCTTAATACGATCATGTTACGAGAAATCTTTCCTATACGTCACATTGAGTAAAATCCTCTTTGTCGTTTATTCCTACAAGCTTTAATCCGTACCCACTCCGCTTTTCTCTAGATAAATTGTTTGTAATTTATTTAAATAAATTGTTGATTGTTAATTTTTTCGACTCTTGTACTTGATTCATTTTTTTGTACGTTTGCCAGTTTTGTATGCCAACATCCCAACATATTTCTCCGATGTAAATTTTTCGCTTGGTGCTTATCGACCAACGTTTTCTCTACAGCTCAACCTTTACCTAAATAAAATTATTTTTTCCTGCAGTCCCATGCGGGCCAAGTCGATACGTGTTTTCGAGTTGTCGAGTGTCGACACTTTGTTATTGTAAAGAGGAAAAAAAGAGTTGTAATTCCGCAAACACTTTTTAAATCTTTTTTTGGCAAAGTAATAATTTTATAACGACCGTACTATCGATCTTTGGTCATCCCAAAAAGATCACGTGGTTGAACGATAAGTTTTTGTAAGGAGAGGGATCGATCACCTTTCAAATTGCCCCCAGTATCGTATAACAAAAGGCTAGAAATCCCTTTTGATGAAAATTGCATGCAATAACATGTCTTGGTTCGTGTTATTAGTTAACAAAAATTGATTTTGAGATTACGACGTATTACATTTTTGTTTCGCGTTACATAACGAATAAGGAGGAAATCGATGAATTCTATAAATAGTGGTTGATGAAAAAATATTTCTATTTTGCATCTATATTTTTCTTGGGGAAGCTATTTTTATGTATCGAGCAAGTACTACGTTATGATGTCATCTCTATTCTCCAAAAGGTAACCTTCGTTGTCTATGTGTAGAACATTTTGTTGAAGAGTCGAAGGCGGTTAGATCGTGACGATACGCTATTGAAACCAAGAGAAACGAGTTTTTCTGCAACCTTTCGAGTATTCCGTCGAATCGTTTACCTGGGATAATCCAACGTAGTTCGTTACTATGCACCAATAACGTTGATAAAACGCATTCGAGTTAGTAATTGGGACGTCGTTAAACATTCCTAATTTTGTCCGATTTGAAATCGAATTATGATACCTAGTTGAGGCAAAATTAGTATTTGCTAAGAATAGAAGCGCGGTTTGAAATATCAACCCTATATTAAAACAAGGAAGCAAAGGAGTAGGAAAGAAAGGAGACGTCGAGCTCGAGGTTAAAATTTTGCTTGCTAACCAGCTGCCTGCCTGACTCCCATACCGAGATGCCGCTTTCGACCGAGCCGTAACGATTGGTATCCGCCCTAACCGTTCGAATGTTTGTGTGCCAAATCTCATTCCAACCAACTCTCTTTTTCTCCTTTTTTATACCTGGCAGAAATTGAATTTTAGTGGTATAATGTCGCTAGATTTTCTTTCTTTCAATTAGTGGCAAAAGTAGTACATTAATTTTGATTTTATTAAAACGTTTTTTATTTTATCGTGGATGTAGGAGGAACTTGCTTACCCTCGTCGATTTATATCTATGGCTGTGAGGTGAGGAAGGTACACAGGCTCTGTGTCCCCTCGTAACTGTATCCTTGAACTCGATGTAGGTTGTTGTAATAAACACCCTCTCCGGAACAAAAATTTCAGGCTATTTGGATGTGAGTGGATATGAAGGAGAGTAACTATTTTAGTTTCAGTAAACCACATAAGGAGATTCCATCAGTTGGTACGTATTTCTAGGACGTACGAAGAAAGTTGTTTTTGTGTTATAAGCTTCGAATCGAATCCTACATTCCCATTTTTAAAAGACTCCATCTCTCTCGTGTGTTTTAATGAAATATGATGGTTTTTCGTTGCACGTATTAAATAAAGTAAAATTTATTGGTCCAATTAATTCTTGAAAGTACTTTGTATTTTTAAACCCTTAATGGTGACGTTAGCACTAACCACGTGTAGTTTTCCATTCCTCGAGAGACACTTAACGCAATGAACCCTGTGAAAATCAGCAGTTCTCAATATTTTTATATTTTCCTTCTCGGCTTTTATAAAAAGTACAATGTTTGAATAGTTTTTACATAAGTTGTACCGGTACCATATAAATCTCATATTGGTATTTTGTTCTTTAACTTGTTATACAATTCTCTAGTACTCTATTGATTTAAAACTTAAAAGCTTATGTATTTGTATATTTTAAAGTAATAAACAGCTAAAATATAAAACTAGGAAAATTAATGTAAGTGAGTATAAGGCATAACACTATAGTAGGGGCGAATAACCGAAAAACAGCGTTTTTAGAAAATCTTGGGAATAGCAATAGCAATTGTTTTTCACCAATCGCATTATTTTGAGACCCTAATTATGGAAGAGATTTTTCCAGATCAGAGGCGTGCGGGAACAGAGTCAAAATTCTCTTTGTTTTTAGCAAAATTGCTTATTTTGACAATATCTTCCATCACATTGAAAAGAGCAAAGAAAAACGGGGATAGAACAGTTGGACCAAAGAACCGCCTTGAAAAAATTCCCGTTGGTTTCTCTATTTATTATCTTCTATCTTTTTAAACTTATATTAGCTCCTTTTAACTTTTTAGAAATAATATAGGTTAATTGAACTAAAAGTGATATTACATATTATTATTTATAATGAAGTAGTATTTTAAGAAATTTTTGCAAGAGAAATTTAAATTTGGCCCAACTACAACAACAATTTGGTCGGATTAAAACGGTATTAAAAATTTGGCTCAACTAGAAGTTAAGATGATACGGTCCGGATACGATCTTTCTTCTCGTTTAAATATAAATAATAAGTTCCAAGAACTTTTTATGGTATGGCTTTCCATGGCATTAAAAGAGGGATTCTTATAGTAAAAAATAGTTGCAATAAAGCACTTTCTTCTCTAATTTGTATCGTTAGTCGATCGAGAAGGCGTGAAATATTTTTAAGATGTATGTATTATCCATTCACTCTTTATTTGCGCTATGGTTGGCCATGTTAGGGTGACAGATTCCACCTGGTATAAATTTGAAAAAAATTGGTTAGGTTATGTATTGTAGAGTAGTGACTTTTATCAATTGTGTTAATAGTTGGTCTGTCATTTTTGCAAAACAAAATGCAAACCAAAAAATAAAAGTTCATGGCCAACCATAGCGCAAATAAAGAGTGAATGGATTATATGTTCGCTGTTCAGGTATTTAAAAGAAAGGGTCAAGGGTGTGATTAACGGAGGAAATTGCTGTTTAGTTGCGCATGGGAGTAGTTTATGCAAGAATAATGTTATACAGTAAGTGCCCTTACAAACTGCCTACCTAAATATCGCAAAAACTGTATACCAAATTAAACCGCTGTTGCAGGATTGGGACTGGGAAAAATTATTGATAGTTGATCGATTTACCAAACAGCGATATCTGTACTATAGAATATCGATAACTTTTCTTTTTCTTCTTAAAATGTTCTCTTGGCATGTTTCCTTTACGACCTCCTTACGTTCGTCCAACGGCCATTTTTTAAGTATAAAACGAGCGATGGCATCAATTTTGTAAGACCTTGGCTCAAAGTTTCAATAAGCTTAATGCCCGCAGTTTGTTTTCTATGTTTCTATTGCATTTCTACGCACGATTTTGACATATCAAATGGTGCTTCTGAGTTTGTTCGTAAGCCCGCACTTCTATTTTGAGATTTTAAATTACTCTCTGTGCTTTTTTAACGTATGTGATAAGAAAATTTCTTTCTGAATAAGACACCGTGAGTGTATTTTTTGAAATTTGTAATTTTTGAGATTGATATTGGCCAAGACTCTCGTAAACGGTAAGTCGTGTGATTTTGAGTGCTAGTTTTTAACGGGACACACTGTAATAAAAGATGCTATATGAATTGTTTAAATTATTGTAGAGTGATTGACCGATCTAAACGACCTGCGCAGAAAGCAAAATTGTGTACTACCCCATAACCAAGATTACTTAATACGTGAAAACGATTGTGAAAATAATGTTTTGGCGTCTTTTTCTACAGCTTTCTCACTTCCTCTTCTGCACATTAATGGTCGTTAAGATCTGGAAATTGCTCTACAATGCCGTGGATAAAAATACCGTGTTACTGTCAGGAAGGAGTGTTAACAACTGTTGCCTTAATTGGCGTTCACAGATCAGCGACCGTCACGTCCGACACTAAAATGAACTTATCATACTGCGCTAAAAATAGGGGAATAGTCTACATACAACTATGTACAGTCAGCCTCATAATTAATGGCCACCTTGGGTATACGTTTAGAACAAATTGTGGATGTAACCATCATAACATCCCATACTTAAATTGAGGGGTAACTTTATTTTGCCAATAAGTAGTAAATCAACAACCTCTCCTTCCGTCCTTTTATCGTTGTTGGATAATAAGTGCAATACAAAGAATTAACTTTTAGACCTTTTGATCAATTCACGTTTTTGTAAGTACCTATCCAGTGATATTTTTCCAGAAACGGAAGTACCTTTAAAATCTAATGTTCTTCTTTGAAAGATTAGCCCGGGGGGTCGGATTTACCCCAGTTTACAGTGCGCTGCCATTACAGTTATTCAGATAAAAAAGCATCTGGTCACATTGAGGCTAATAAGTATCTTTGATACAAGATACATGTTAATTCAAATTCAGTATCTGTGATACAAGATACTTCCACCTCATATCATAGATAGTATCATAGATACAAGATACAAAAGTATTAAATATACATGTATCATTGAAACTGCCCAACTCTGACTATGTACTACATAAATCATAGATGACTCGTCAGCCATATTGGTTCGAAATTTAAATTCTCTATCTCTGTCTACAAGTTAAAAATATATACAGAGCGTCGTCTGCGTTGATCTGTCGTAGTTTTTCGCTACTATCAAGTCATACCAATCCAGTAAACTGCAACTAGAGGCGCTAGTGCATCAGGGAACAATGGAAACTGTAATAACATGTTTTACACTGGAGTAATGTCATCATACTGTCACTGTCTATTTGACAACAACAAAATTAAAGCTACATTCAGAAAACAGCGACTGTACTCCCTCCTCTCATAGAGTACGAGATGTATTTAACTGTGCTGTGATTGGTGTCCCAAATGTCAATATGAAATTTGCACCAGTCACAACAAAATGTCTAATTGACTATCGGTAAAATAAATTCCTATGTTCCCTTAAGTGGAGCCATCTACCTTATTTTCACAGCATATCTCATCGCACGATTTTGAGTGATTGGTATGACTTGATAGTAGCGTAAAACTACAATAGATCAACGCAGACGACGATACAGAGATAGAGAATGCTCGATTTGGTAACTGTTTTATTGGTTTTATACCAATGTCACTTTGACGTTCGAACCAAAATGGCCGAAGAATCAGCTGTTTTTATATTGAGTCCACTAAAGCTTAAGGTAGTTGCATACTAAAATCAAAATAGACAGTTTTGAATAAAATTAAGCAGAGACGTAGATAAAAGCATTTTACACTTAAATTTTAAATTTAAACAAAATCGTCCGTTTAGTTTCAGAGTAATCAGTTCTTAAAGTTGGACCCTTATACACAGGTGAGATAGGACAAACGCTCAAACTCGGCCTATATTTCGCTCCTAATTCTATCACAATAGACAGTTTTGTTTCAAAAACTAATAAATTTAAATTTGTATGAAAATGTCAGCAGCTAAAATCTAACGGCAACGCTGCATAATTTGAAGTGACGCGAATATTTAAATTTTTAAAAAAGGTTAATAATTATGAAATTTTCATTGGCCAAATTCGGTTTTTGACAGTCAATGACAGTTATTATCCGTCATTATTTCATGCAGTGATTTCAGACCTTCTTTCTCTATGTCACTCGTACCTTAATTCGAGCAAGTAACCGCTAGATTTCGCGCCTATCAGTATGCAACTACCTTAATTCTCAGCTATCCGAAACCGTCGTATACGACGATACGAAAGTTTTCCTATTGGTGGAATTTCGAAATTCCAGCCCGTGGCTTGAAACCGAATTGAAAGTACAGTCAGCACCACAATTATTGGTCACCCTGGCGTAACACCAGGGTGGTTATTAGCCAACAACAACAAAAGGACAGAAAGGGAGGTTGTTGGTTTACTTTTTGTTGGCAAAGTAAAGTTATCCCTCAAGCTAAGTAGAAGGTGTTATGATGGTTTCATCCACAATTCGTGCTAAAATTATAGCAGGGTGGCCAATAATTGTGTGACTGACTGTACAAGTCGCTTGAGAAATCTTCGAGATAAATGGACTGAAAGTTTCGGTTCAAGTCGCTTGACTAGTGGGTTGGAATTTTGAACCCGATTGAAATTGTCGAGATAAACGCAAAGCAGGTTTGAAATCGTCACGGTTTCGAGCAAGTTTCTAGATAGAATGTAAACGATCGTTTACATTCGTGTTTAATTTTAGAGTATTTTTAAAATTAACGAATTTTGACGACATTCCAATTTCAAGTCGATTTAGTATTGTTCATTGACGAACGAAGCGTACGAAAACAAAAAATTTGAAACGTCTTTACAGTGTTGATGTCCCTGCGACTGCCTTTTTGGCAAAAAAGTAAGCTGTCCTTGAATGGTAGGCAATGGGGAATTAGACTGTCTTTTTTTTATTTTATTTTATGAAAATAGAGATAAAAAGAATACTTTTGGCTATTTTAATTTTTCTCGATCTTCAATATTAAGCCCAAAAATAATTCTTAAAAGTGCTTGTATGGAAAATCGTCGTTTTTATTCATGTTGCAACTGCGCCTACAAAGCGAGTGAGATATAATATAATCGAAACTAGTTAGACAGAGATAGACAATGTGGTCGTTTTTTTCAAAAATGTAATTAAAAGAGATGTGTAAAATCGAATTTTGTTATTTTCTTATTCAAGTTGTCAGAAAACTGACGAAAGTCATAACATAGGTTATGATTTTTCTGACAGTTTTCAGAAAAAATGCAGTTTTCCACTGATTTTTCGAATTTGATTATAAAGAGACATGTAAAACCGTATTTTTTATTAAAAGTGTCAGAAAAATGATAACCTATAGCTCTGTTCGCTTGACTTGCACTAGTTGCTCGGAGCAGTCCGTAAACCAATGACTGTAGACTTCATTCTGTATTCTTTAATCTCTGGTTCACTAACTGTTCGGAGTAACTATAGTTGAGTTTCACAAATGTAGACAGTTATGTCATTTATAGAATAAAGACGAGATTACATCGAGATTTTTCGGTACAGCATTATGAACAATCGTTCGTACTCGGATCCACTTCTACTACTAAGCTTCTGTCAGCTTCTGTCAAATTATAGTAAAGTACGTTATTCTATTAAAGCGGCACGTGTTTTCTGCATCTATCTCAATAGAAGCCGCGCTATAGCTAGCTAAATTTTGTGAACACATATTAGGATGAGTCACTATCTCGAATTGTGAGATTGAAGTATAGTGCAAGTCAAGCGAACAGAGCTAGTGTAACACGACAACTTGAATAAAAAAAATAACAAAATTCGATTTTACACATCTCTTTTAATTACATTTTTGAAAAAAACTACCATATTGCCTATCTCTGTCTAACTACTTTCGATTGTATTATATCTCACTCGCTTTGTAGGCGCAGTTGCAACATGAATAAAAACGACGATTTTCCATACAAGCACTTTTAAAAATTATTTCTGAGCTTAATTTACGAGTTATAGAAAAATTAAAAAAACAAAATTAATCGCTTTTATATACTTGCTCTATACATTGGTATTGTCAAAAATTAAAAATTCAGATAGGTACAGTCTAATTCCCCATTATACCGAAATTAGTCGAAATACGGGCTAAACTGTAATTCTGAAAAAGTATGAAAACTTTTTGACGATTTTTTTACAAAAATGTAAAATATGAACATGGTTGTAGTGCGGTACAGCGGTATTTTCATTCTTTCACTTGATGATACGCTTCACAAGCATGACACTTGTCAGCTATTTTCATTTCATTTTTGAAAAGCTAAGTATTAATAATTTTTAATAAAAGCCTTGTACCGCACTATAATACACCTTGCACTTTAGTTTGCAAAAAAAAAATTTGAAAACGGTGACAAATTATGGCGGAATTTAAGGTGGCCGAACCCATTAAAATTACTAGCAGCGCTAACCCCCTTAACTCGTAACGAAATAAACGAGTTTCAAAAATCCTATTTT
This sequence comes from Malthinus seriepunctatus, assembly GCA_963924605.1. Lineage (NCBI taxonomy): Eukaryota > Metazoa > Arthropoda > Insecta > Coleoptera > Cantharidae > Malthinus > Malthinus seriepunctatus. The sequence continues at coordinate 51,669,338 of OZ004602.1, forward strand.
CAAGCGACTTGTACTTTCAATCCAGTTTCAAGCCACGAGCTAAGTGGGCTCATTGTAGCTATAGGAAAAAGCTGACGTCAACGTTTATCGCAGTATGATCGGCGGATTTTAGTGTCGCAGGCCACAGCAGCCTATCTGTTAAACGAGCCTTTATTGAAGAAAGTGTAACGGAAATAGCCATTTTTAAGCCCCCCCCCCATCACGGTCACATATCTTTGGCTCTTTCTCGATTAATTGCACTGTATCCAGCACATTACTTGTTTTTATGAAAAAAGTTTTATTGAAATGTTATTCAGCGCCAATTTCTTGTATACCTAAAATCATTTTTTAGGTATTTTTTAGCCTTCAGTGATTTCATCGAATTTTATAAAATAAAAGCGATTTTTCCAATTGTATTGCCGAACTGAAGAGCTTTCCTTCTAAAAATGTACAATGTTTCATTTGCATAAAATTTGATGTACCTACCTACAGGCGAGAATTAACAAGAGGAACATTTTGTCCATGTTGATGTGGTGCAGCGTACATTGTGTAGGTTTAAGAATGTTTTCGTCGTTGAACTCTGCATGGATTGTGAGCCGTAGACGGTTCAACCCTTCTTAATCCGGCACCGAATGTGTCGTTTCACTGTACTTTTGTACATTTTTTATATCAAAGTCATTCTTACTAAACTGTATTGTATTGTATATTTTTAAATATTTAAATAATTCCTTGTGCTTAGTGCTAAGTAAGAAATAAAAGGGTTTTTCATAAAATTATTGCTAATTAGGTAATACAATACGTAATTCGTCTGCCTAATTTATCGATTTAGTATAATCATTTTTTTGACGTAATTTTATTTTAAGTAATTAACCGAGTACATTGTACCTAATTCAATAGCGAATATCCTGTAGTAGGTACCTACCTATCGATCTAAAAGGCTATAGAAATATTCTACCCAGTCATATTCTATAGTGATATATTTTGATGTTAAATTGCTATAGCATAAAATTTAAATGTCAACAATGATCAAATTTGAAAATTTTATTAATCATTAATTATAATGCAATTTATTGTACAAGTACAATAGAAAATAGGAACAAATGACACGAGTAATATTCGTATTATAATAAAGACAACAAAAACTATACTTAGGTAGTTGGAATTTTCATTCTTCGATTCCGAATATACACTATATTTTAACTTTAACGTTTTTATTTTCCAGAATGACAATCCCTTATTTCCAAATTCCCACGACAATGATTCTGGATATTATAAAGAAGACAAAGACAACAATGAATCTGAAATGTGTGCTCAGCTTCAAAAAGCAATTAAAGACTCATTACGCACAAGTAAAATTCAAGAAAATCATTTAGAACAAGGCAAACTAAGTAACGGTCACATGGAATTACAAGATGAAGATTCACAAACGAGCAGCAAACTTAAAGAACAAAATAGCGAAAGTCCGTACTCGTTATATCAAAATGCAGAATCTCAAAGCGATATGGAATTGTGCGATTCGGATACCGAATATTTACCCAAAATAATCGTCACTTCCATATCTTTAAAAAGACGACGTGTCGACGAAGACGAAGAAGAACGTGTAGTCAAAAAGCGCCGTTTTGTGGGACCACAATCGCGGGTGCAACAACGCAAAAATCGTTATTTAAGATCTTTATACGAACGAAAATTCGGCAAAAAGTTAGTCATCCGACACAACCCATTGACACTATTGCGATGCGCTCTTAACACGATAAATAAAACAAATGTACCTGATTACGAGTGTAAACATTTCGAAACGGTAGAAATAAATAATATCACCGACGAGGATCTTAAAGATCTAAACGAATCTCGAGACTTCTTCTTAGAAGACGAAAATATTTGTAATCATTGCGATAAAGTGTTTTTCGACTCGTCCGCCTTAGCTACACACGAATGTAATCATATGTACGTAGTTCTCGGAGAAAAAGTGGATAATTCCAAAACGTGGAGCGACCGAGGCGTCGAATCGTCCCTTCGTAATAAATGGTGGACTCGAATAATGAAAGAAAAACGTTTGAGCCATTTCGGAAAGTTTAGAGAGAAAATTGTGAGTAATTTTGACGACAGTACAGGCCGAGTTAACGTACTTAATCCCGACGAAGTTGAATTTAAAGAACCCGAACAATTGCCTAATAATGCTTTACCATTTTTAGCTAAAGACGACGGTAGCTTTTTGAAAGGCGAAGTTGTTTTAATCGATACACAAGCAACAATAAACGGTATATTATTATCGGATCTCCCTAAAGACGGTCGCAGGACTTTATATAAATCGGTAACGGTAAATGGCGTAAAAAGAAAATTTTGTCCTTTGTGTCGATATACTTTTAAAGATAATTGGGCCATCGAATCGCATTATTTTTCAACCGCTTGTCATTATACGTGTCGATTTTGCGGCGTAAGATTTAATAAACAACGGACAGAATTTGATGCGCACATAAAGAATCACATTATGTGTGGAGATACACACACAACAAATATATTTGCTTCGAGAAAATTCCAAACTACGCCAAAAATAATAAACGCTAGTCATGTCAAAGATAGACCTCCTCCGATACCCCGTCAAGCGGCTGTCCCTAAAATTAAACCTATCAAAATGAAAAATTTATTAGAAAAACAACAAACTCCCTCGTTTCATATTAAACAAGAAATCGAAGACGATTCTTATGGGGATGTTATGAAAAGCGACGGATCTCAAAACCAAGCCTACTTTTGTAGAAAGTGTTATCAGGTGTTTCATAAGTTGGACGAATTTAATGTGCACAATATTAACTGCAACGGTACGGCGTATTCAAATCCAAACCACACAGTACTCACACCTTACCAACCGCATACTATTATTAATAGTAATAATAAATATCATTCCAATCGACAAGGTGAGTTTTTAGTTTACAACTTGAATAATTTGCTATTTAGTTTACTAGACCATGAACGCACGCTACCTTCGCTATGTCTCTTTATGCCTCTTCTATCTATGGATATCATCTGTCATCTCATTGTATGTGCAAGTTTTATCTGTCAGTCTCATTTGTCAATCTCATCTGTCACCTCATCCTATCCGTCACTCATCCTATCTGTCAAACTCTTCTATGAGATGAGACGACTTATGAAATGACAGATTTAGCGACGGGTTTGATGACAGAAGGAATGACAGATGAAATTACATATGTGATGCAGACATACAAAATGACATATGGCATGACAGATGTTCCTCTCCCCTTATAATGACATATTAACATTTAACATATAGTAACTATGGTGACAGATTTCCTTTAATCCCCTTCTCTCTAAATCAATCTCTAAAATGACAGATGGAATGATAGATAAAAGAGAACTCCACTTGACATACAAAATGACAGATAAAATTGACATATGGTGACAGATGACGACATCGATATATGGTAAAGACCACTCCCCATTTCTCTAAACCAATCCCCATCCTACTGCTCTATCTCAATCTCTTTTTTTTTATATCTCTGTCTCTTTCGGACCTTACTGCGCATTTCTAATGATCCGTGTATTTTTGATTGTGCGGATTAAGGGCTTTTCGCTAAAGTTTGTGTTTATTTTAGAACCAGAAAAGTTTTCGCCTGCCGGTAGACCGATGAGAAATTGCGTTAAAGAAATCGGCACATACGCAGACGACATGATACAAGAAGACGTCGATTACACTCCATTTAGAAAATTAAATCACGGCAAATCTGCTAGAGGTTACGAGTGCGCCTTGTGCAGTTCCTGTTTTCCTACGGTCCATTCGCGCAACAGTCACATGCGAATTCACAAATCGGCTTTCCACGAATTATCTAACAGAAGCATAACAATAACCAAGAGCCAAAAATCACACATTGCCAAGAAAATGGCCGACATGATGGAAAGACACGATACGGTTTCATTTAACAGGTACGTTAATAATATCGCCATTAAACAAGAGCCCATGGAACCCATTGTAGAAATACACGAAACCGGTTCAAATAATTTCCCAAGTTCTATAGGTAGTGTTAGTATAACTCCGATTCCTAACGCATCGCAACGCGCCTCTTTAGATCCAAATATTATGCGGCTGGTACAAAATAATCCAAATATTACAATTAAAAGTATGGGCGATCCCAATTACAATAATCACAATCGCTCCATACCGAGTCCATCTAATTTAGACGGCGATGGAAAATGTTACCGCTGTTTAAGTTGTTCTAAACCTTTCGCCAATAAATCGAATTTATATTTTCACAAGAAAAATCAGTGTAGCGGTTCTAAATATCCCTGTCCGTTTTGTAAAAAGAGGTTTGGTACAGAAGCCGCATATAGTTCTCACATTTTTTATAATCATCCAGAATAAACAAGCCAATTATTATAAATGTTACAAAAGGAAGGAGGAAGCAAAAGAGTTTTTTATGTCGAATTTTCTTCCTTTACAATAATTTCTATTAGGTTAAAATATTTATCTGATTGTGAAATAAAACATCGAGGGCCGTGATTATAAACGACAAATAAAGTTTATCTCGAGAATAAAATTTATCTTTTTTAGACGTAGCAACGTTATAATGTCAAAGTTGGACGTTATATTTATATTCAAACTTCAAACTTTGACAATGGGCCCATTCACCGGACGTAGCGCAGACCCGTCGTCTGCGTTGATCTGTCGTAGTTTTCGCTACTATCAAGTCATACCAATCCAATAAATTGCAACTAGAGGCGCTAGTGCATCAGGGAACAATGGAAACTGTAATAACATGTTTTACACTGGAGTAATGTCATCATACTGTCACTGTCTATTTGACAACAACAAAATTAAAGCTACATTCAGAAAACAGCGACTGTACCCCCTCCTCTCATAGAGTACGAGATGTATTTAACTGTGCTGTGATTGGTGTCACAAATGTCAATATGAAATTTGCACCAGTCACAACAAAATGTCTAATTGACTATCGGTAAAATAAATTCCTATGTTCCCTTAAGTGGAGCCATCTACCTTATTTTCACAGCATATTTCATCGCACGATTTTGAGCGATTGGTATGACTTGATAGTAGCGAAAACTACGACAGATCAACGCAGACGACGCGTATACCGATCCAGCTGCTACATTACTAGCGCTACATCGTCCGGTAATTTCGAATTTTATTTAAGTGTCATAGTGACAATCTAAAATTTACGAACAAGTAGCGCAAACGAAATGCGCTCGATAAAATGGCACACGTTCCCAAAGTAGCGGGTACGTCAGCGGGCGATTTGGTAACTGTTACGTCCGGTGAATCCGCCCATTGTAAGTTGTTACGTTGCCACGTCTAAAAAAGACAAATTTTATTCTCGAGATAAACTTTATTTGTCGTTTATAATCACGGCCCTGAATAGTTTAAATCGTCGAGAACGACGGATATTTATTAATTGATTTTAAATTTGAATCTTTAAAGTAAGGTGTCGCTAAATGTGATAGACTCTTAATTAAAAAAGGGAAGTTTTAAGCGCACCGGATAATTTACAATTCCTCATTATATAAATACGTATTCGTGAAAAAAATGGACTTTTTAGTGTAAATTTTTAAGTATATTTTAGAATAAGTATAATATTTTTAAGCTTAGTTTTAAACAAATTGATAGAATTAAAACGAAAAAGTGTTGTTTTCAAAAATGTAGAACTAGTTCCTAAATCTTTTTTATTTTTATTTTATTTATTCGACGAAAGCCCTTTACATTTTTTTAATTTTTTTGTTTTTATTATTTTATAGAGTAGCTTCTACCAATCTCAAATAAATTAATTTACGAAAACGAAGGTAAATTTGAATTTTATTCAGTTTTAAATGTGTACCATTCAAATGGTCTAGCGAGCATATTACTTTTTGTAAAAGCAATATCCACAAATGATATCACGGACAGTCATTGTAGGTTTAAAAAAATTAATTCCAAAAAAGCCGAAATTTAATGAAAAGACGTGTACAAGTGACACGATACCCGTCTTTCATAAATAACTCATATAGACGACTTTTCAGCAAATTTCAGCTTTTTTAAAATTAATTGTTTTTTACGCCGTATTTGAATCTATAATGATCGCTCGAACCGGTGATTAAAACTCGAATCAGTTTGAAAAGGTCGTCGATTATAGCACTAGAAACAAAAAATAAATGACGTAATTTACTTAAGTATATAAGTGACTCCCGACCTTCTCAAAATCGTTCAATTTTTGATTGCTCAAACACTTTTGTGTAAAAAAATTACGCGCGCTTATAAAATTGTAAATAAATCATGTTGGCCTTAGTTGACTTGTAACTTAATTTAAAGCCAATATACATGTCTTAACAATAATTATTGCAGAATAGATAGCAGTTGATGTAATTTATTTTTGTGTTTGGTTTTAAATAATTTACTAACGCTATAGTATTCTAAAATTATTCATCAATTGTTGTATATATTTTTATGTACACTGTAGTAGGTATGTACTAAAAAAATTGTAGAATAAATATTTAATAAAATTCTTAATAATTTGATATTTTGTCTTCTGTAACGTTTATTATTAAAGCGAATTTATTGCGAGGCCATTGCTAGTCTTACAGGCAAATACAAAAATTAACATCACCGCAATTAGTAATGTGAATCTTAAAATTTTTTTGCATATGTGCGATAATGAACATTTCCATTATCGTCTGTAGAGGACGAACTAAAGCTAACGGCACCGTTACTTCCACTAGAACTCGCCACCGATTGAATTCCACCACCTCCTCTAGTAACAAACTCTCTTTCAAAACCATTTTCGTCATCGGCAAATCGAGAATGAAGTACTTGTCTAAAAAATTATAATTAATACGTATTCGACGAGATCAGATTTTTTTTCCTATAATTATTCTTCATCATGAAGGTCAAATTGTTATAATTTTCAAGTTCGTACTACTTATAATTGAAATCTTGTTTACGTTACAACAAATATGAATTACTCATCAAATAATAGCAATAATTAATTTTTTATTTCGTGTCGATTTTAGTTGTCAAGTCCGAGTTTGGACTTGACGCTTGACCGAATAATGATGCCCAATTATCAAAAAAATACTAACCCTTGTGCCCCTGGCCCTCCACTACTAAAACTACCAGAATACGACCTCGCATTTCCTCCATTTGGAAATCCACCTCCCCCATTTGCAAACCCACCTCCGCCGTTTACAAATCCTCCATTTCCATTAGCTGCAGCTTGAGCAGCTAAACTTTTGAACTGATTAAAGGTATCTTGAAAACCGGCATCTAGGAATTGAGCAATATTAGACGGATCTAAAAAGATTATGATTATAAAGTATTAATCGCTAAAATCAAATATTTGTAAATCAGTTGCCAATAGCGGATTTTGGCAACCTCTAATCCGAGCAAGAACTTGTAATACCGAGTCCCTCACCAGTGATAAATTGTGAACCCGTTTTGCTATCATAAAAATATATATAATAAAAATATTATTATAAATAAAAATATTGTTTACATTAAAAAATAAATTTGTTTCTTAAGCCACCGATAGGAAAACCTTAGACACTTTGTTGCGCTCAAGGAGCTAATTACTTTTTAAATTTAAATAACTGTATTCAAGTTGTATCATTGCTACAAACAATAATCAAGGTTCGCAAAGGTTATTAAACAATTACTTATTATAGACACTCGGTAAGAGTAATGATGTAAGCAAATTAAAAAAAAAAGTAGTAATATTTAAGCAAGTATTGATTTAGCTTGTAAAATTTATTATATTAATAATAAAAAAAATTATTTTAATCTTACCACCAAATCCCGCACCACCCCCGTATCCGGCTCCAGCTGCACTATAAGCGTCACGGCGGTAACGTGGAGGATTTAATTTAAAAACATAACTTTTGTGACCGTCTTCATCTATGGTGTAAAATGATTTTGGAATAAATTCGCCTGGAACTAGTAAAAATGTTATTGTCTAGTGATATGGATAAGGGATGAAAATGTATTTATCGTCATTAGGTGCACTTACGAGCAATAGTAAATCCGATCAAAGCAAAAAATAAACAACGCGTTAATTTCATTTTGTATAAACTGTTAGGTACGATGATTAATTAACGAATAATACTCAAATACCTCCCACTAGTAGTTTTATACCTATCTGGTTTGGTTTTGACGCGCAAATCTTTTACTTTTTCGTGTGGCAGGTAGGAACTTACGTGTCCCAACCATTCAGTACCTACACAACACAGAAAATACTTATATTTTTTAGTTGTTAAAAAACTTTATTAATTTTGCTCGATCAAAAATATTAATTAAGAATTATCGCTAAGCTTAAATCCCAAAAAAATCCGAAATGGACCGTTTTTTCGAAAAATAAAATAACTGATGTGTCTTAGAAAGGCAATTTCTTCAAAATTATTCGTCCAAATTTAAAAACCGATGCATCGTTGATAAAACCGACGGGTGTGAGCAATTTTTGGAAGTTAAATATGAAAAACGCTCTTGTTTCGTTTCTGATGGCTCACCTTATGTATATTTTTTAGAAACATCCGATCGAGAGACGAGAAATAAATTTAACGACTTTGTAGTTTAAAAAAATATGTCTTTATTAATTAAAAAATAAAGTCGGAGTTACAATTGTTACTACAATTAGATTAACTGAACTACAGCTGAATTATAACTGAAAAATAAAAGGTTAAACACTGGAATATATAGATTCTACATAATCTCATTTACTACCTTATTATGTAGTACAATATGAGTTAGTATCGTAATTAATAAAACAAAATAATGTGAGATTGCTTCAAGTGCAAATCTCACGAGAAAATAATTTGTACGTGCTTTTTACGTCTTTACATTATTTGTGAAAATAACAGAAAAGCCGAGAAAAGCACTTCACATAGTTTACAATTTCTTAATTTCTAAATAAAATTATAATAAAATTTGGATATCATAAATCGAGTTTACCTATAATATTTTTTTTTCGAAACGTTTAACAGTCTAATGCCGTTAGCGCCGCTTATATATTAACTGACAGATAGTTTATCTGGCGGATAAGTTATAAAAATATAGTTTATTTGCTATATAAACTAAAATCGGTGCAAAAGACCACAAGTACCTTTGTTGAAAATTTATCCGTCAATTATTTGATTTGTCGTACAGTTAGATGGAGATTCCCATTCCAGAATTCAACAACAGGGACCTAGCGGCTGCTGTGGTTGAGTTGCCAGTGGAGTTAGGCAAGAGGCGTATCATAATAGCCTCGACCTACTTTCCTGGGGACGAAGCCCAGGCACCACCAGAGGGAGTACACCGCCTCATAATCTAGTGTCAGAAGGAAAACAAACACTTAATTCTGGGCTGCGATGTCAATGCACACCATGTAATCTGGGGCAGCACGGACACTAACAATAGAGGTAAGGACTTACTCGATTATATTTGCTCTAGTAATCTAGACATTTTAAACGAAGGTAACAAACCCACCTTTATAAACGCGATTCGCCAAGAAGTTCTTGACCTCACCCTGGCCACTCCGTTTGTAAGCCAAAGTCTCAAAAACGGGAGAACGATGGAGGAGTCATTATTCTCTCATCACGCCTCTATAACATTTGATATAGAGAGTGCAAAAGTAGATAATAGTGAAATGCGGAGTGCCTAAAAAGACCTAAAAAAAGGCCCTAGAACCGATCTAGAAGGTTTCCAATATGAAGTAGCAACTACAGAAGACAACTCCTGACCTACTCTCATCGGCCAATTCTTCCACCGTTTTTTAAGCTATTGCGGACTATTGTTTATTGCTATTTATTACTTTTTACTTTACCGTTTAAAGCCTTTAAAACTTGTTAGACATGTAGTCTAAATGCTTAAATTGATATAAAAGTGTTTGGAGGAAGCGTGGTCCGTATAGTAAAAATTGTGCATTAATTGTGCCGGTGAGTGTATTTATCTGGTGGAGAAGTAACCCAATTTTTTTTTGTAATTTGTAATAAAATGTGAAATATATAACAAGGTTCCCAAGATATTTGCAAAAGGTCGCTGCGCATCCCCCTTCCTGGGCCCTAGACCGACAGCTTCACCTTCACGTGCCCTCCAAAACACCGTTCGATGGTAATTTTCTTAATACTTGGATGATCCATTTCGTACGGTCCGAATTAAGAATTAAATTAACTATTTAACGCTACTCATCGGGATTTTAGATTCGATCAAATCGATGTTTCAAAATTTCCAAAAACTTGGCCTTCATTTTCTGTATTTCTAAATTTTTTTAGAGAAGGATATTTGAAGATTACGAATATTCTGCTTATTATTTAGGTACTTAACCTACAGAAGTACGATGTACAATTATTGATGTCTTTTTTATATCGGTATAATACAAAAACACATTACACAACTTATTATTTGTTTAATGTCGAGGTACTTTTATAAGTTTGGTTTTTCCTAAGTATCTCTACTCGGAAAAGAAAAAAAGGATCCAAATTTAATACTTTGATTGTTTATTATTACAAGTATGTACTTAGTACGTACTCATGATAATTAATAAAAAAACGAATATCTTTACAACTTAGTTACTCTATTTAGCCCACTCTGTACCTAGCTAAGTTGTTTTTAGTTTTATAAAACTAATTGTAAGTTTTAACTAACAGTATGAAACCTCGGTCCCAACAAGTATATGCGCCCAAGACTGTGTTTAGCCATTATACGGAAGTTAGATAGAGATCAAACTGTTTAAATGGGACCCCCTGTATTATAGCATATTTGGATCCTCCTTTTTTTCATTTCAAGTTCAATTTGTGCGCGGTTTCTTTCACATCAGCTACCTACCTACATGGCAATTTTATAATTAAAGAGTTAAAAAGCAACATTCACGTGGCATCGTTTAATAAAAAAAAATACATTTATGACCAACATGTTACAAAGGTATTTTAGCAGTGTCAAACTATCCGCAACATACACAAATTCCAAACTAATAACTCTTATATTAAATATAACGAGCATTATATACATTTTTAATTTCGATCCATACAACAACAAAGAAATTTTTGAACGGCCGTCTTTATACAAGGCTATAATGTAACCTTCACACTATTGAACGATAATATCAAATCAACGATGGTAACATGCAGTTAGATAAGATTGCTTTTTACACTACTTTTTATCAAAGTAAACGATAAAATGTTTTAAAACAAACTGCGTTGTGCTTGAATTGTTTGTAAATTCAATATGTATAAATATCGCTATTAAAATTGATTAACTGTAACAAATTTACACCATTATAAAAGCAATATTTAAAAAACAAACTAAGAAAAGAAATGGTGTACATTAACGCCTCCATTTTTGTCATAATAATTTGATTACAATGATAGATATTTCGGTTTAATTAGCTGCAGAATTAAAATCAGTTGAGATGCGAAATTTTTAATCGAGAAAGACAAAAAGAGTTTTCAAGTTATTATTTAGCTTTTTGAGCACGACTCCTTAAATTTTTATTTGTATTTTGATCAACTTCCGGTAAATCTGATTCTTCGGCGGCAGTTCTTTTAGCTACAAAGAAAATCACGCTAGAAACAAGATAAAAGAAAAAAAAGTTCAGAGTGAAGTTTACTTACATTTCTTGTATTTATCTTTTTTCTGTGGTTTGGTACGTTGAACTGTCGAGAAAGTTTTACTTTCACGTACTCGCGCTACTTCTTGACTAATGAAGTTAAATGTGTGATAACTATAAAAAGTAAGTTGTAGTTTTGGTCTTTTTAATTCAAAGTAAATACTAACACTTGCAAAATTAAAATTCCACCGAGAACTGCTAAACGAATTGTGGGGGTGTTGTAATAACCGCTTTGAACATCTAATTCGTGTTGTTCTCCTAAAGCTAATCCGAACCAAAGTGTGACGACGGCAAGTACTACACTGCCTAAACGAGCTAATACCAAAACGATGCCAGATACGACTCTCGTAGCTAAAAATTACAAGTTAGACTGTTTTCAAACATAAAATAAGGTTTTTTTACCTTTAGTAAATTTCTCGTCTTTGTCAACAGTTTGAATGAGTAGCCCGATGTGGTGAATTAGTTCCGAAATATAATGCAAAACTAACAAACATACGAGTAAACGATTGAAGCTGTAAAACAGAAGTTAATTTTTTTTCCAATTTTAATAAAAAAGAACTTACTTCAAGAAATACGGAACGGCCGTTAAAGTAAGAGCTCCGAGACTATGCATCGCTTTGCTAAGATACTCTTCTCTTTTGGTGCGTTGGAAGTATAATTCAGGAATTTCGTGTAAATTATACGCGAGTTGTACTATGAGGAATAACTTTGTTAAAAATGTCAAAGGAGCGGGATAATCGCTCCACAATAAATTGATCTAAATTCAAAATTGGTTTAAAATCGATAAGCGTCGTTAAGTGTGGTAACTTACATCTGGAACATAGTGTTCTCTGAAAATAATAACGTCTAAACCCCAAATACTCGAAAGAGCATAGAAAAAGGCCAGCTGACCGCTACTAGTAAACACGGACAGTTTGGACTTGGACAAATGTAACTTCTTGGATACTTTCTAAAAATATGAAGGTTAGTTTTTGTGAAGGTTTTATATTATTAAGGCTTACATCTAATACGTATTCTTGAATAATAGCGTGGACTACGACGCAAATCAAACTGTAGAAGAAAACGGCGGCCCAATCCTTGGATCCAGACTGGTATAACGGTATTTCACCCGCTTCGGTTACATTGTGTTGGAGCGCTATGAAGATGGAAGCCATCGGTGATGTTACCTACAAAAATGTTGCATTAACCCGAGACCTAACCTACAACATATGTCGAGCGATATCTCCCAAAGTAGCCTAAATTGGAAGAATTTGGCACTCGAAATGGACTTACCTGTACCATAAGACCGATAACAAAGACCATCGCAATACAAGACACGATATCTGCATGATTTTGAATAATAAATTCGTGACTTAAAATAGGCGGATTCTTGTTGGAACTTTTTCTCACGGGTTTAACCATCGTCACTTTATTTTAATTAACTCTTAATGTTTAAGTCACAATTTGGTAAACTAAACGACACCAACGTGTGTGTATCGCTTAAGTCAATATGGAAAAAGAAGGCAACATTCCAGTTAGCCTAGTAAATAGCTTGTCAAACTGTAAACATGGCAAAACAACTGCCACGCAAAGGTACACGTATACAAACGTCACAATAACATCCTTCTGTGGATGTTTTCACTCCTTTGTGTAATCCTTTTTTTTATTTTAACTTTTCCTTTAGTATTATTTGTACAAAAATATTAATTATCAATAATAAACAAATTAGTACGTTTATTAAAAATTTACTAAAATGCGATACATTATCGATGCCAATTACTAAGTGAATATATTTTATGAACAGCCAAGAGTAACTAAACAGTATACTGCCACGAGACCCGCGTAATTCAAATTTTATAGAAGCGCGTTTTAATAATTCAAATTCAAAACGGCATTTTATAAAAAATTCTTGGAACGCTTAAAACTAACGATTTTTAACTGATATTAGAAATTCTCCTAATTCATTCTAAGTTGGCAGAAAAAAACTTGTTCCATTTTTTTTTCAACAGTTATTATAATCGAGAAAATTAAAAATTTTTTTTGCCCATTTCTCGACGTTTCAAGTCCAAAAGTGCAAAAATTTTTTTTTTGTTGAACTAAAATGTTCGGATGTATGTACAACACCCCCTCACCCCGTAATTATTATTATACCGGTATAATAGATTTTCAAAGTTTCGACAAATCATAACTCCGAATCCGCATCATACAAGTCTTTAAAAATTTAGATAGAGAATCACGTTGTCTAAAACATACAAATCTGTATAAATCGGCCGGACCAGTTTTTGAGAAAATCCATTTCATAATTTTGTCCTACTTTGGCCCCTTAAAGGTAGGTAATTTTGAAAATCAATTTATTTAGAACGAAAGCCCTATATTTTGGCTGTACAATGCTGTTTTGAAATTTTTGTAATAATAATAATTACCGGGCAAGTTATAAGTCAAAAACCACAAAATGGGACAATCGTTCTATTGGCTGCTATTTTGAATAAAAAAATTTGAATTTTTTTTTAGTTGGGCTCACATGTACTATCTTATAGCCAAGTAGAAACGAATTTGGCCCAAACTTGCAAATATGCGCCCAAAATAACCACCTTATTTTTGCACACCCTGTATAGATTGCTTATAAAAGCTTATTGCGTCGAAGAAATAATTTTAATGTACATATAATTTTTATTAAACGGACGGTAGGAATCTCTTTACTTTGAGGTGTAAAAAATCAAAAAACTGTAGCTAATTAACACTTTCCGCTAGTTACAGAAACAACAAAAATATATTGTACGAAAGAAATAATTACAATAAATATATCGATTTGAATATACAAAATTACAATTTTTTTAATACAGCGTAATCGCAATTAATATATAATAATTACATAAATTACGAGATGCTCTTATAATTATTATTATAGAAAAGTAATTTACTTATCGATAAAAGGCATACATAAAAACCTATTTAGTAATTCTTTGATATCGTTACACAAATAATGGCAATAACCAAAGTCAATTAACTTATCAAATAAATTATAACGTTGCGACTCGCTCATAGGTCCGACTAAAGCATAAGCGACAGTTTCGATTCTTAAAATATTAGTACCCGATTCGACGGACCAACGATAAATATTAGAAGCAGTTTTTGGCGAAAATTTGAAATACTGAACACACGACGTAAGATAAACACATAATTGTTCCAACAAAAAACGATCGGCTAATGTAATCGCTTCTAAAACTATATCTAACTCGACATTCAATTTTACGACACTTTTACAATCGACGTCTTGTTGCAAGAGTAACAAAACGAGTTTAAAAGGCTTACTAGACACGTTACACAATTGAATTTCTTCTTCTCGAGATTCTTTAAATTTGCCAAATAAAAGTTGATTAAAAAAATCCGATTTTTTACTTAAAAAATCTCTTTCGCTTTCGACGAGCGTACCGTCGTCCAATTTAAAGTAAACCGCACGTATTCCGTTTTGATTCGACTTATAATTATCAAAATCGGTTACGACTCGGTTTAATAAATCACGGCCAAGTTCAGAATGACTGCTAGGATCTTTTATCTTAAGTTTTCTCGCCATCGTAGTCAAACTGCTCACACAAATTCGCTTCAAATCTGAATTTTCTTCAAGTATATCGATCAAAATGTTCAAACCGCCACAACTCACCATTAGGTTATTAAAAGTGGAATCTTTTCTGAAAAAAAATTACGTTTCACTAAAGTTGGAATTGGACTTGTCCGAGTAATCGAGGCTTAGCAGACAATAGATTGACAACTTTTTAAGTAAAATAAAGAGTTTCTTAGCTCTCTTAGAGAAAAAAGTTCCATTTAGAACTGCAGAGACGTTATTCGGAACCCGCTTAAGTTAGGGATACAACTCATTTGAACCATATCGATACTTACTCAATAATAAATGGTACTGTAACTATGAGTTTTTGCTTAAGAGACAAATTGCCTCTATACAGCTGATGAGCTATATCGCCTTTTCCACTTGCGCCTTCCACAATTTTTGTAAAATTTGACAAAATCATACGTCCGATTGAAAAGAGATCGACGCATCTCAAACAATAATTGTTATGTCTAGGTAAGGAAAACTTATGAGCGGCCTCCACAAGTTTCGTTTGTTTTAAAAGTCCGAGTAAATGTTGCGGAGTCCTGCAAAAACACATTTGAAACTCGTCTCGGTACAATTGTCTCTTATACTCACTTAATTATGGATTTAATTATTCTCAACAAATGGTGCGGTCGCACCGATTCATTTTTGGGAAGACAAAATAGCAACAATTTGAAAATAACGTCGCAAGTACTTAATTCGGGAGCGACGGGTCTCATGTTAACGAACAATTTTAAAAGATTTACTATTTCTAAAGAAAAACTATTTAAAGCGTAAGTGCTCATATAAAATTTGACACTATATTTTGAACTTTCCATTTCTTCCTCGTCGCTTTTTCTTTTTTTTAAACAAACTTCCGTTTCGTGTAGCATGGACTCTTCTTCCGCGTCGCTATAGACGGACGAATAATTCGAGTCGGTCTCGTCGTCGTCTAATTGCATTTCGTAATCGCTAGAACTTGCGCTCGATGCCGGACTTAAACTTGAGGTAGGAGATAAAGTATAATCGGGACTAGGCGATCTTACTCTTTTACGGCTCTTTTTTGCTTCGAATACGACATTATTTGGGCTGTGTAAGTTATTTCGATATTCTTTTTCAAACTCTTGTTCCATTTCGAAACTTAAACCGTTGTATACCGAATGTTTCATTCTTTTGCATGTTAACGGTGTACGTACGCAGGAATGATTCAAGTCTATGGTATCTTTTGGCCCCAACGTCCAATTTAATTTTTCCGAGAGGATGTCTAAAATGCCACCGTCTAACATAAAGCGTAAGAAATGAGTATAACGTAAACGCTGTAAACTCGCTATGATAATTTTGCAATTTTTCAACGCTATTTGAGTGGGGTTTTTATAATTTCTAATTATATTCATGAGAACAGTTATTAAACCCACGTTTAACACTTGACGAGTTGTTTCGTGTTTCACCAGAAAGCACAAACATTGCAAGTATTCCGAATATAAAACATCTGTAAAGAAAGTTTATGACAAGGCGCTAAAGGAGCGACTAAAGAATTTACCTTCCATTCCACTTTCGAAACTTTTAGTATCGTCTAATTTTTTGATCAAACAAAGAAATATTTCCTTAATAGGTAGATCGGTTTGCTGTTGGCAACCTTTTAGTAAATTCTCGATAATTTTACGCGTTAAAACTGGAGATAATAAAACTAGTTGGCCGATATGTATCATGGCATCTCCTTGTTCCGTGTTTTTTAACTAAAAATGAATTAATAATAAATGAACAAGAATTAAAGTTTAAAGCTTCGCTTACTTCCATTATAATATTGGTGGACTCGTATTTCGAACACAAGAGCAATAAATTCAAAGTAGCTTCTAAAATGTCTTGATTTTGTTTAGCGGAACTCCAAGTTGGTGTAAACTTTATGAGTAAAATACCGATAACTTTGGAAACTCCGCAAATTCCTATTACCGTGTCGGCCGTATTGGTGTTCAATAGCTCTCTTAATGATCGTATTCCCATCATAATTGTACCTTTAGAAGGTCTCATTGCAAAGTTGGCTTCTGCAGAATCCGTGTCGACGCTTTTTAAATTTTCTACGATGTTTTTAACAATTTCCAGACACATTTCATTTTTAACTATGTCGTTTGCTAATCTATCTTCGTGTTGACACAAATTTCCGATAAGTCGACATATTCTACCTTGAATATTATCTCTTTTATATTCCTTTAGCAAATGGCCGATTATTGGCAAAACGTTATATTGTTTGACCTACATCAAAGCAAATGAAAACACCTAAATATAATCAAATACGAAGCCACTTACTACATCTCGCGCACACGATCGATCGATACATAAATTTCCTAATATGCTTATGGCTAAGTTTATAATTGCGCTACTTGCAACCGTAAGAACTGTTACTAATTTTTTTAAACAATCTTTCTTCGTGTATAAAGTTTTCGTGTTAACTTTTCTATTTTCTGATACCCCTCTTTTGATTTCTATTAAAGCCGCTATGAGGGCTCTTTTCTCATTTGTAGCAAGTAAAGTTGATAGCGCTGTTTCGAAATTTGGATTTGCCATTTGCTAAATTAAGATTTTAAAGCGAAAAACTATCGCGATAATAAATATGTAATTAATTTTGACAACTCTGACAATTGACAGCTGTCAGAAGTCAGAAATAAGCCAGCCCAGAGGCGTATTAGGTCAAATTTGTATTCAAAAAATAAATTTTTTGTGGCAAGTTATTTTGCATCAAACTAATATAACAGTCTAAGAGCTAGCAACGTTTTTACTTACGGAATTTCAGCAAGCATAATATTTTGTGGAGATATTCTATTTGGCTTGTGGAACACAGAGCGCAAAGTCTGGCTACCGGCAGCCAGTCACTTTAGACCCCATGGACCTCTAAAGGGGGTGAAGAAGTAACAAAAATAAAGTTGTTTCAGTAAGTCTGATATTTTGGTATATTATACAAAATAATAATCTAAATTAAAAACAAATATTACCAGACGCGTTTATCGGTGTTAATTCTGTGCCAGAGGGCCTTAAAGGTGCTGGAAATACGCAGCTAGCCCGTTCCAGTTCAATATCTCCACAATCTATTAAGATATCAACCTGAAATTTACTACGTGTTAATGGGACAATGAGGCGCATCTTTTAGTGTAACCACTTTTAAAATTCCTCCATTTTTGTGACCCTCATGATGTCCTCGATATTATTTTTAAATACAACACCCTGTATATTACGCGATATTTGGATACAGTTTTTCAGTACAATTTCAACGATACCATATTTAATGCATTTGTCTTTATTCGTGGTGTTGTGCTTTGTTCCTATACGAACTTGTAACGATATCCTCATCCTGTTTTAACTTTGAAGGCTCGAATTTATTGCACTATATATATATATGTATACCTCTTTGAGGTGCTTTTATCTGTCGCCAGTAAGGAATTCGCAAGAATTACATTAACAAGTAACAAACACAAATAAACTCGACTGCGTTTACTGCGGTACACACTGCCCGCATAAAACAAATTGCTTGGGGCATTTAGGAGGCGCGCGTGTGAATTTTTAAATAAACCAGACCTTCTAATAAGCAACACCTGTGCTTGGATCGGACAGGACCGGACACTGTCTGTCTATAATATGTGTGTGTTGTTGGCAGATGTAATTTTGAGAAAATTATAGATTTTTGAAATTTTGGCTTTCAAAAAATCATTACTCCAAAACGGCTCTAGCGATTTGGATAAAAATTTATATTTAGATTGAGACTTACGTTGCCTGTAACATATCCAAAAAAGAAAAAATAAGGCCGATGTAATTTTGAGAAAATTAGAAATCAATATTCGAAGCTTACTTTATGTCATTTTTTAGGAGCCGAACTAAGCAAGAGAACTGTACGATAGCCTTATTCGTGTGGTGTGCTTTCTCCTACGAACTTGAACGATATCCTCGTCCTATTTTAAACTTGATGGCTCGAATTAATTGCATATACTGCATTTTGAAGTGCTTTTATTTGCCGTTATCTGTCTCCGGTAAGGAAATCGCAAGAATTATCACAAGAATTGGCACAAATAAACTCTGAGGTGTGTACGTGCCTGCATAAAACAAATTGCTTGGGGCATTTAGGAGGCGAGGCGCGTGTGTGAATTTTTAAATAAACCAGACCTTCCTTCTAATAAGAATTACCCGTGCTTGGATCGGGCACTGTCCTTCTAACGCTTGTGTTGTTCGTACATCGTACTTCGACTGTAAATTCATTTTTAATAAAGTTGCTGTAACATATTACATAATTGTGCTTACAATAAATGTACCTACCTATTTATGGCTCGGCCCGCCCGTTAGTTGTAAATTAATCCTACGTACACCTTACGTACCTATACTTTTGAAAACCTGAAAACGATAAGTGAGGCATAAGTAAAATTATGTGCCACTACAATAACTTTTCCTCCACAATCCACTACCGAGGAATGGAGAGATGTACGATTATGCGAAACGAAATTATTGACAGCGGAATTTTTGAGTTTTTGGAATCAATTATTGGAACAGCCATCATATCAGCTCGGTTAGTTGTGGTTAGTTATTTAGCATTAAGAGTGATATAATAGCCGAAGGAATTTATCGATAAATTTCGAATTCGCCGCCGAAATCGCCGTGGTGGCGCCCTCCTATCTCTAAAGGCCCCAACTACTATGTGCCCATCCAAGTTTCGCACCGCAAATGTCAAGCGTTAGTTCGGGCCCTCAATGGTAGATGGCGCCGCCAACAATTTCGGCGCCAACTTTCAAAAGAGTATTGCACAAAAACTGTGGCCCCGTTCCCTCAAACTTGCGATCCTGCACTTCATTACGATTTAATAATTACACAATTGTTGTTATTAGTTGTAAGCACTTCATTGAGAATTATAAAGGAAAAATCTCTTATTTTAGTTATTTAACAAGGAGCATTAAATTAATCGTGATCCTCGTGCTTTTATAAGCATTGGGGAATGGTGCTCCTACACTACCTTAAAATATTAACACATTCGCTCTTCTAGCTTACGTGGCAGAAAATCTTAAAGTAGAATAATTAGTGAAAATCGAGTGAAAAAGAGGGTAGATGGAAATGTAAGTAGTTTTTACGCAAACCGCTGATTCAAATGCTTTGAAAATTGGATAGAGCATTGGGGAAGGGTGCTCCTACACTACCTTAAAATATTAGCCCATTCGCTCTTCTAGCTTACGTGGCAGAAAATCTTAAAGTAGAATAATTAGTGAAAATCGAGTGAAAAAGAGGGTAGATGGAAATGTAAGTAGTTTTTACGCAAACCGCTGATTCAAATGCTTTGAAAATTGGATAGAGCATTGGGGAAGGGTGCTCCTACACTACCTTAAAATATTAGCCCATTCGCTCTTCTAGTTTACGTGGCAGAAAATCTTAAATTAGAACAAGTAGTGAAAATCGAGTGAAAAAGAGGGTAGATGGAAACCGCTGATTCAAATGCTTTGAAAATTAGGGAAAGCAATGGGGAAGGGTGCTCCTACACTACCTTAAAATATTAGCCCATTCGCTCCTCTAGCTTACGTGGCAGAAAATCTTAAAGTAGCACAATTTGTGAAAATCGAGTGAAAAAGAGGGTAGATGGAAACCGCTGATACAAATGCTTTGAAAATTGGGGAAAGCATTGGTGAAGGGTGCTCCTACACTACCTCAAAATATTAGCCCATTCGCTGTTCTAGCTTTCGTGGCAGAAAATCTTAAATTAGAATAATTAGTGAAAATCGAGTGAAAAAGAGGGTAGATGGAAACCGCTGATTCAAATGCTTTGAAAATTGGGAAAAGCATAGGGGAAGGGTGCTCCTACACTACCTTAAAATATTAGCCAATTCGCTCTTCTAGCTTACGTGGCAGAAAATCTTAAAATAGGACAATTAGTGAGAATCGAGTGAAAAAGAGGGTAGATGGAAACCGCTGATTCAAATGCTTTGAAAATTGGGGAAAGCATTGGGAAAGGGTGCTCCTACACTATCTTAAAATATTAGCCCATTCGCTCTTCTAGCTTACGTGGCAGAAAATCTTAAAGTAGAATAATTAGTGAAAATCGAGTGAAAAAGAGGGTAGATGGAAACCGCTGATTCAAATGCTTTGAAAATTGGATAGAGCATTGGGGAAGGGTGCTCCTACACTACCTTAAAATATTAGCCCATTCGCTCTTCTAGCTTACGTGGCAGAAAATCTTAAAGTAGAATAATTAGTGAAAATCGAGTGAAAAAGAGGGTAGATGGAAATGTAAGTAGTTTTTACGCAAACCGCTGATTCAAATGCTTTGAAAATTGGATAGAGCATTGGGGAAGGGTGCTCCTACACTACCTTAAAATATTAGCCCATTCGCTCTTCTAGCTTACGTGGCAGAAAATCTTAAAGTAGAATAATTAGTGAAAATCGAGTGAAAAAGAGGGTAGATGGAAATGTAAGTAGTTTTTACGCAAACCGCTGATTCAAATGCTTTGAAAATTGGATAGAGCATTGGGGAAGGGTGCTCCTACACTACCTTAAAATATTAGCCCATTCGCTCTTCTAGTTTACGTGGCAGAAAATCTTAAATTAGAACAAGTAGTGAAAATCGAGTGAAAAAGAGGGTAGATGGAAACCGCTGATTCAAATGCTTTGAAAATTAGGGAAAGCAATGGGGAAGGGTGCTCCTACACTACCTTAAAATATTAGCCCATTCGCTCCTCTAGCTTACGTGGCAGAAAATCTTAAAGTAGCACAATTTGTGAAAATCGAGTGAAAAAGAGGGTAGATGGAAACCGCTGATTCAAATGCTTTGAAAATTGGGGAAAGCATTGGTGAAGGGTGCTCCTACACTACCTCAAAATATTAGCCCATTCGCTCTTCTAGCTTACGTGGCAGAAAATCTTAAAGTAGAATAATTAGTGAAAATCGAGTGAAAAAGAGGGTAGATGGAAATGTAAGTAGTTTTTACGCAAACCGCTGATTCAAATGCTTTGAAAATTGGATAGAGCATTGGGGAAGGGTGCTCCTACACTACCTTAAAATATTAGCCCATTCGCTCTTCTAGTTTACGTGGCAGAAAATCTTAAATTAGAACAAGTAGTGAAAATCGAGTGAAAAAGAGGGTAGATGGAAACCGCTGATTCAAATGCTTTGAAAATTAGGGAAAGCAATGGGGAAGGGTGCTCCTACACTACCTTAAAATATTAGCCCATTCGCTCCTCTAGCTTACGTGGCAGAAAATCTTAAAGTAGCACAATTTGTGAAAATCGAGTGAAAAAGAGGGTAGATGGAAACCGCTGATTCAAATGCTTTGAAGATTGGGGAAAGCATTGGGGAAAGGTGCTCCTACACTACCTTAAAATATTCGCCCATTCGCTCTTCTAGCTTACGTGGCAGAAAATCTTAAAATAGGACAATTAGTGAAAATCGAGTGAAAAAGAGGGTAGATGGAAACCGCTGATTCAAATGCTTTGAAAATTGGGGAAAGCATTGGGAAAGGGTGCTCCTACACTATCTTAAAATATTAGCCCATTCGCTCTTCTAGCTTACGTAGCAGAAAATCTTAAAGTAGGACAATTAGTGAAAATCGAGTGAAAAAGAGGGTAGATGGAAACCGCTGATTCAAATGCTTTGAAAATTGGGGAAAGCATTGGGGAAGTGTGCTCCTACACTACCTTAAAATATTAGCCCATTCGCTGTTCTAGCTTACGTGGCAGAAAATCTTAAAGTAGAATAATTAGTGAAAATCGAGTGAAAAAGAGGGTAGATGGAAACCGCTGATTCAAATGCTTTGAAGATTGGGGAAAGCATTGGGGAAAGGTGCTCCTACACTACCTTAAAATATTAGCCCCTTTGCTCTTCTAGCTTACGTAGCAGAAAATCTTAAAGTAGGACAATTAGTGAAAATCGAGTGAAAAAGAGGGTAGATGGAAACCGCTGATTCAAATGCTTTGAAAATTGGGGAAAGCATTGGGGAAGGGTGCTCCTACACTACCTTAAAATATTAGCCCCTTCGCTCTTCTAGCTTACGTAGCAGATAATCTTAAAGTAGGACAATTAGTGAAAATCGAGTGAAAAAGAGGGTAGATGGAAACCGCTGATTCAAATGCTTTGAAAATTGGGGAAAGCATTGGGAAAGGGTGTTCCCACACTACCTTAAAATATTAGCTCATTCGCTGTTCTAGCTTACGTGGCAGAAAATCTTAAAGTAGAACAATTTGTGAAAATCGAGTGAAAAAGAGGGTAGATGGAAATGTAAGTAGTTTTTACGCAAACCGCTGATTCAAATGCTTTGAAAATTGGATAGAGCATTGGGGAAGGGTGCTCCTACACTACCTTAAAATATTAGCCTATTCGCTCTTCTAGCTTACGTAGCAGAAAATCTTAAAGTAGGACAATTAGTGAAAATCGAGTGAAAAAGAGGGTAGATGGAAACCGCTGATTCAAATGCTTTGAAAATTGGGGAAAGCATTGGTGAAGGGTGCTCCTACACTACCTCAAAATATTAGCCCATTCGCTCTTCTAGCTTACGTGGCAGAAAATCGTTAAGGAGAACAATTTGTGAAAATCGAGTGAAAAAGAGGGTAGATGGAAACCGCTGATTCAAATGCTTTGAAAATTGGGGAAAGCATTGGGAAAGGGTGCTCCTACACTATCTTAAAATATTAGCCCATTCGCTCTTCTAGCTTACGTGGCAGAAAATCGTTAAGTAGAACAATTTGTGAAAATCGAGTGAAAAAGAGGGTAGATGGAAACCGCTGATTCAAATGCTTTGAAAATTGGGGAAAGCATTGGGGAAGGGTGCTCCTACACTACCTTAAAATATTAGCCCCTTCGCTCTTCTAGCTTACGTAGCAGATAATCTTAAAGTAGGACAATTAGTGAAAATCGAGTGAAAAAGAGGGTAGATGGAAACCGCTGATTCAAATGCTTTGAAAATTGGGGAAAGCATTGGGAAAGGGTGTTCCCACACTACCTTAAAATATTAGCTCATTCGCTGTTCTAGCTTACGTGGCAGAAAATCTTAAAGTAGAACAATTTGTGAAAATCGAGTGAAAAAGAGGGTAGATGGAAATGTAAGTAGTTTTTACGCAAACCGCTGATTCAAATGCTTTGAAAATTGGATAGAGCATTGGGGAAGGGTGCTCCTACACTACCTTAAAATATTAGCCCATTCGCTATTCTAGCTTACGCGGCAGAAAATCTTAAAATAGAACAATTTGTGAAAATCGAGTTAAAAAGAGGGTAGATGGAAACCGCTGATTCAAATGCTTTGAAAATTGGGGAAAGCATTGGTGAAGGGTGCTCCTACACTACCTCAAAATATTAGCCCATTCGCTCTTCTAGCTTACGTGGCAGAAAATCGTTAAGTAGAACAATTTGTGAAAATCGAGTGAAAAAGAGGGTAGATGGAAACCGCTGATTCAAATGCTTTGAAAATTGGGGAAAGCATTGGGAAAGGGTGCTCCTACACTATCTTAAAATATTAGCCCATTCGCTCTTCTAGCTTACGTGGCAGAAAATCGTTAAGTAGAACAATTTGTGAAAATCGAGTGAAAAAGAGGGTAGATGGAAATGTAAGTAGTTTTTACGCAAACCGCTGATTCAAATGCTTTGAAAATTGGGGAAAGCATTGGGGAAGGGTGCTCCTACACTATCTTAAAATATTAGCCCATTCGCACTTCTAGCTTACGTGGCAGAAAATCTTAAAGTAGGACAATTAGTGAAAATCGAGTGAAAAAGAGGATAGATGGAAACCGCTGATTCAAATGCTTTGAAAATTGGGGAAAGCATTGGGGAGGGGTGCTCCTACACTACCTTAAAATATTAACCCATTCGCTCTTCTAGCTTACGTAGCAGAAAATGTTAAAGTAGGACAATTAGTGAACATCGAGTGAAAAAGAGGGTAGATGGAAACCGCTGATTCAAATGCTTTAAAAATTGGGGAAAGCATTGGGGAAGGGTGCTCCTACACTACCTTAAAATATTAGCCCATTCGCTCTTCTAGCTTACGTGGCAGAAAATCTTAAAGTAGAATAATTAGTGAAAATCGAGTGAAAAAGAGGGTAGATGGAAATGTAAGTAGTTTTTACGCAAACCGCTGAATCAAATGCTTTGAAAATTGGGGAAAGCATTGGGGAAGGGTGCTCCTACACTATCTTAAAATATTAGCCCATTCGCTTTTCTAGCTTACGTGGCAGAAAATCTTAAAGTAGGACAGTTAGTGAAAATCGAGTGAAAAAGAGGGTAGCTGGAAACCGCTGATTCAAATGCTTTGAAAATTGGGGAAAGCATTGGGGAAGGGTGCTCCTACACTATCTTAAAATATTAGCCCATTCGCTCTTCTAGCTTACGTGGCAGAAAATCTTAAATTAGAACAATTAGTGAAAATCGAGTGAAAAAGAGGGTAGATGGAAACCGCTGATTCAAATGCTTTGAAAATTGGGGAAAGCATTGGGGAAGGGTGCTCCTACACTACTTTAAAATATTAGCCCATTCGCTCTTCTAGCTTACGAGGCAGAAAATCTTAAAGTAGGACAATTAGTGAAAATCGAGTGAAAAAGAGGGTAGATGGAAACCGCTGATTCAAATGCTTTGAAAATTGGGGAAAGCATTGGGGAAGGGTGCTCCTACACTATCTTAAAATATTAGCCCATTCGCTCTTCTAGCTTACGTGGCAGAAAAAATTAAATTAGAACAATTAGTGAAAATCGAGTGAAAAAGAGGGTAGATGGAAACCGCTGATTCAAATGCTTTGAAAATTGGGGAAAGCATTGGGGAAGGGTGCTCCTACACTACTTTAAAATATTAGCCCATTCGCTCTTCTAGCTTACGAGGCAGAAAATCTTAAAGTAGGCAATTAGTGAAAATCGAGTGAAAAAGAGGGTAGATGGAAACCGCTGATTCAAATGCTTTGAAAATTGGGGAAAACATTGGGGAAGGGTGCTCCTACACTACCTTAAAATATTAGCCTATTCGCTCTTCTAGCTTACGTGGCAGAAAATCTTAAAGTAGAACAATTTGTGAAAATCGATTGAAAAAGAGGGTAGATGGAAATGTAAGTAGTTTTTACGCAAACCGCTCATTCAAATGCTTTGAAAATTGGGGAAAGCATTGGGGAAGGGTGCTCCTACACTATCTTAAAATATTAGCCCATTCGCTCTTCTAGCTTACGTGGCAGAAAATCTTAAAGTAGGAAAATTAGTGAAAATCGAGCGAAAAAGAGGGTAGATAGAAACCGCTGATTTAAATGCTTTGAAAATTGGGGAAAGCAATGGGGAAGGGTGCTCCTACACTACCTTAAAATAGTAGCCCATTCGCTCTTCTAGCTTATGTAGCAGAAAATCTTAAAGTAGGACAATTAGTGAAAATCGAGTGAAAAAGAGGGTAGATGGAAACCGCTGATTCAAATGCTTTAAAAATTGGGGAAAGCATTGGGGAAGGGTGCTCCTACACTACCTTAAAATATTAGCCCATTCGCTCTTCTAGCTTATGTGGCAGAAAATCTTAAAATGGAATAATTAGTGAAAATCGAGTGAAAAAGAGGGTAGATGGAAACCGCTTATTCAAATGCTTTGAAAATTGGATAGAGCATTGGGGAAGGGTGCTCCTACACTACCTTAAAATATTAGCCCATTCGCTCTTCTAGCTTACGTGGCAGAAAATCTTAAAGTAGAATAATTAGTGAAAATCGAGTGAAAAAGAGGGTAGATGGAAATGTAAGTAGTTTTTACGCAAACCGCTGATTCAAATGCTTTGAAAATTGGATAGAGCATTGGGGAAGGGTGCTCCTACACTACCTTAAAATATTAGCTCATTCGCTCTTCTAGCTAATGTGGCAGAAAATCTTAAAGTAGAATAATTAGTGAAAATCGAGTGAAGAAGAGGGTAGATGGAAATGTAAGTAGTTTTTACGCAAACCGCTGATTCAAATGCTTTGAAAATTGGATAGAGCATTGGGGAAGGGTGCACCTACACTACCTTAAAATATTAGCCCATTCGCTCTTCTAGCTTACGTGGCAGAAAATCTTAAAGTAGAATAATTAGTGAAAATCGAGTGAAAAAGAGGGTAGATGGAAATGTAAGTAGTTTTTACGCAAACCGCTGATTCAAATGCTTTGAAAATTGGATAGAGCATTGGGGAAGGGTGCTCCTACACTACCTTAAAATATTAGCCCATTCGCTCTTCTAGCTAATGTGGCAGAAAATCTTAAAGTAGAACAATTTGTGAAAATCGAGTGAAAAAGAGGGTAGATGGAAATCGCTGATTCAAATGCTTTGAAAATTGGATAGAGCATTGGGGAAGGGTGCTCCTACACTACCTTAAAATATTAGCCCATTCGGTCTTCTAGCTTACGTGGCAGAAAATCTTAAAGTAGAATAATTAGTGAAAATCGAGTGAAAAAGAGGGTAGATGGAAATGTAAGTAGTTTTTACGCAAACCGCTGATTCAAATGCTTTGAAAATTGGATAGAGCATTGGGGAAGGGTGCTCCTACACTACCTTAAAATATTAGCCCATTCGCTCTTCTAGCTAATGTGGCAGAAAATCTTAAAGTAGAACAATTTGTGAAAATCGAGTGAAAAAGAGGGTAGATGGAAACCGCTGATTCAAATGCTTTGAAAATTGGATAGAGCATTGGGGAAGGGTGCTCCTACACTACCTTAAAATATTAGCCCATTCGCTCTTCTAGCTTACGTGGCAGAAAATCTTAAAGTAGAATAATTAGTGAAAATCGAGTGAAAAAGAGGGTAGATGGAAATGTAAGTAGTTTTTACGCAAACCGCTGATTCAAATGCTTTGAAAATTGGATAGAGCATTGGGGAAGGGTGCTCCTACACTACCTTAAAATATTAGCCCATTCGCTCTTCTAGCTAATGTGGCAGAAAATCTTAAAGTAGAACAATTTGTGAAAATCGAGTGAAAAAGAGGGTAGATGGAAACCGCTGATTCAAATGCTTTGAAAATTGGATAGAGCATTGGGGAAGGGTGCTCCTACACTACCTTAAAATATTAGCCCATTCGCTCTTCTAGCTTACGTGGCAGAAAATCTTAAATTAGAATAATTAGTGAAAATCGAGTGAAAAAGAGGGTAGATGGAAATGTAAGTAGTTTTTACGCAAACCGCTGATTCAAATGCTTTGAAAATTGGATAGAGCATTGGGGAAGGGTGCTCCTACACTACCTTAAAATATTAGCCCATTCGCTCTTCTAGCTTACATGGCAGAAAATCTTAAAGTAGAATAATTAGTGAAAATCGAGTGGAAAAGAGGGTAGATGGAAATGTAAGTAGTTTTTACGCAAACCGCTGATTCAAATGCTTTGAAAATTGGATAGAGCATTGGGGAAGGGTGCTCCTACACTACCTTAAAATATTAGCCCATTCGCTCTTCTAGCTTACGTGGCAGAAAATCTTAAATTAGGACAATTAGTGAAAATCGAGTGAAAAAGAGGGTAGCTGGAAACCGCTGATTCAAATGCTTTGAAAATTGGATAAAGCATTGGGGAAGGGTGCTCCTACACTACCTTAAAATATTAGCCCATTCGCTCTTCTAGCTTACGTGGCAGAAAATCTTAAAGTAGAATAATTAGTGAAAATCGAGTGAAAAAGAGGGTAGATGGAAATGTAAGTAGTTTTTACGCAAACCGCTGATTCAAATGCTTTGAAAATTGGATAGAGCATTGGGGAAGGGTGCTCCTACACTACCTTAAAATATTAGCCCATTCGCTCTTCTAGCTAATGTGGCAGAAAATCTTAAAGGAGAACAATTTGTGAAAATCGAGTGAAAAAGAGGGTAGATGGAAACCGCTGATTCAAATGCTTTGAAAATTGGATAGAGCATTGGGGAAGGGTGCTCCTACACTACCTTAAAATATTAGCCCATTCGCTCTTCTAGCTTACGTGGCAGAAAATCTTAAAGTAGAATAATTAGTGAAAATCGAGTGAAAAAGAGGGTAGATGGAAATGTAAGTAGTTTTTACGCAAACCGCTGATTCAAATGCTTTGAAAATTGGATAGAGCATTGGGGAAGGGTGCTCCTACACTACCTTAAAATATTAGCCCATTCGCTCTTCTAGCTAATGTGGCAGATAATCTTAAAGTAGAACAATTTGTGAAAATCGAGTGAAAAAGAGGGTAGATGGAAATGTAAGTAGTTTTGACGCAAACCGCTGATTCAAATGCTTTGAAAATTGGATAGAGCATTGGGGAAGGGTGCTCCTACACTACTTTAAAATATTAGCCCATTCGCTCTTCTAGCTAATGTGGCAGAAAATCTTAAAGTAGAACAATTTGTGAAAATCGAGTGAAAAAGAGGGTAGATGGAAATGTAAGTAGTTTTTACGCAAACCGCTGATTCAAATGCTTTGAAAATTGGATAGAGCATTGGGGAAGGGTGCTCCTACACTACCTTAAAATATTAGCCTATTCGCTCTTCTAGCTTACGTGGCAGAAAATCTTAAAGTAGCATAATTAGTGAAAATCGAGTGAAAAAGAGGGTAGATGGAAATGTAAGTAGTTTTTACGCAAACCGCTGATTCAAATGCTTTGAAAATTGGATAGAGCATTGGGGAAGGGTGCTCCTACACTACCTTAAAATATTAGCCCTTTCGCTCTTCTAGCTTACGTGGCAGAAAATCTTAAAGTAGAATAATTAGTGAAAATCGAGTGAAAAAGAGGGTAGATGGAAATGTAAGTAGTTTTTACGCAAACCGCTGATTCAAATGCTTTGAAAATTGGATAGAGAATTGGGGAAGGGTGCTCCTACACTACCTTAAAATATTAGCCCATTCGCTCTTCTAGCTAATGTGGCAGAAAATCTTAAAGTTGAACAATTTGTGAAAATCGAGTGAAAAAGAGGGTAGATGGAAATGTAAGTAGTTTTTACGCAAACCGCTGATTCAAATGCTTTGAAAATTGGATAGAGCATTGGGGAAGGGTGCTCCTACACTACCTTAAAATATTAGCCCATTCGCTCTTCTAGCTTACGTGGCAGAAAATCTTAAAGTAGAATAATTAGTGAAAATCGAGTGAAAAAGAGGGTAGATGGAAATGTAAGTAGTTTTTACACAAACCGCTAATTCAAATGCTTTGAAAATTGGGGAAAGCATTGGGGAAGGGTGCTCCTACACTATCTTAAAATATTAGCCCATTCGCTCTTCTAGCTTACGTGGCAGAAAATCTTAAATTAGAACAATTAGTGAAAATCGAGTGAAAAAGAGGGTAGATGGCAACCGCTGATTCAAATGCTTTGAAAATTGGGGAAAGCATTGGGGAAGGGTGCTCCTACACTACTTTAAAATATTAGCCCATTCGCTCTTCTAGCTTACGAGGCAGAAAATCTTAAAGTAGGACAATTAGTGAAAATCGAGTGAAAACGAGGGTAGATGGAAACCGCTGATTCAAATGCTTTGAAAATTTGGGAAAGCATTGGGGAAGGGTGCTCCTACACTATCTTAAAATATTAGCCCATTCGCTCTTCTAGCTTACGTGGCAGAAAAAATTAAATTAGAACAATTAGTGAAAATCGAGTGAAAAAGAGGGTAGATGGAAACCGCTGATTCAAATGCTTTGAAAATTGGGGAAAGCATTGGGGAAGGGTGCTCCTACACTACTTTAAAATATTAGCCCATTCGCTCTTCTAGCTTACGAGGCAGAAAATCTTAAAGTAGGCAATTAGTGAAAATCGAGTGAAAAAGAGGGTAGATGGAAACCGCTGATTCAAATGCTTTGAAAATTGGGGAAAACATTGGGGAAGGGTGCTCCTACACTACCTTAAAATATTAGCCTATTCGCTCTTCTAGCTTACGTGGCAGAAAATCTTAAAGTAGAACAATTTGTGAAAATCGATTGAAAAAGAGGGTAGATGGAAATGTAAGTAGTTTTTACGCAAACCGCTGATTCAAATGCTTAGAAAATTGGGGAAAGCATTGGGGAAGGGTGCTCCTACACTATCTTAAAATATTAGCCCATTCGCTCTTCTAGCTTACGTGGCAGAAAATCTTAAAGTAGGAAAATTAGTGAAAATCGAGCGAAAAAGAGGGTAGATAGAAACCGCTGATTTAAATGCTTTGAAAATTGGGGAAAGCAATGCGGAAGGGTGCTCCTACACTACCTTAAAATAGTAGCCCATTCGCTCTTCTAGCTTATGTAGCAGAAAATCTTAAAGTAGGACAATTAGTGAAAATCGAGTGAAAAAGAGGGTAGATGGAAACCGCTATTCAAATGCTTTGAAAATTAAGGAAAGCATTGGGGAAGCGTGCTCCTACACTACCTTAAAATATTAGCACATTCGCTCTTCTAGCTTATGTGGCAGAAAATCTTAAAATGGAATAATTAGTGAAAATCGAGTGAAAAAGAGGGTAGATGGAAACCGCTTATTCAAATGCTTTGAAAATTGGATAGAGCATTGGGGAAGGGTGCTCCTACACTACCTTAAAATATTAGCCCATTCGCTCTTCTAGCTTACGTGGCAGAAAATCTTAAAGTAGAATAATTAGTGAAAATCGAGTGAAAAAGAGGGTAGATGGAAATGTAAGTAGTTTTTACGCAAACCGCTGATTCAAATGCTTTGAAAATTGGATAGAACATTGGGGAAGGGTGCTCCTACACTACCTTAAAATATTAGCTCATTCGCTCTTCTAGCTAATGTGGCAGAAAATCTTAAAGTAGAATAATTAGTGAAAATCGAGTGAAGAAGAGGGTAGATGGAAATGTAAGTAGTTTTTACGCAAACCGCTGATTCAAATGCTTTGAAAATTGGATAGAGCATTGGGGAAGGGTGCACCTACACTACCTTAAAATATTAGCCCATTCGCTCTTCTAGCTTACGTGGCAGAAAATCTTAAAGTAGAATAATTAGTGAAAATCGAGTGAAAAAGAGGGTAGATGGAAATGTAAGTAGTTTTTACGCAAACCGCTGATTCAAATGCTTTGAAAATTGGATAGAGCATTGGGGAAGGGTGCTCCTACACTACCTTAAAATATTAGCCCATTCGCTCTTCTAGCTAATGTGGCAGAAAATCTTAAAGTAGAATAATTAGTGAAAATCGAGTGAAGAAGAGGGTAGCTGGAAACCGCTGATTCAAATGCTTTGAAAATTGGATAAAGCATTGGGGAAGGGTGCTCCTACACTACCTTAAAATATTAGCCCATTCGCTCTTCTAGCTTACGTGGCAGAAAATCTTAAAGTAGAATAATTAGTGAAAATCGAGTGAAAAAGAGGGTAGATGGAAATGTAAGTAGTTTTTACGCAAACCGCTGATTCAAATGCTTTGAAAATTGGATAGAGCATTGGGGAAGGGTGCTCCTACACTACCTTAAAATATTAGCCCATTCGCTCTTCTAGCTAATGTGGCAGAAAATCTTAAAGGAGAACAATTTGTGAAAATCGAGTGAAAAAGAGGGTAGATGGAAACCGCTGATTCAAATGCTTTGAAAATTGGATAGAGCATTGGGGAAGGGTGCTCCTACACTACCTTAAAATATTAGCCCATTCGCTCTTCTAGCTTACGTGGCAGAAAATCTTAAAGTAGAATAATTAGTGAAAATCGAGTGAAAAAGAGGGTAGATGGAAATGTAAGTAGTTTTTACGCAAACCGCTGATTCAAATGCTTTGAAAATTGGATAGAGCATTGGGGAAGGGTGCTCCTACACTACCTTAAAATATTAGCCCATTCGCTCTTCTAGCTAATGTGGCAGATAATCTTAACCCTCCGTTCCACGGGTGAGGCCTGTGAGATTTCGTAATAATGAATCTTTGCTGTAATTGTTGTAATTATTTTTTTAGGAACGCAAAATTTTAGGTACCTTTCAGGAATGTAAACAGTCAAATTAATGTTAAATAATAACCAAAATATAGAGTACAGTGTGGCCATAGGGCAGCCGTTGGACTTCACAGGCCTCACCCGTGGAATGAAGTAACTTTTGAAGATTAAATATAATTTCTTGTTACGACAATAATTATCATTGTCATTTGCCAATAATTAAATTTAAGACATAAATCGGGTATTCCCCGTTGTACTAATTAGTTATTTTTATCTAAAGTAAGTGTTATTTTCACAGTTGTGTGTTGTCTGTGTTCAGTGTGTGCACTTAGTGCTATAAGGATGAATGGGGTTGAAGATCGGCCAGATCCACCCCCAAGCAAAAGAGGATATTGCAAATTTTGTGTAAGACGCAAAACCCGTTACTTTTGTAAATTTTGCAAGGTTTGGGTGTGCCAACAACATACAATAACATGTTGCCGTGATTGCGATGATAAATTTACGGCGTAACTTTGACCCTCTCCATTTTGTGTACAATTCAGTTTTTTGAAATATTTTTGGGTTTCACTAATTGTTTATTTTATGTACTACATAGAAAAAAATTATTTTGCCGTTTTGCTATTTTTCGTTTATGTTTATTGTTTATTTGAAAATAAAGTAGAGAAAATTAATGCGTTTGTTTAATTTGTAATAAAAAGTAATTACTAATAACTTTCTTTAATTTTTTTAATGTATAAATAATAATAAAGCGACTATAATACCAATATATTAACGCAAATACTAAAAAGTTTAAAACCCTGTCTAAAATTCGTATTTTTCTTGTGGACTTCTCAGACCTCACCCGTGGAATGGTGTTCTGCCAAGTCCACCCGTGGAACGGAGGGTTAAAGTAGAACAATTTGTGAAAATCGAGTGAAAAAGAGGGTAGATGGAAATGTAAGTAGTTTTGACGCAAACCGCTGATTCAAATGCTTTGAAAATTGGATAGAGCATTGGGGAAGGGTGCTCCTACACTACTTTAAAATATTAGCCCATTCGCTCTTCTAGCTAATGTGGCAGAAAATCTTAAAGTAGAACAATTTGTGAAAATCTAGTGAAAAAGAGGGTAGATGGAAATGTAAGTAGTTTTTACGCAAACCGCTGATTCAAATGCTTTGAAAATTGGATAGAGCATTGGGGAAGGGTGCTCCTACACTACCTTAAAATATTAGCCTATTCGCTCTTCTAGCTTACGTGGCAGAAAATCTTAAAGTAGCATAATTAGTGAAAATCGAGTGAAAAAGAGGGTAGATGGAAATGTAAGTAGTTTTTACGCAAACCGCTGATTCAAATGCTTTGAAAATTGGATAGAGCATTGGGGAAGGGTGCTCCTACACTACCTTAAAATATTAGCCCATTCGCTCTTCTAGCTTACGTGGCAGAAAATCCTAAAGTAGAATAATTAGTGAAAATCGAGTGAAAAAGAGGGTAGATGGAAATGTAAGTAGTTTTTACGCAAACCGCTGATTCAAATGCTTTGAAAATTGGATAGAGAATTGGGGAAGGGTGCTCCTACACTACCTTAAAATATTAGCCCATTCGCTCTTCTAGCTAATGTGGCAGAAAATCTTAAAGTTGAACAATTTGTGAAAATCGAGTGAAAAAGAGGGTAGATGGAAATGTAAGTAGTTTTTACGCAAACCGCTGATTCAAATGCTTTGAAAATTGGATAGAGCATTGGGGAAGGGTGCTCCTACACTACCTTAAAATATTAGCCCATTCGCTCTTCTAGCTTACGTGGCAGAAAATCTTAAAGTAGAATAATTAGTGAAAATCGAGTGAAAAAGAGGGTAGATGGAAATGTAAGTAGTTTTTACGCAAACCGCTAATTCAAATGCTTTGAAAATTGGGGAAAGCATTGGGGAAGGGTGCTCCTACACTATCTTAAAATATTAGCCCATTCGCTCTTCTAGCTTACGTGGCAGAAAATCTTAAATTAGAACAATTAGTGAAAATCGAGTGAAAAAGAGGGTAGATGGAAACCGCTGATTCAAATGCTTTGAAAATTGGGGAAAGCATTGGGGAAGGGTGCTCCTACACTACTTTAAAATATTAGCCCATTCGCTCTTCTAGCTTACGAGGCAGAAAATCTTAAAGTAGGACAATTAGTGAAAATCGAGTGAAAAAGAGGGTAGATGGAAACCGCTGATTCAAATGCTTTGAAAATTGGGGAAAGCATTGGGGGAAGGGTGCTCCTACACTATCTTAAAATATTAGCCCATTCGCTCTTCTAGCTTACGTGGCAGAAAAAATTAAATTAGAACAATTAGTGAAAATCGAGTGAAAAAGAGGGTAGATGGAAACCGCTGATTCAAATGCTTTGAAAATTGGGGAAAGCATTGGGGAAGGGTGCTCCTACACTACTTTAAAATATTAGCCCATTCGCTCTTCTAGCTTACGAGGCAGAAAATCTTAAAGTAGGCAATTAGTGAAAATCGAGTGAAAAAGAGGGTAGATGGAAACCGCTGATTCAAATGCTTTGAAAATTGGGGAAAACATTGGGGAAGGGTGCTCCTACACTACCTTAAAATATTAGCCTATTCGCTCTTCTAGCTTACGTGGCAGAAAATCTTAAAGTAGGAAAATTAGTGAAAATCGAGCGAAAAAGAGGGTAGATAGAAACCGCTGATTTAAATGCTTTGAAAATTGGGGAAAGCAATGCGGAAGGGTGCTCCTACACTACCTTAAAATAGTAGCCCATTCGCTCTTCTAGCTTATGTAGCAGAAAATCTTAAAGTAGGACAATTAGTGAAAATCGAGTGAAAAAGAGGGTAGATGGAAACCGCTATTCAAATGCTTTGAAAATTAAGGAAAGCATTGGGGAAGCGTGCTCCTACACTACCTTAAAATATTAGCCCATTCGCTCTTCTAGCTTATGTGGCAGAAAATCTTAAAATGGAATAATTAGTGAAAATCGAGTGAAAAAGAGGGTAGATGGAAACCGCTTATTCAAATGCTTTGAAAATTGGATAGAGCATTGGGGAAGGGTGCTCCTACACTACCTTAAAATATTAGCCCATTCGCTCTTCTAGCTTACGTGGCAGAAAATCTTAAAGTAGAATAATTAGTGAAAATCGAGTGAAAAAGAGGGTAGATGGAAATGTAAGTAGTTTTTACGCAAACCGCTGATTCAAATGCTTTGAAAATTGGATAGAACATTGGGGAAGGGTGCTCCTACACTACCTTAAAATATTAGCTCATTCGCTCTTCTAGCTAATGTGGCAGAAAATCTTAAAGTAGAATAATTAGTGAAAATCGAGTGAAGAAGAGGGTAGATGGAAATGTAAGTAGTTTTTACGCAAACCGCTGATTCAAATGCTTTGAAAATTGGATAGAGCATTGGGGAAGGGTGCACCTACACTACCTTAAAATATTAGCCCATTCGCTCTTCTAGCTTACGTGGCAGAAAATCTTAAAGTAGAATAATTAGTGAAAATCGAGTGAAAAAGAGGGTAGATGGAAATGTAAGTAGTTTTTACGCAAACCGCTGATTCAAATGCTTTGAAAATTGGATAGAGCATTGGGGAAGGGTGCTCCTACACTACCTTAAAATATTAGCCCATTCGCTCTTCTAGCTAATGTGGCAGAAAATCTTAAAGTAGAACAATTTGTGAAAATCGAGTGAAAAAGAGGGTAGATGGAAACCGCTGATTCAAATGCTTTGAAAATTGGATAGAGCATTGGGGAAGGGTGCTCCTACACTACCTTAAAATATTAGCCCATTCGCTCTTCTAGCTTACGTGGCAGAAAATCTTAAAGTAGAATAATTAGTGAAAATCGAGTGAAAAAGAGGGTAGCTGGAAACCGCTGATTCAAATGCTTTGAAAATTGGATAGAGCATTGGGGAAGGGTGCTCCTACACTACCTTAAAATATTAGCCCATTCGCTCTTCTAGCTTACGTGGCAGAAAATCTTAAATTACAATAATTAGTGAAAATCGAGTGAAAAAGAGGGTAGATGGAAATGTAAGTAGTTTTTACGCAAACCGCTGATTCAAATGCTTTGAAAATTGGATAGAGCATTGGGGAAGGGTGCTCCTACACTACCTTAAAATATTAGCCCATTCGCTCTTCTAGCTAATGTGGCAGAAAATCTTAAAGTAGAACAATTTGTGAAAATCGAGTGAAAAAGAGGGTAGCTGGAAACCGCTTATTCAAATGCTTTGAAAATTGGATAGAGCATTGGGGAAGGGTGCTCCTACACTACCTTAAAATATTAGCCCATTCGCTCTTCTAGCTTACGTGGCAGAAAATCTTAAATTACAATAATTAGTGAAAATCGAGTGAAAAAGAGGGTAGATGGAAATGTAAGTAGTTTTTACGCAAACCGCTGATTCAAATGCTTTGAAAATTGGATAGAGCATTGGGGAAGGGTGCTCCTACACTACCTTAAAATATTAGCCCATTCGCTCTTCTAGCTTACATGGCAGAAAATCTTAAATTAGAATAATTAGTGAAAATCGAGTGGAAAAGAGGGTAGATGGAAATGTAAGTAGTTTTTACGCAAACCGCTGATTCAAATGCTTTGAAAATTGGATAGAGCATTGGGGAAGGGTGCTCCTACACTACCTTAAAATATTAGCCCATTCGCTCTTCTAGCTTACGTGGCAGAAAATCTTTAAGTAGAACAATTTGTGAAAATCGAGTGAAAAAGAGGGTAGATGGAAACCGCTGATTCAAATGCTTTGAAAATTGGATAAAGCATTGGGGAAGGGTGCTCCTACACTACCTTAAAATATTAGCCCATTCGCTCTTCTAGCTTACGTGGCAGAAAATCTTAAAGTAGAATAATTAGTGAAAATCGAGTGAAAAAGAGGGTAGATGGAAATGTAAGTAGTTTTTACGCAAACCGCTGATTCAAATGCTTTGAAAATTGGATAGAGCATTGGGGAAGGGTGCTCCTACACTACCTTAAAATATTAGCCCATTCGCTCTTCTAGCTTACGTGGCAGAAAATCTTTAAGTAGAACAATTTGTGAAAATCGAGTGAAAAAGAGGGTAGATGGAAACCGCTGATTCAAATGCTTTGAAAATTGGATAGAGCATTGGGGAAGGGTGCTCCTACACTACCTTAAAATATTAGCCCATTCGCTCTTCTAGCTAATGTGGCAGATAATCTTAAAGTAGAACAATTTGTGAAAATCGAGTGAAAAAGAGGGTAGATGGAAACGTAAGTAGTTTTGACGCAAACCGCTGATTCAAATGCTTTGAAAATTGGATAGAGCATTGGGGAAGGGTGCTCCTACACTACTTTAAAATATTAGCCCATTCGCTCTTCTAGCTAATGTGGCAGAAAATCTTAAAGTAGAACAATTTGTGAAAATCGAGTGAAAAAGAGGGTAGATGGAAATGTAAGTAGTTTTTACGCAAACCGCTGATTCAAATGCTTTGAAAATTGGATAGAGCATTGGGGAAGGGTGCTCCTACACTACCTTAAAATATTAGCTTATTCGCTCTTCTAGCTTACGTGGCAGAAAATCTTAAAGTAGCATAATTAGTGAAAATCGAGTGAAAAAGAGGGTAGATGGAAATGTAAGTAGTTTTTACGCAAACCGCTGATTCAAATGCTTTGAAAATTGGATAGAGCATTGGGGAAGGGTGCTCCTACACTACCTTAAAATATTAGCCCATTCGCTCTTCTAGCTTACGTGGCAGAAAATCTTAAAGTAGAATAATTAGTGAAAATCGAGTGAAAAAGAGGGTAGATGGAAATGTAAGTAGTTTTTACGCAAACCGCTGATTCAAATGCTTTGAAAATTGGATAGAGAATTGGGGAAGGGTGCTCCTACACTACCTTAAAATATTAGCCCATTCGCTCTTCTAGCTAATGTGGCAGAAAATCTTAAAGTTGAACAATTTGTGAAAATCGAGTGAAAAAGAGGGTAGATGGAAATGTAAGTAGTTTTTACGCAAACCGCTGATTCAAATGCTTTGAAAATTGGATAGAGCATTGGGGAAGGGTGCTCCTACACTACCTTAAAATATTAGCCCATTCGCTCTTCTAGCTTACGTGGCAGAAAATCTTTAAGTAGAACAATTTGTGAAAATCGAGTGAAAAAGGAGGGTAGATGGAAACCGCGGATTCAAATGCTTTGAAAATTGGGAAAAGCATTGGAAAAGGGTGCTCCTACACTACTTTAAAATATTAGCCCATTCGCTCTTCTAGCTTACGTGGCAGAAAATCTTTAAATAGAACAATTTGTGAAAATCGTGTGAAAAAGGAGGGTAGATGGAAACCGCTGATTCAAATGCTTTGAAAATTGGGAAAAGCATTGGAAAAGGGTGCTCCTACACTACTTTAAAATATTAGCCCATTCGCTCTTCTAGCTTACGTGGCAGAAAATCTTTAAGTAGAACAATTTGTGAAAATCGAGTGAAAAAAAAGGGTAGATGGAAACCGCTGATTCAAATGCTTTGAAAATTGGGAAAAGCATTGGAAAAGGGTGCTCCTACACTACTTTAAAATATTAGCCCATTCGCTCTTCTAGCTTACGTGGCAGAAAATCTTTAAGTAGAACAATTTGTGAAAATCGAGTGAAAAAGGAGGGTAGATGGAAACCGCTGATTCAAATGCTTTGAAAATTGGGAAAAGCATTGGAAAATGGTGCTCCTACACTACTTTAAAATATTAGCCCATTCGCTCTTCTAGCTTACGTGGCAGAAAATCTTTAAGTAGAACAATTTGTGAAAATCGAGTGAAAAAGGAGGGTAGATGAAAACCGCTGATTCAAATGCTTTGAAAATTGGGAAAAGCATTGGAAAAGGGTGCTCCTACACTACTTTAAAATATTAGCCCATTCGCTCTTCTA